>CM053406.1:17610062-17682096 GCA_028644305.1 Xerus rutilus | reverse complement strand
CCAGATACAGATAAAGAAATATTAAGATATAGATAATATATTTATATGTAAAATCTTTCTCTAAGGACAATTCATGAAATAGCTAATTCAATTTTACTGGATAACTTTATATCCTGCTCTCTACACTAGCACCACGAAAGAGTAAGGCATCCTTGGGTTCATATCTTCACTAACATTTACTATGGAAAACAAATTTTCTCATTGAATAAGCTCATACTAGACAAAGGTGCCAAAAACATACATTGGAGAAAAGACAGCCTTTTCAACAAATGGTGCTGGGAAAACTGGAAATCCATATGCAGTAAAATGAAACTAAACCCCTATCTCTCACCATGCACAAAACTCAACTCAAAGTGGATCAAAGACCTAGGAATTAGACCAGAGACCCTGCGTCTAATTGAGGAGAAAGTAGGTCCAAATCTTCATCACGTGGGATTAGGCCCCGAATTCCTTAACAGGACGCCTATAGCACGGGAAATAAAAGCAAGAATCAATAAATGGGATGGACTTAAACTAAAAAGCTGCTTCTCAGCAAAAGAAACTATCAATCAGGTGAACAGAGAGCCTACATTCTGGGAGCAAATTTTTGCCACACACACATCAGATAGAGCACTGATCTCCAGAATATATAAAGAACTCAAAAAACTTAACACCAAAAAAACAAACAACCCAATCAATAAATGGGCTAAGGAGCTGAATAGAAAACTGTACTATTTTCTGTGTTGCTTCCTTAACAAAATGATTTTTAAGTCAAAGAAAATATAGCAAATTGGAGGGAATTTATCTGTGGACATATTGCCAAGTCAGAGCCCATATAAATCACTTGAAGATTTGCCTGTATTGCCAACAAAATGTTAATTTCCTCTAGTTTTATATAATTCTCATCTTCCTTTGCTTCATCTTGTTTTTGAAAGATACTCTGTTTGCTCAGAAATAATGGACATCTGTGAATCAGTCTTCATAATTCTGAAGACAATGAGGAAAATTTAGGAAAGTTACTTAATCAGTAAGCCTAAGTTTACTCATGTCTAAAAATGCAAATATTAGTACCTGGTTTACGGTATGGTTTTTAGATGAATGAGATAATATACTTGACGGTAAATGGCAGAATTGAAAAAAATCAGTGCTTAACGATTCTTTTTATTTTCCCTACTTATCCTGTTCACAATTGTATTTCACATATCATTTCAGTTTTTCTTTTAGTATAGAGAAAATGGGTTGAAACTTCTGGGTTTATGATGGCTGAAGTGCCAGGTTCAAATTCATTCTAAAAATGCATGCCCACTCAAGATAAAGAGGCAAGGTGGAAGAGGGGCCCATTCTTGCCAACACCTTTCCAGGGTGGAGTGCAGATGGATGATGTAACTTGATGGGTATATTAATTGAACACATTCCAAACTAGTTGGCTGGACTTCAGTCCTATAATGTTAGCCAGAGAAACTTTTTGAAATGGCTTCAGGAAAAAGATAAGGCTCTATTCAATGGAGTAAAAGGGGTAAGGATAGAGAGGAACATTTCATGGAAGAATAAAAAATAAGTTCTCTTTCTTCAAATGTACATTCTGTGCTTCTTCACTGTGGTAGCTACTGAGGACTCCATATCTGAGAGGAGTGGGGCTTTTAACTCAGAATGTTGGAGATCGGAGGATGTGGAAGATGGAAAGGAGGGAAGCCCTGGGATAAGAATTTCAAAGTTTTGCAGATTTTTTTTTCAGTCTGTTGAAAATATGTGAGGATTTTGTGAAGCATCACCAGCTTTGCATCAAGTATCCTGCTGACTAGGGCTTTGTTGAAATCCTAACTCCCAGGAATCTAGGAAACTGCTGGAAGGCTCTGAGTCCAACGGAGGAAAGAAAGTAGCATCCTACGAATTGAAAACCCCAGATGCGTTCTTTCCTTAGTGATTCTCCATTTCTACTCTTGAACTTTCTATTTTCAGCTACAGGTGGGAATGGGGAATTAAAGAGTTGGTTTAGATATTGAGTTCTTTATTGACTCTTGACGCTGTGAGGAAGGAAAAGATAAATGAGGTGCCACTTTGGTTTGACTTTGCCAATGTTGTTCTGTTCACCCTCTGTTCTTTCATTCTGAGATGGATCATCTGTAGAGATCCCATCCTACAGAAGCAACTCTGAAGTTCTAAGTGGGAAGAGAAAAACTACATTTGAAATTGGGATGGGGAAGGAAAAAGGCAAGCTGGGGATCCAGGAGGTGCCATGTGACCTACATCTAGTCCCCTAAGATCTTTGGAAATTTCCTTTAAATTTTCAAGAATAAAAACCTCTGTCCATGGTAATTATAAATAACCTTTTCTGCTGGCAGAAGTGAGTACACATCAAAGAAAGGGATCCTGGCACTTTCTCACTGATAAGACTCCTGGCGGCAGCTGAACTGTCAAAACAGGAGCGTGTAACTGAAGCTGAGCTAAAAAACAAAAGTTCAGGTGGATGCTATAGGGACCTTCCATTTTAAAAGATTTAAGCCACACACCAAATGAAGAAATTAGTAGGAGAATCTGGAGTACAGAGGGAGACTCTAGTTGTTGTTATCATATATATTTATAATTATAAATACAGTTACAGACAGCATCACCACAATTAGTATATGCAAACTACATATATCACAGTGGGCCCTTAGGATTATAACAGAGATGAAAAATTCCTATGAGCTAGGGACATGGTAGCCTGTGAAGCAGTGAAAACGGTACTCACATCTGTGGTGATGCTGGTGTGAACAAGCCTACTATGCTGCCAGTCATAAAAAGTGTAGTGCATATGATCATGCACAGTACATAATATTTTATAATGATAATAAATGACCATGTTACTAGCTTATGTATTTACTATAATTTTCATTGTTACTTTAGAATATACTTCTTTTCCTTATAAAAACTTTTACTGTAAAATAGTGTGCCAAGTTGCAGCAGCAGCCTCATACATGATCGCATCAAAAGGCCACATAGAGTGGTTGACCTCTACCTTCCAGGTTTGTGTAAGTGTGCTCCATGATGTGTGTAGAACCATGCAATCACTGAGCAACCCATTTCTCACAATGCAGCACGTAACTGTAAATGTGACTTTTAAGACAAACTTGGTGTTGATTATTTTGCAGGGTTGGACTGCAATGAGGTAATCGAGTTGATAATGAACATGGCCTTTTATGTCCTTCTAGCTTGGAATAGCAGAAATGAGAATCAGAGGTAGAGGTGAATGCATAGCACACAATTATTTGAGACCCATTATTTTCTGTCTGGACTTCCAAGTGCTCTGCTAGTCTGGCCTTGTGGCACAGCTATGGTGTTGTGCACCCTGGTTGCATGGGGGCTTTTGGTTTATACCCTCTGTCTGCTCTTTGTGTTTTCAATGATGCTGATCTGCATGGGAGAGCTGTGAGGAATTCTTAATGGTTTATTCCCATAGCCACTGAGGACTATAAATCATCTTTTCAGTCCTTGGCTCCCTTGGCTTTCTGGCTTGCTTGGCTGTGGTATGGAGGAAAGAGGCACACAGGAAAGAAGGATGTAATTGTTTTGCAGGTGGCTTCTGAAACTCAGAACATCTTGGGGGCTTTCTTCTACCTTTACAATTTTAAATATAGCATTTTTAGGTGACTAGGATGCTGGTGAACAGCTCTTGATATATATTACTAAATAATGTGGAAAGTCAATATCTGGTTTCAGGGGAGTGCATTATTTACAAGATTTTCTTATTGGCTGCTCACAGTTCCTGTATAGACTTTTTATTTTCCATAAAGCTCAGAAACACCAACAATACTTTGTTGCCTTTTTAAATTTGTATCAATGAAATTTTAATGGTTGTCAGAACTTTTCTTAACCATAGTTAACAGTTTAACCAACAAAAGTGTCTCAGACAAGTCTTGAATTTAGAGATTCAATTTCATTCTACCTACTGCAACCATAGTTCATTGGCATTCACCTTGTGTTATGTACCTATCCATCTAGGTGCACATGACAGGAACTTGAGAGACATATCACCACCCGGCTGCCCCATATCTGATACTCCAGCAAGACCATTCTAATCTATGTCTGTACCAGTCAGAATTATTCAGCTAATATATATACCCTGTTCATTTTCCATATACATAAAAGCAGAGAGAGAGAGAGAGAGAGATGTATCTTAAAGAATTGACTAAATTCTTTAAATCACATGATTGTGGGGGCTGTCATGTCCAAATTCCATAGAGTAGATCAGGAGGCTGGAAATCCAGGCAAGATTTCTGTGTTACAGTCTTGAGGAAGAATCCCTTCTTCTCTGGGAAGCCTCATGTATTTTCTCTGTGGACCTTTGACTGACTGCATGAGGCACACCTACATCACTCAGAGTAATATGCTTTATTTAAGCCAACATATTATTGATGTTAATTATATTTACAAATACTTTTACAGTAAAATCCAGATAAATATCTATTCAAATGACTGGACACCATGTTCTAGCCAAATTGTCATAAAATTCACCATCACAATATGTAACTATCTTAAGTCTTTCTACTCCTCTTTATCTTTACTGCTACTGGAAGTATTTAAGCAACCAGTTTCAGTTGGACAAATGCAGTGATCTTCTGACTATTCTATATCAGTCAGCATATTCCAATTTATGCTGTAGTAACAAGTAACTCCTAAATATCAGTGACTTACATTGGTAGGAGTGTGGTGTTTGGACAAGTTACACATTGGCTATGGCTTTATTTCATGTATTTCTTTATTCAAGGACCTAGGCTGAAAGAGGCAGGTCATCTTTGGGAAGTATCTTTTCTCTTAAGAGAAAAGGAAAAAATACAAGCACAGCTGCATTTCCACTCTGGTGTGGCAGAAGGTATTCTGCTCATACTTGTTCAGCAAGGTAAGTCACAGACCAAGGCTGATGTTAATTCATAGGCTGTTTATCCTTTCACACAAAAGCCAACAAATATTAAAAACAATAGTATACTTATCACAACCTCCCTCTATCTACTACTATTCACAATGTAATCAGAGATGTTCTTAAAATAAAATGGAATTGTATTCATCCTCTGCTTTAAAAAACCTTCCAGTATTCAATTCTGTTTTAGTCATTGTTCTCCAGAGAAATAGAATCAGAGACACACACATATACTCACATACACACACACACACACACACACACACACACACACACACAAGATTTGTCATAAGGAATTGGCTTGCATGCTTATGAAACTTAGCAAGTTTCATGATCATAAGAATGAATTAAAAAGCTGGAGATGCAGGTGAGCCAATGCTTTAGTTTCAATCTGAGTTGAAGATCTGAGAACCAAAGAAGCAAGTGTGCAGTTCTAGTCTGAAGTCCCATGGGATCAGGACCCAGGAAAAGCCAGTGTTTCAGTTCGAGTCTGAAGTCAAGGATAAAGTCTATGTCCCAATTCAAATGCAGACAGGAATAAAAATCCTGTTTTTTTTTTTAGGAAAGAGTCAGCCCTGCTGAAGACTTCAACTGATTATATGACTCCCACCCACATGGGAGACAGCAATCTACTTCACTCAGACTGCTGATTTAATGTTGATCTCATTCAAAGATACTCGGAATAATGTTTTCCAAAATAGCTGGGCACCTTGTGGCCCAGTCAAGTTGACAAACAGAATTAACCATCACAAATGCATTCACAGATCCTCAACACACTTGAAATAAAATCTAAACCCTTCCTCATGACCCCTATATATCCATCTGCCCTGATCCTTTCTACCCTCTCAGCATCATCTCATGCTGCTCACTTGCTCTTTAATCATAGTGCCATCTGACTGCTCCTAGCTGGTCTCTTAGACAGAGATCACTCTCTCCCAACATTTTACATGGTGTGAAAGAATCTTTCCCATATTTCTGGTCTTAGTTTAAAAGTTTCCTCCTTGGTGATACCTTCTTGATAGTCCTATCTAAAATAGCAATGCTTCTAACATATTATCTTTGTTAAAGCACCTTTTTATTTTCAAATAACTATTCTTAATTATATAAAATTACTTACTTTTTATTGTCTGCTATGGTTTGGATAAGGGTCTCCCAGAAGCCCATGTGTTAAAGGCTTGATCCTCAGCATATAACAATATTGGAAAGGGGGTGGAAACTTTAAAAGATGGGGCTGAGTTGGAATTCCTCTGGTCATGTGGTGCATGCCCTTCAAGGGGACATTGGCACCTTAGTGCGTCTTCTTTCCCCACCCCCTCTGCTTCCTGGCCTTTATGATGTGAGCAACTTGCTCTCTCACTTGCTCCCTGCCCTGATGTGTTGCTTCCTCACAGGACCAAAAACAATAGGCCAACTGATCATAAACTGAAACTCTGAAATCAGGAACCATGATAAATCTTTCGTCTTTTTAAGTCAATGATCTCAGATATCTTGCTATAGTGATGGAAAGCAGACTAACACATTGTTTCTTTCCTCTATTAGATTTATGTGCCAAGAGATTTATAATTATATTTACTTCCCCCATTGCTACTTATCTAAACCCAAAAGAATTTATGGCAAATTATAGGCACTCTTTAAATACATACTAAATAAATGAATATTTTAGTGGACCAAGGGAACACAGAAATGAGTAAGGGAAATTCATTGGTAAAGTAAATATCATGGTCTTAAATGAAATGTTTTCTAAATAGAAAAATACTTAAGTACCTTTAAAGTTCTCCACAAAATCACTTTTGAAAAGGTGAGATGTATTTGACTATTCTTGAGAATTATGTGACTATTTTTCCATAGTAGTGTAAGTCCAGAGAGCTTGGATGACTCTCTTGTAATAATCCAAAGATTTCTTGAATGCTTCCTAAGTACATGCAGTTACTAAAAAGACCAAATTCATTTTTGTAGAAAGACTTAAATTCTGGATTTCATAATTTAATGGTTTCTTTGTTTTGGGCTGAACTGGGTTAGAAATATCATAAATCTCATGGATTCCTCTGAGTTATAGACATCCAATAAGTCATTGTCATACTCAGATGTGGATCACCAACTCTCACCTTCTTCTGACATAATAATGACAGTATTTCCTTTACAAAGAGCCCGGCATAGGTCTTAGCCCACAGAAAATCTCAATAAGCTGGATTGGTTGTTAGGCACCAGTGCTGAGGTGGAAAGTCTTGGTAGGTGCTATGGTGTGAATGTTTTTCAAGTCTCCTGAAGGTTGAGGTCTTGGTCTGCAGGGTGGTGCTGCTGGGAGGTGGGGGAAGCTTTGTGAGACAGGGCCTAGTGGAAAGTCTTTAGGTCACTGAGGGTGTGAGGTAGGTTTTGTACAACTCCTTGAGTCTTGTGAGAGGATCGTTATTAATGGAGCACTCTTGGCCCCTCACATCCTGCTTCTCTCTTCTCGTCTCTAAGATGTGTCTGCTTGTTCCTATATGTACCCCTACCATGACTGTCACCTTCTGCCACCCTTACTAGAGACCAGAAAAATGGGGGTCACCTGTTCTTGAGCTCTGACTGAATCATCCAAACTGTAAGCAAAATAAACCTTTTCTTTTTACAGGTTAGCTATTTCAGGTATTACATTGTAGTAATGTAAAGCTGGCTAATAATGTAAAGCTGATTAGTAGTAGCTGATTAGTAAATCAGCCTAGAGACAAGGAGGAATTAGTTAGATCTTGGCTGGGAATCCTGAGATGCTATAGTAAAGGCAGGCAGAATTCAAAGCAGCCTGGCCACATTTTTGAGGTCACAGCTTTAGAATCCAAGAGAACTGGAAAGCAAGATAGTGTAGACACTAAGAGGAAGTGGCTTAGTGTTCAAAATATGAAAAGAGACTCAAGAATGGGAAATAAAGACCAGAACTTAGAGAACTAAGGTTCAAAGATATAGGTGAATTTACAAGTCTGATTTTATAGTGAATCACTTATGCATGGCTACTTCAATCTTACCTGATAAGAATAGATTGAACCAGGCTAGAAAGATTTCATGAGAGGAACGTAGGCTACAAGGTGTGGACACAGCAAGTAATCATGGTCATAGGGGAGATTTCAGGCTTTATGAGACTGACTCTGTTAGTTGAAATCAAAAGTTATCATGTGGGTGATAGTGCCTTAATTGTGTGACTCTTACGTAATGCCCTATCATTTAAATAGTAATAGTTAGACACACGTAGGATGTAGTATATATTTAAAGACAATTAAACAATCTAAAAACTGAAGCTAAGAATAGTTTCTTTCTTTCTTTCTTCTTTCTTTCTTCTTTGGTGGTACTGAGAATTGAACCCTGGATCGCACACATGCTAGGTTTAGCATTCAACCACCGAGCTACATCCCCAGCCCTTTAAAGACTTTAATTTTGAGACAGAGTCTCTTTTGTTAAGTTGCCTGGTATGACTGAGCTTTCAATCCTCCTGCCTCAGCTGGAATCCCAATTGATGGGATTGCAGGAGTATATCACATGGCCTATATATATATTCATCACAAAATTCACCCACAAAGCTGTAGTGGGAGTGTTACATAAAGGACTTTTGATGTCCACCCCAGTATTTACCTTTTATCGTAGGGACCCATAATCAGGAAATATCAAAGTATATATAACATATACTTGTCAACTCCATCACTTTGAAAGATCTGTGTCTATTTGTTTGGGGATGGCTAGCCATGATTCTGGACTGGACATCAACAACAACAAAAATTTTTCCTAAATAAAATGAATTCAGATTTCTCTTCCCCTTATCTTATGAATCTGAACTGTGTTTGTAGTTCACTTTTCATTCTTATCTCCCTTTGGGAATCCATTCTGTTTTGTCTTCAGTGATAGATTTTGTAATTATCTTCACACAACCTAATGTTACTTATGTTCAGGTGGACTAACTGCCAACCAAATACAATCGGAAAAACTGGATGGTCCAGTTCTTCTCACAGCTGTCAACTCGACTAAACACCAGGATGCCAAAGCGAAACGCTTCTGAGACCTTTATGTATGTACAGATGCCTCTTGGGAAAGAAATGTATTGTCATCATAAGTCATTAACACAGTCTCAGATTAGTTTCCCGGGGTCAAGAAATCATGATGTGATAGCTTTTTCTCTATAGTGTTAGCTTCTCTTCTAAAAATAAGCATTCACATATGTAAGAATAGGTATAAGTGAGAAAGTTGCACCCAGAACAAAGTCTATTCTATACACTTTAGATTGTGGTTCTCAACTTTGGTGCAGTTTAAAATAAACTGGAAAGATTTTAAAATCTTAGCATCAAATATAGACCTCAACAATATATCTGATCCCTGAAGGTGGGAACCAGATCCAGTGCTCTCTATGAGACTCCTAGAGTAATTCACAGCCACGGTTGAAGACCAAAGCTATACAAGTTTTCCAGAATGAACAAAATAACAACATTTAACACTTAATTTTTCCCACATAATCTAATTAAAAGACTGAATTAATATTTAAAGTATAAAATTAGGGCTGGGAATGTAGCTCAGTGGTATAGCACTTGCCTAGCACATGCAAGGCTCTGCAAAAACATTAAAAAAACTTTATAATTTAAATGAAATGAACCTTTGATCCAGGGCTTATGGGTAAGTATATCATGTCTTTCTTTACCTATGTTTCAATATAGTGATTTTTTTGTTCTTTAATGTGGGGACAGTACTGGGGATTGAATTAAAGAGCACTCTGACACTTAGCTACACCTCTAGTCCTTTTAAAATTTTTTTGAAACAGTGTCTCACTAAGTTGCCCACACTGGCCTCAAATTGGACCCCCTCCTGCCTCAGCCTCCCAAGTACATTTACCAATGAGCCTGGTTAAAATGCTGTTTTTAAGTGAAGTTTGTAATTGTTAGGAGAGAGAGAGGATCAAATGGAGAATAAAAATGAAATGTAGTGGTATGGATAAGGAAAAAAGTTTAAGCAATCAGCTCTTGTACTAAAAACTTTTCTCATATGGTTGGAAAGTAAAACTGACAATAGAATGTTGATATTTACATTGTCTTTCTTCCCACATTTTGAAATGAAGATGCAACATTCATACTGTAAAATCTGCTCTTTTTTAGTGGACAATTCTGGGAGCTTGGACCAACAAAGTTTTACAGCCACATTATAGAACAAATTCATTCCCTAGCAAATCACTGACTTTTATTTGTGGTCCAATTCTTTCTCCACCCCAGACCTTTACAACCACACATCTTTTTTCTATTCTCATTTTGCTTTTTATGAATGCATTTATAAATAGAGTATGTGATTTCACTGTATTGTGTTTTCTTTCTCATTTGTTCTAACACTGTCTTCTTAATGTAGTATTTTGATAGAACATAATTAATATATGTGTTGTATGTATTAAGCTCTGAAATGATTGAGTATCCTTGCCTGAATAAGATCCTAACTTCCTCTTAGCCATGAATTTCTTGTTAGAACTATTAACATTGCAAACAAATATAGAAGCTTTGAGTTGAACTGGTCAGGAGGCTAGAATTTACCAATTTACATGATAGAAATATGGAGATCAGTTTAGGGAAATACCAGCTGCTTAATTAATTTTAAGGAAATAAAACAAGACCAAGAAGAACTTTTTTAATTAAAAATGCAATTTTTTAATTCTGTTACAAAACAATATGTAGTAGAAATATTAGAAGTAAAGGTCAGCAAATAGAAGAAATTGAGTTCAAATTACCATCAATGTGAAAAAATTGTGGATTTATCCATCATTTTAAAATATTTCATAGTCTACATACACATTGACGTAAATATTACAAAAAATGTTATATTTTGTGTGATGTTTTATAAAATATCTTGCTCTAAAACTTTTTGGCTAAATTATGAATTAAGAATAGTTTCTTTGTACCAATAGTACATGATACTGGTTAAAAGCACAAATGGTGAAGACCCTGGGCTTTAAATCAGATAGAATTGATTATTATCCCAGTTCTGCCCCTTACTACATATGTGACCTGGGGAAAAAGTCTGAGCTTCCCCAAGTTTCATTTTTCTTGTTTGCAAAATAGGGACAATTATACCTGATTTGCAGATTTATTGTGAGAATTAAGATAAAATATGATGATAAAGCTAAAGCATTTAACACAGTATCAGGAAAATACTAATTATGGTTGTTCCACCAAATGAACAACAAAAATGCAAGATATAATTAAAATTTGGGCTTAGGGAGGAAGATTTTTCCATTGCTGCCTCACTAGTTTATCCATCAGTCTATCCCCAGCTGAAGTTTCCCACGTGCCCCGTGACTTCCTGGAAGACTTCAATGGAAAATGCAGTTGGGATAACTTTTCTGTTTTTCTAGTTGTTTGTCCCTTCAGTCCCTTGGCCTACCATCCGTTTCTGCAGTTTCTCACACTGCCATTGGGGAGGAATGAGTAGCAAGTGCGTAGAAATGGTCTGGCTTGAACTGTTTGTAAACAGAATGTTGGACAGGAGACAGCTGATTCTCGTAGGACATTTTCTTTGGCTCTTCCATGTACCTACTGATCCTTTAGTCTGTGACCCAAGTGAAAGCATCTCCACTCCTGGAGATACTTAGAATTGCTTCTCAGCCACATGAATCTTCCTTCACCTCTAGGTTCTGGTTGCTTTTATTTCTCTGCATCTTATGCAGTCATTATCAACAGGACGATGGTGCCATGCCAGCATTTCCCTCTGGTCCAGAAGAAGACTAGAAAATCCCTAGGCCAGCATGGTGCAATTGCAAATGTTCTCAATTCAAGGACACACTTCTGAGACCTAGACCTAAGCCCTTTGTAATGAAAGAATGAATTTAGTATTGTCATAATAATGAGAAAAGTAATTTTAGGTTGTAAACTGTGCATGGCCCAAGCAAGTAAGGGGCCAGAGTTAGGATTTGCAATTAAACTCTCCCGATTCCCAAGGTCTTTCCATTTGCCTACAAATGCTTGGCCAGTGTTTTAGTCAGCATTTTTGCTGCTGTGACTTAAGGACCTGACCAGAAAAATTATAGAGAAGGAAGAATTTATTTGAGGGGTCACAGTTTCAAAGGTCTACATCCATAGAAGGCTGGCTCCATATTCTTGGGGCTTGAGGTGAGGCTGAACATCATGGTGCGAGAGGGTGGCAGAGGGAATCAGCTCACATCACAGTGATCAGGAAGCAGAAAGAGAGATACTGTACTCACCAGATACAAATATATACCCCTAAACCACACCCCAATTCTCATCTCCTCCAGCCACACCCTCCCACTTCAGTTAGTCCCATCAGGGATTGATTCACTGATTAGGCTAAGGCTATAACCCAATCATTTCTCCTCCAAACCTTCTTGCATTGCTTTACACATGAGCTTTCAGGGGACAACACATCTAAACCATAACAGCCAGGACTCAATAGATATATGTTGAATTTTTATCTATGGTTAGTTATAGGAATGACAGTGTTCTAAATGACACTGTTTATAGAAAATAGTGTTGTAGAAAATTAAGTAGCAGAGATATCTTTGGCTCATCAATCCCAAGGCACCATGGCAAGTCCAAAATCAAGGGTCTGCATCTGGCAAGGGCCTTGTTGCTGTCATGACATGGTGAAGGCATCACATGGAAGGAGAACACATGTGCATGCCTGGAGAGAAAGGGGCTTATATTACCCTTTCATCAGAAATCCACTTCAGCATTAATCCATTCATGTGGGCAGAGCCCTAGTGATTTAATCACCTTTCAATTGTCCACTTCTCAACACTGCTACATTATGGGTTAAGCCAACTGATTCCTGATGTATTTGGGGGACACATTCAAATCACACTGCTTTTTTCTATGTCTTTTGTTTTGGCTTTCCCCAGTGATTATATATACTTCTTTCTTTTTTCCTGTTTCATTCTTTTCAGAAAAAGAATGTACTTCTTGTAAGTCACTTTTATCTCAAAGTCCATATAATGGAGTGTAACTTTCAAAAAAGTGTCCCCATTTTACATGGCATAATTGTAGAGCCCAGTGGCAGTCTGAGTTCCCCAAAATGCTAAAGCAAGGATCATTTGATTCAGCCTCTCATGTACCCCTCCTAGGAAAAAAGTGTGATACAACCTGAGTCATGCTACCAAATAATTGTTCCAGTTTAAGATCTGTGGGTTGAGATTATTTGGGGGAAATTCTCAGAACATTTCAGATATTTTCCTTGAAAAGTTTGAAATGGGAAGTTTGAGACAAACTCAAGATATTGCCTTCTTGAATGTTCGACAATGTGTGTATGTGTGTGTAACTGTGTATTGAACCCAAGGCCTAGTGCGTGCTAGGCAAGCACACTACCACAGTCCAGTATTACCCATTTTGACACATTATTCAAGATTAAAATGAATTATTGTGCATGTATGTGAGCATGACAAATCAGTCCTACTTTTTTTTCATCCCCTGAGTGAGTCATTTAGTAAAAACCTGATTTTTGCTGCATAAACTTGGACTCAGTTTTTTACATGACTAATACTAGATTTGGTTTCCTTTAGTAGGGAATTAGCAGACCACCAGAAGTTATTAAACTCTAATAAAGCACACAGGACAGAATTGAGTAATGTCCAATAGCCAAATTTGGTCTTGAATTCATTTTTAACTTTATGACTCTAGATGAGTTTAGATGACACTAGGGCCTTTGTTTTTCACTCATCATATAAGAAAACAGGTGCAGGTAAAAATTTTGTCTCTTGAAGGTATAATCATTTAATGCACATATAAAATCAAGAAAGCTGTAGGTTAAGAAATAATAACATACCATTGTTTCAGCTTCATAAATATGCGTATCTGCGCAAAAGTCTTCAAGTTTTCATAGGCTCATGAATAAATCCTGGGACATGAATTCGGCACTTATTTCTTAATTAGTGTTTATGTGCCTGTCCATCTGTTGTCAAATCACTGGATGATTGCAAAGCATCCAGGCAGCTATTCTTTTAGACCTATTTCTACTCCCAAATCTGTTTTCACAGAACATTAGATCCATTTTCAAAGGTTGTATGTGATGGTGGAGTGCATTTAGGGACAAGTAACTTACAAGAAGTACATTCTTTCCTTGTTCTTTCTTTACTTTATCTTTTATTCATACACACACACACACAGAGACTCTTACTCTTCTTACACATGCTCTTCCCTCACACACAATTAGAAAGACCACACCTCTCTGGTTACTACTCCCAATCAAAGCAAATGGCTACATGATGGGTTAGTATGGTTGTTAGGTTTAGCTGTGTCTTCAAAACTCACATAGCTGTGTGACAGCCCTGAATTGATTTTGACAATCTGGGAGCCATATTTTAAAAAAGAAGACTAACAAGATAGACTTGACCAGTAATGGACAATTGTGCAGTGAAGGGGTCTGAAAATCGTATGTTTGAGAAATAGTGGAATAAACCAGAAATGCCTTAGGCCCTTGTCACTCAATGTAGTCCAATGATTAAACCTCCTCATGACTTTAAAATTTACAAGCCACTGGTTACATCCTTCCTGTAAAAATACTCTGTAAAAATTAGTTTTATTAAAATGGTAGGTAGTTACTTAAGCTCAAAATGTATGTGTGTGTGTATAGTAGAACATATGTCTTATATATAATTTTTATATATTATTTATATATAATTATTTACATATAATTAATTATATATCATTTATACATAAGCTATATATAACATATATTATTTATATATAAATTGTATATATAGCATGTTTTTATATATATTACATATACATATATAATTTTTATACAATTTAACAAGCAATTGTGTCAGATGCCAGGTGTTGTGGGTGAAGGTGGTAGGCTTAGTTTGAGATGTGAAGAATTTGCAAGGTTGTCAGGATGGTTATGATAACAGGCAGTTAAATATATTCTGGTCTCAGTCTGAGTGAGAAATCAGGTTAAATGTGAATAGATGCTGATGTAATTTGCATGGAAATTAAAATTAATTTTAATTTTAGTTGCCACAGTGAGATGAAAAGGGCCGAGGAATGGAGTTGAGGCATTGAGGTTGGTTACACTTACAGCAGAGCTAACCCTCCATGTTCTGCCCCTTTGCTCTGCTAGCTGAGCCTGCTTCTTGGTGCCTCTAGTCATTTGCAGCTGAGGGCTTGAGCAGATACAGTATCATTCATATGTGTGTGTGTGTGTGTGTGTGTGTGTGTGTGTGTGTGTGCAAGGCAGGGGAGCAATGTTGCTCTGAGTGCAAAGCTGTTAAAATTAGTTGGGAAAGTACAAGTGACAGTAGGAACAGAAAAGCAGAGAGCTGTCATTGACACCCTGGTTGAAGAACATTTCAAAAGCAGAGAGTGATCAGTAATATCAGATGGTGCAGAGGAGAAGATAACAATATAAAAAGACATTGACTTGGATAATTAGCTTATTGAAGTCATTCTAAAGAAACAAGATACAGTCGGGTGTGATGAGAAGACTTGATTTTCAAAGGATTGGAAAACAAACTAGAGAGTGGCCGCTGTTACAGAGCAAAGTCTTTGAGCTAGACTATTATTTTTAGAAGCTCCCTATTAAAGGGAAGAGATGAGACAGTAGTTTAATGCAGAGGCAGGATCAAAGGAGGGATTTGTTTTAGGATAGAAAATATATAAACATGTTTGTAACCAGAAGGGAAGAAACCAGAGAAAAGGGATGGATGGAGGATGAAGGGACAGGGATGATTGATGGAGTGAAGTTCCAGAGGACGTAAGGATGAAAGGCATCAAGATAACAAGTGAAATAATTATTTTACATAAAGACAAAGTAATTCTTCCTCTGAGACAGCAGTAACAAAGGAAACTATGGGTATTGATCCACAAAACATCTGAGGTGATGAGGAGGATAATTAAAGTGGCCAATTCAAAGAATCTCAAGGAAACTCACCGTGTGTTTGGTGTACTGTGTGACCTTCAGAAGGAGATAATGGCCAGATCAGAAACTCAGCAAACCTGAAGTTTGATGTACGTTATATCCAAAACCATGTTAACAGAGAGTGGCACTTATCTTCTGATGTAAGGCAAAGGTTTTATTAATCAGTGAATCCAATGACCAGGTCAAGTCTGAGCCTTTTAAGTACTGCCGGGCCACCATTGACACAACCTCCCTCACACGCACCTGCATTGCATGGCCCAACGTTTCTTCACTCATGGCTACTGTCCATGACATTGCATGAACAGTTCTGACCAAGGCCTTCTGAGCAAACTGCTACTCTTCTTTAAATGGCAGCAATGTTTCAAACACTTTTAAAGGCTGTCTGGAGAAAATAACTAGGGATGCAGGGCACAAATAAAAAACAACAATGGCAAGCTGAGTTTGAAATTAATTTATACTTCAATGATAAAGTTAAGGAAGGCAATGATATTATACACTGTTTGGTAAACATGGGTTAGATATGAATAAATTTGAAGTCCCTGTTTGTATCAGGAGTCAGAAAAGAATGTGAGGCAATATTATGAGAAGCTCTTGCTAATAAATTAATCAATACTTAGATTTGATTCTTAATTTTTATTTTTTCTTTTTATGCAATACCTCATTACCAAGAGAGTCTAAATTTCATCCTTGGCTTAAATGACATCCCTGAAACAGCATATATCTTTGTTTTGGTACCCAGGGTGATTTACCACTGAGCCATATCCCCAGTCCTTTTTATTTTTTGAGCCAGGATCTCACTAAGTTACTTAGGGCCTTGCTAAATTACTGAGGATGGCCTTGAACTTTGGATATTCCTGCATCAGCCTCCCAGGTTCCTGGGATTAAAGGTGTGCATACCATGCCTGGCTACAATGTACCTCTAATTCCCCAGCATCACTTATACTGGACTGTGCTTTGGTATTTTGGATTGATATACTATAGAGAGATTTGTGAAACATTCTTTTTGTACCTCTTGTTCCAAGAATATTGTTGAAGGTATTGCTCACCATAGCAGGCAGTGTATCCTTTGTACGAGTCTAAGAGAGTAATTTTTCTTTGGCCTCCAGGCCAAAGCTGAATTTCTTCTGAAATTCTGGAACATTATGATTCTATGGGCATTGTGAATATTGTAATTGGTTATGATAACTTTTCTGCTTTGGCTGTGTATCAAATAAAAATGCTTTTAGCTACAATCACTTACAATAACTTAAGTGGGGTTTTCTTTTTCTTTTTCCATGCAAGATGTTTGAAAGAAAGCAACCGCTGGGGTTTGTTCAACATTTCATTTGTGCACCAAAGTCCCTGCGTCTCAGACACAGGATGCTCTAGTCAATTATCAAATTTTACTGTGCCATAGAATTGCCTGAGTTGCTGATACAGAGCAGAGTCTCCGTCTTCTCCAAGGATAACAGGGCCTTTCCTTGGCCTCGTACATGTTTAGCACGACCCTCGGGTGATTATACTATGGGCCAAAGAACATTTGCAGTAGAGCCTGCAAGGCACAAAGACACAGCAAGGTAGTCTTTCCCTTCATCAGGCAATGTCTTCTAGCTAGTTAGCAAGAAAGGAAAATCATCTCAGAGTCCCCTCAGTTGACTTCTCCTTACTTCTGGTTTAAGCAAGACTCACAAAGGACCTCACTTTCTAGAGATCAAAGAACTCTGCCGCCAAAACCAAAATTTGATGTTGAGGAATAACAGAGCAATAGGATGAGAAAAATCAGTGGTTTACGCCCCAAATTGTCTCTAGTTATTATACAGAAACTTATTTACATATTTTTATGCCATAATCTTGTCTTGAATTAATTTTGCTTTCTTATGTTTGTCTGAATTTTCTATTAAAAGATTAGTAGTCAGTCTACTTTTAATTATTTCAAAATACTTTATTGTAGGGTGACCGACTAAATGCATGCACTCTGTTCCTTGATGGACACTTGCTTCTTTCTTGGCAAAATAATTCAGGGCAGGTGGTGTTACACTATCCAAGCAGCCTCGGGGCCACAAATTGGAGATCATGTGCATGCTCCATTTCCCACTTGTCTATTTCTGTGTTGTGAAGCAGACTGCATGACTCAGAATTGAAGCAAAGCTGAAACTTCACCTGAATTATATACAATTTAGGATTTACCTCCCCTGGCAGTTCTCTTTTAGCATCAATATGAATCTGGTTATATGTTTTAGTCAGCTTTTCACTACTGTGACTGAAGGATCTGATGAGAAAAATTTTGGAGGAGGAAAAGTTTATTTTAAGGCTTATGGTTTTAGAGATCTCCATCCATGGGGATTGGTTCCATTGCCCTGGGCCTAAGGTGTGACAGAACAACAGGCAGAAAGAGTGTGGTGGAAGAAAACTGCTCAAGACATGGCCACCAGGAAACAGAAAGTGTTCCTTTCACCACTGTCAAAATATATATCTCAAAGGCATGCCCCTAGTGACCCACCTCCTCCAGCCACACCCTACCTGCCTTCAGTTACCCTCCCCCAGGTAATCCATTCAGTGGATTAATGCACCAATTATGTTAAGGCTTTCATAATCTAGTCATTTGACCTCTAAACTTTCTTGCATTGTATCATGCAATAACTTTATGTTTTGATAGTTTGCAACTCTAGCTTATTAGATCATAACTCTCATTATGCATTAGAATTTTTTGAAAAATACTGATGCTCTGGCCCATACCCATTGGAATAGGCCCAGATACTCACATTTTTATTAAAAGCTCCCCATGCCTAATGCACAGTGTAGGTTGAGGTACTTCTGGCGTGGCTGATAGACTCTCTGATATAACTCTGCCTTTATGTGCTCTTTGGCCGGCTTCAATTGATTTTATTTCTACTTACAATTTCTGCTTTCAGGTCTTATTTCCCAAATCTGTGTATTCTGATTCCAGATATTAACCTGATTTTTATTGGTAACACTTCTTTGAGTTATGAATTGGTTACCTTGACCCTAGACTGTGGAACCTACTGGACTCTGCTCTAACATTTTAGTGGCAAGAGCTGAGATCCTTTTTGTTTCTCAATTGTACGCCAACGCATCCCAATGATGACCAAGAAGTATGGGGGAAATCCTGGGACTTACAAAGTACATACCAATAGACAATTATTCAGCATAACTCCAATGCTCTCTTCATTCCATCATATTTTACCTACAGGTTAATTCAGTTCTCCTTTGGTCTCAGTCATTATTTAGTTAAATACCTCACTCAAGCAGCCCCTGGAGCTGCTCAGAGCTGATTGCTTTATCCTCCTAGTTATTAAATCTAAAAATCCTTATACTTCTGCTTTCCCCTATAGATCTCTAATAGATCATCTTCTTCACCCTGAAGTTTTTGCTAATTTTGCTTATTTACCTCCTGGATTAATTTTTTCTTGAGTTTTATCCCTTTTTTTTCATTATCTTTTTTTATATTCTCAGCTGTCTAGTTATATAGTCTATAACAAGTTATCTGCAAACACCAATATGGTTTCAATATAAGTAATAAAACCAGTGGTTAAATAGGCAGGCTTTGAAGTTAAGCAGCCTGAATCCAAATCTTAAATATGTTCTTTTCAAGTTTCTTTCTACACTTACAGAATTAGGTAAGTAATAAGATATAATCTGTAAGATCATCAGTAGAAGGAAACAAGAGGGCAAATAAATCTGATACATACTAAGTGCTTGAAAACTGTTCAGTGTTTCTAGTAGATGCTGAGATAAAACTTCTATAAAATTTATTCATTCGTTGTTATAAAGGAAGTGAGGAAGAAGTTTAACAGAAGCTGGCCATGCTGGGCCTTTGAGTGAATATTTTCTGTCATAGTTGCTCTGTGTTGGGTGCAGATGGCAGGGCCTTAGAACTTTACCTTGTCAGTCCAGAGGCAGCAGCCCCAGAGATGCTTGTGTTGTTGGGTGGGGAAACTCTGTAGGGGAAAGCAACTTCAAAGAAGCTGACAGCTACAAGCTCTTTGGGGTGACTCTCCTGTGTTCTGCAACAAGCTCTTCCTTGAAGGAACAGGTGGATCCTCTCTGTTTCTACCATAGTATTTCCATTGCAGTCTGGTTTGCAGGAGAAAAGTGCCCATGTGTGACATATACTGAGCATTGATGAGGTGGTTGTTTCTCATATTGCCTATGTTTAGAAATAATGTGCTCAGCAAGATTCTGTTCAGACTGCTATTACAAAATGCCACACCCTGGGTGGCTTATAAACCACAGAAATTTATTTCTAATAGTTCTGTGGGCCAGAAAACCCATGCTCAAGATCATGACAGATTTGGTGACATTTGAATGTCCACGTCCTCATTTATAGGTGGTGACTTCTTGCTGTGTCTTCACATGGTGAGAAGAGCAAGGCAGCCCTTTGGGGCCTCATTTATAAGGGCACTAATCCCATTCACAAGGGCTCCACTCTCATGACCTAGTCACCTTCCAAAGCTACAATCTCCTATTATTATCATCTGGGAAGTTAGGAATTTCAATTTGTGAATTTTGAGAAGAACACAAATGATTAGACCACATCACCTTATCAACGATCTGTAGACAAAGAAGGCATTTAGGAAGTCTGAAGATATTTATAATTTGAGGTTATTAGGTTCCTAGGCTACAGTCTCGGTTTCTATTTTCACAGATGAGAAGAGACAAATAAAAGAAGAAAACACAAAATGATAAGGGGATAATTTTAAATGTATATTAATCCTAGGATCTTTTGCTGAGCCCTTTCCTAGAGATTCTGCTAATGCAGCCTGTCAGCAAACAACAGCATTTATGCACAGAGCTCCCAGGACTCCACTTTGCAAAATCACTCAGGCCATCACTTCATAATTTATAAGAAGCCTAATTTTAATAGGCTGAAAGAAATTTTAGAAGGAAAACTAAAACACTGATTCATAGGTTGTTTTCCAGGACAACAAAAAACTCAAACATGACTCACATAAAATGGCTTTCCCAGTCCAAATAAATATTTAATTTCTGAGAAGCTGTGGGTTTTATCTTCATCCTTTGGTTTAAACCCAGCAGGAACTGGATTCATTTCTAAAAAAATAAAAATAAACCAAAATGATTTTTCAGCAGGTTTGAGTAAATGTTTTCTGAACCCCTTTGGCCTACATAGTCATAAATGCAGCATAACCAGACCTCTGTGGAGCCTGGTGCATGGGGACAGGAGACCATGGGACTAAGATGGTGTAACAAGAACCACAGTCCCTGGTTTCTGGTAGCTCCTCAGTGCATTCTGAGGTCATGTTAGTCCTGCAGGAAATACATCTTTGAAGAATGTCTGGCTGCAGTTATCTGAAAGATGAACTCAAGTCCTTGTCATTTACTCAAAGGTAGTGTAGTTCATTAGGAGAGAGGACAAGTTTTGACAAAGCTGAATTTGAATCCTGCCACAGAAAAGGTGCCTTTGGGGCTTTATGTAAATGGTTTTGCTTCTTTATGCCTCCATTTTTTTTCATCTAGAAAATGGGATAACAATACCTGAGTCTGGGGCTTTGATGTTTATTGTCACCACTTGCACACTAAATCTTTAACAATAAGTGGCACCAACATTACACTTGTCACTCTTTCTCTTTTCTTTCACCCTTTCAGTGTTCAAGAGAAGAATCCATTATATTCTTAAAGGAAGTTCAAGTTTTGATCCTTACGGGGTATAGGTCTTTTTCCTTTTCATTCTCTTTTGCCAGGTTGTATCCTTGTCATCCCCAGTGTGTTTTCTTGTCCTCCTGGTTTCACTGGGCAGGAGTGGTGTGGGGAGCCATAGCACATGAGGTAGGGTGAGGAGTCTGTGCTGTCCTGGTTTTCAATGATGACATCACTGTCAAGGCTTACCTTGTGACTAGAGTTGGCAAAATTACATTTCCTGAGCATCCATAGGATAGCTTTGCTTTCTGTAAAATTGATGAAGTGTATTTTAAGTCCCCAGTGGCTATCATGTGATGAAGGATCCTTAATCCCAAGGCAGCTCCACCTTTGATGGAAGCAGAAGGACTTCTCTGTGGGCCCAAGATCTATACTAAGGAAACTCTAAATCTTTCCTATATGGATGAAACACTTTCTAGCCTAAATCTGGGTTGGATCCAACATCAACTTAATTTTCCATCCCTCCTAAATTTCTATCTGTATTTTTACAAGTTTTCTCCAGTTTCCCTAGCCATGGTTACTGTTCATGCTTTGTGTATTTTGGAATTAAAGTGGGATAAGTATACAAATTACTGTGGGTTAAGGACTTCTGACACCTAGTAGAGGGAAATGAGGCAAACAAATGTGTCAGCTATGAACACTTACGGCAAGGACTATCCCATGGTCCTAACATTTCAGTCATTACAACCCCAGAAGGCACTGCCCACTGAATATACTACTACCTCCCTATACACTGCTCCTGCCTCTTTACTTCTCTGTTAATCTTGTCCCAATTCAGAATAGTTTTAAGATGATATGTTCTAAAGTCAAACTGCTGGGGTTCAAATTCTGGTTTTGCTACTTCCATCCCTAATATAAAGGAAATTGTACCAATCTCAAAAGTTAAGATGTGGATCAAGTGTAATAGTATCAGGTACATACTTAGGATAGTGCCTGGCATAATGAATGTTGACTGTTAATATTTCATTGTCTAATTGCATGCAAAATCCTAAGCTTTGAATAGGCATGCTAATCGGGATCCACTAGACATTAGGTTGCTTTCAGCCATCAGTTTACATAATAATTATCTTCTGGTGAGCTTTTTCCAAAAGAAAGAGATGGCAAAGCTTAAACTCATTCCTCATGGCGTTGGAATCATGAACAAATGAAATCTCTTCCACAAAGTTACAGAGTGTGGATAAATACCAGCCTAGAGATAACCACCTTACCATCCTGTGGCTTTGAACCTGAAGCAGAATCGTCCCTATCAGCAGATCTTAATGCAATAATAGCTCAAGGGACCAAACCCTCAGTAGAGATCAGAAGAAAGTGTTAAAGAAAATCAGCAAAATGTAAAAGAATTTATTTTTCGGGGACTCTGAACAATTGCCGAGGTCATTATTGACTGATGTTCCAGCAAATAAACAACGTAAGTGTTCTAGAAAAATATTTTCAATGTGATCTAATTTGGCATAAGAATTTCTAAGAGATAAAGATTTTGGAGAAAATAAGTGCATAGCTATAAATTATCAGCAAGAAAGCCCACTAATCATACTGAGGCATTAACTAGATACTTTAACCAATTAGCCAGTTCTTCAACATCAGTCTGTGTTAAAATAAAAACGTTGCAAGAGCAAAGTGAGTCCAAATGGCAATGAATGCAAAAGATACATTTTGCCATGATTGCCAAGACATTTAGGGGTAAAGGAGTTATAATATAAGTTTAGCACAGCATGTAACATTTGACAGTGTTTAAAGATTGCTGCTATTGCAGTTTTCAGGCGTTCCATTTTAGTTAGCATAAAGGCCTTACTGCCCTTTACCTGTCAGAGCACTATCTGAAACTCTATCACTGTCTTTATTGTTAATCAGATTCTGCTTAATCTTCCTTATTCAATCTTAAAATAATTAGAATATGCTCCTACCCCTTAATTTGAAATATTCTCAGACCACCTCTTAAATATCTGCAGAGGGACACATGAAAATACAAAATAAAAGGTAAGCTTCCCAATTCACAGAACACAAGACCACTAATGTTGAAGGCATGTATCATTTAGACACGTGTAGCACAAACCCTTTAGAAATGCGGTGATGACTTCTGGACAGAAAAAGAGGATTCCATGCTACTGAGGTCTGAAAATACTGTGGAATTAAAGTGATATACCATGGAGTTTACAGGAATCAGCAGTTTCTCCCAATAAAGGGTGATGAGTCTACCATGATCTCACATCCTAGTATTTTGATAATGGCATTTGAGAGAAAAGTTTCTATATGTCACTCTTTATGAATAAACAAGTGGTCTTGAAATACATTATTCTATGAATTATGGAAACAAAATCGAGTGCAGCTTAATGGAATGAGCTTGAAAAGTACAGCGTGAAATACTCTATAAACACAAACACAAGGCCTGAAGGCAAGAATATTTTCCTCCTCATTTATTTTTGCTTTTCCATATAATGATTTGTCTCTGATTTTATATCAAACCATGTATTTTACTCCATCTCACATTTTGGATACTGTGACCTGTGTAACCCATGAAATGACATTATGGAGCTACTAAGAATAATGCAAGAAGACATGTAATGATTTCTCTCAGGTGTTTGCCTGAGGACAAAGAATATGGCAAGGACCAAGTAGATGTGATAGGCACTAAATAGCAGTGTTGCTTTTAGGAAGAAATATCATGAATAATTGATCAACTACATCAGTGAATATTTTTGCTGTGCACTGTTAAGGTAAGCGCCTGGGCCATGCATTCATCTTGCAGCATTGGGGCTCATAACCACAGCATTTGATCACTAGCCTTTCTAAGAGCTATTTTAAAATAGATGTGGCAAATTTTTTCTCACATAATAACCAAGAAATATTGAAAAGATTTTGTAACCTGAATTTATGGACACTTCATCCAAGGAGGGGACATTCTTCCATCAAAACTTGTGCCATAAAGAAGGCCTACTGTACTCCTAAGGGTACTAGCTGCGTGACAAATTTGAACCCTGTGAAATAACATCCTCCATGCTCTGCAGTTCTTCGGTGTCTTCTTTCAGTAACTTGTTTCTTGTACCTTCAGAGGTCTTTTTGTTCAAGAAGTGACAATCACAATAAGGACCATAAAGCACACTCTAAAGGATATAGTGGCATTGCCCCAACATCTGGGACCTACTTTTTAAATTTCAAATGAATGCTCTTTAGTTCCATTGCTATCTGTTATGAGTTAAATTGTACAGCATAAAAAGAGCTGTTGGAATCCTAATCCCAATTACCAGTGAATTCGACCATACTTAGAAATAATCTTTGTCAGCCAGGTGCGGTGGCTCAAGCCTGTAATCCCAGCACTTAGGGAGGCTGAGACAGGAGAATCGTGACTTCACAGCCAGCTTCAGCAACAGCGAGGTGCTAAGCAACTCAGTGAGGCCCTGTCTCTACATAAAACACAAAATAGGGCTGGGGATGTGGCTCAGTGGTCAAGTACCCCTGAGTCAATCCTCAGTTCCAAAAAAAAAGAAATAATCTTTGTAGATAAATTACAATAATGTCATTAGGATGGATCCTACTCTGATATGATTGGTATCCTCATAAGATGAAAAGAGACATAGACATAGTCATACAAGGACAACTCCATGTAACAAAGGAGACAGAATATGGAGTGCACTTTATAAGTCAAGGATTACCAAAGATTGCTAGCAACAGCAGAAACTAGGAGAAAGTCATGGAGCAGATACTCTTCTACAACCTTCAGAGAGAATGGCCCTACTATCTGAAGTTCAGACATCTAGCTTTAGAACTGTGAGAAAGTGAATTTTTGTTGCTGAAAGCCATCTAATTTGTATTATTTTGTTACAGCATCTATACAAACCTAATACACTATTTAAGTTTAAAATTCCAAACTGAGGGGTAGTGAGCTAGTGACCATACTAAGACAATGTAATAATAATGCAGAGGTTTAGCCAGAGTGCAAATGTTCCCATAGATTGGTTTGAAAAAAGGGCATATCATAGTGATCACCAAATATGTATGAGATATTGTCTGATCAGATTTATCTTAGTTTGTCAGGCAATGATGGGCTCCACTTAATTTCTGGGCATAATAACTAATAGGTCCCTTTCCACTTTCAAAATATCACAGTTTAAATGCTAAATTATGGCTGCTGTACCCATGTGTGCACTGTTAAGCACTTAGCAAAGAAATAAAATTTCACTATTGGCACCTAACATTTTTGATTAAAAAAGAATTTATGGTTTTACAGTCAAAATCTAACATCACAGTGAATTGAAAGTTTAAGATGCTAGGGCCTGGATCACTTTAGTCTTAATTCATTTTGGGACCCATAAATTTGTACCTCTCTTACCTGAGTCCTTGACAAATAGCATTTCAGATTGTTTAAACCTACTGGAATAAACATACTCATCATACCTGAGGTAGGGCATAGCAACTAAATTAACATAGGACCTGAATATTCAGAACCACACAGTACTTTAGTTATTGTAAAGTAATCAAGATCAGCAGTGTGGACTCTGGTAAAAGAGTCATAGATGTGGCCTCAATTCTCTTCTTCATCATAAATCCTTCCTGACCTTGAATAAATGTATCCCTACCCTCTGTTTTCCCATCTGAAAAAATGAGGAATATAATAATGAGCTTTTAATTTTTTTTAATGTATGTCGACTAATTAAATCATGCTGGTGAAATGCCTGGAACAATTTGAGAAGAGCACTGTGCATGATCTGTGCCTTGACGTTGCACATGAACAGAATCTTACTAGTCAGTATCAGCAGGCAAGATAATTGCCCTTTCATGTCGGCTGTGTACTTGTTATATTACCACAGTCCTAGTGAACTGAAGAGCATATGAAAATGACTTTATACTGTGTGTACAAGTCTTTGTTCACTCTTTGCTTGCCCTATTTACATGCTGCTGTGTTTAACTTGAGAGGAGCTTCACTTCCTTCTAGTGATGGATTTTAGCCTCCACTCTGGCTTCTGAAGACATGATGAAGTTTCTGTTTCTCAGTTACAACTACACAATGCCTTTAGAGGGAAGGGCCTGATGTTGACTGCTACAAACAGATTGGAAGTTGTTGGTAGGATGTTTCCTAGGGTATTTGGAAGTGTCAGTGTAGGCAAGGCAGTCTGGAGTATTGTGGACTGCTGCCTGCTGTTCCTACAGTGCCCTATGACAGCAACACCATTGCAATGACAACATTGCGTTATAATTGGCTGCTTATAAATTTGTTTCTTCCACTAAATGGTGAGTTCCTGAAGTTTGAGACTATACTTGCTCATATTTTTATCTCCAGGATTTTCCCAAATATTGGATGGTAAGTGGCACTTAATGTTCATTTGTTGAATAAATGAGTAGTAATCATAAATAACAACCACTGGCTTGTTATTTAGTCAATGGACTGATGTGGCTTTGTGATGTGTTCTTTGTAATGGGTCAACATAGGTAGGCTGAACTGTGTTTATAAGATTTATTTTATCTGAACATTTCTGTTAAGATGATTCTTGAGGAACATATCTGCATAAGATTTAGAAGGCAGAGGCCAAATTCTTGGTTAATGCTTGAATGTTGAGGCAAGATTATCAGGTGTGGACTCATGAACATATTTACTTATCTGCTGGCTCACCTCCTTGTGTGGGGCGGCAGCCAGGACTGTAACTGCTTCACCTGTGCCTGGATCTGCTTTAGGTTTTTCCATCTTGCACATCATGTTTGTATTTAGTTTCATTAGAACAAATGCCCCAAAGCATAAAATCCTATCTTCAAGTTCAAAAGCACCAAGAACTGACGGTAAATCCAGTCTGTCTTTGTGGATTCCAGCTTCCTTGTATGTTCTAGCTGGTCCCTCATTCTGCAGCCATCTTGCCTCCTGACAGCCTGCCCTGTGGACTTCAAGCCCTAGCACCAGATGCGCAGACAACAGCTTTACTGAAAACGCCCAACCAGCAAGACTGGGTCAGGTCAAATCTCTGTTAACAAGTCCCTTTATACACACATACACACGTTTCCAGACATACAGTTAAGTATATATGTACTTATACTTCCCACTGGTTGTACCTATCTGAACTCTAATTGATGCAGCTGGTCTATGAGACCTTGGAGGTAAGTTGCCTACATGTATTTCTCCTGTGTATGTGTGCATGTGTGTGTGTGGGCATGCATGTGTGTGTATGTATGTGTACATGATATACAAAGGCACTGTTAGTTCAGGTAATACTCATTATTGGAACAAACATCTTAAAACAAACCTCTCATCAATTTGAAATAATAACATTTTTTTCCTGCTCTATAAATTCTAGTGTGTGCATCCCTGAATATTGAGGAAAAGACACTTTTTTCCTTTTTTCTTTTTTTCTTTTTGTACTTTTAGAAACTCAGACCAAGGAGATTTTGCCATCTTCAAGATGTGACTTCTGAGATCTTTCTGGGCAAAAACATTAAGCCAGCAGATGGGAGAAGAGAGAAGATGGAGAATGCCCACCTACTTCCTAACCAACTCAGGTTAGAAGTGACACTTACTGTTCTGCTTATAATCCACTGGTGAGAACTAGTTCTATCACATCACTTAGAAGCATGTGGCGGTGCTGGAAAATGGCATCGTTGCTGGGACAGTCCTTTCCCAGCTAGAACTGCATCACCAAAGGGGAGCCCAAATGTTGGGGCAACAGCTGCTATCACTCCCACACAGAATCTTATGTAAAACAATGTTGATTGAATCAGAAAAACCCAATAATCTTGATTGTTGAATTTTAGCCTGGTGTACAGCTTGCTTGGAGGAAAAAAGAGAGAGAGTCAGTTTGTAAGGAGCCAGAGAGGAGAATCTTTCCAACTTGAGGATGGAGTGTTCTATTGTATCCTGAGGCAAGTGGAACCAAGCAGAGCTTGCAGCCACTTTAGGAGATCTGGGCCTTGGAGATCAAGCTAAAACCGAAAAATCCATGTGAAAATACAATGTAATTTCCAATAGCATTAACATTCTATTCACCTGAATATGTCTTACCACCAACTCCGGGATGCACTGGCTCCACCACAGTTGGATCCCTTGTTCGGAGCTGGCCAGCTGCAGGGAGACATCGCTTGTCGGGAATAAGTGGCTATGTACCAGGTTTTAGCACATCTTTCTAAACAAGTTGCTTGGCTGGGGCTTACAGGCCTTTCCCTTTCTGTCTCCCTGGGTTTGGCAGCATTTGTGCAGAAGTTGAAGTCAACTTTTACTTAAATCTAATTCTGCATTCTTTAAATATGCTTTATATTAAGTATTTTTAGTTTTTTACATCAATAAGTGATCATAAATTTGCAATATAGAAAGAAAACAACATCTAATTAGGACCCACATATGTTTATATTTTTCATCCATTTATTCATTTGTATATAAAATTGTTTTTCATTCCATTTTTTTTCCTGTTTTGATTTTCCTAGTTTGGCATTCTTCCCTTATGGTTTTTCTCGAGTTAAAATTTCAGGATCTAATACAAACCAAAAAGACAAGATTTATTAAGGACAATGCATGATTCAACAAGTAGCATACTTGCTAAAAAAAACCCTGTTAAGGAAAGAATGACATATTAATAGGATATAATTTTGATGTAAATCCTTATACTTAAGCTAAATAAACATACAATTCTAGTACAGGTAATGCTTAATGGTTGCTCATACGGCAAATACTTAAGAGTTCCATATATCTGTAAGTAAAATTTTAGAAGGAACAATGAGATGGTTTTCAAAATAACCCTTATAAATTCAGATTTTACCAATAAAAGGATAAAATTCCTATTATTGGAAATGAAACATTGTTTTTAAACTGGTCACCATCTAAAGTTTCAGATTTATAAATGAATATGTTGTCTGTTTTAGGTAGTATAGTTTTGTATAGATTAATCCTTTCAAAAATAACAATTAACAGATGACAGAATACCCTCAACACACACACACACACACACACACACACACACACATCTCTGTTTAAACACACTGAAGTACTCTCTAGACAGCCATGATTTGAGGTATCAAGATCCCAGACAACACCCATGCTCAACCTACAGAGATCTGGGACAATCACCCCATATCTACACCTACAGGACTGTGCATACCAGTGATACAGACCCAAACTTAGCCTGCACATTCCCTGAAAAGTGAAGGAAGCTCTCCTTCATAACCCATAGACTTTTGCTGGTGCTAAAAGTGCTGGTACCATTTGTGTTTGTTCCTTGGAATCTGGAGAAGGTACCATCTGTTTCCTACAGCTCCACAACAAGTAGCTAACAATGCTCCAATATAAATTGTTCCTTTGGTGTGAAGGATCTGTGGCAAAGTCCTACACAGGGCACCTCTATTCAGTCATCTTGCTCTCCTTTCTAAATTCTTAATTAATCCTAACACTTCCAGTGTTTGACTTTGATTCCAAATTTAGAATCTCTGCTTTTATCACATTGTTGGAAACTCAGTTCAGTTTCTCAAAGTCTTAGCCAAACATTTCTGCTCTGCCTTGTATCCTTTGGGTTTTTCACTGTTTATGAATTAGACAGTACTTCAGGAGAAAAGCTCACTTCAGTATGTATTTCATTTTACCAAGATCTCCATTTCTTAAGTCTTAGTTGCGTTAGTATCCCTGTTTTGTATTTAGATGCAACTATTAAAAGTTTACTTCAAGATCACAGCTCCTTATCTTACATAGATTTTCAGCATCTTAGAATCTTGTTAAAATGGCTCAAGGGGAGATGGTTTTTACAAAATTCCAGGTTTACAGTCCAGAGTACTCTCTAGGCAGCCATGAATTTGGAAACTGAGCTGAGTTTTCAACACTGTCACAAAGGTGAAGGTTCTAAATTTGGAATCAAAGACAAACACTTCCAGTTAGGTATAGGGTTAAGGAAGGAAGGATCAAATAGAAGCACTTTATGTGTGATGCTGTCAGAGATAAATGAACATTCAGAAATAAATGGACACCAAAGGAAAATTGTATTTACAAGAGAATAAGGAAGAACTGAAAATTAACAAAGAAGTGATGGTAACCATGAACAGTAAGGAGATTCAGAAAGGCGACCTAGAGAAAAGAACAAAGAAATTTGCAGCTTCAACACTGGCTGTCCAGCCAGGAGTGGGAAACTCAATTCTGCCAGAAAAGGGGTGGGTGAGAGCCAGCAACCCAGTTTATAGCAGCAGATCTCCACTGCAGGAGACTTCCATGGTCCTTTATGAGCCTTAACTTGTTTGGAGAGGAGGTGACTGATCTAATGATAACTATTCTGTTCTGAAGAAAGAACCATTTGGTTTCCCTCAATCCCCAGAACTCAAGTTATTAAAGCCACTGCTAGACTCTATCTTGGCTTAGGGGCTGGCAGATGCTTCCAGAAGCTTTGGGCCAGTGTGTATCTTCCTAGGTGGAAGACAGTTCATTTAGCATCCTTCAGCTTCAGGACCAGCAGCTGCTGTAGCCACTTGCCCAAATCCCACCTATGCTTGCCCTACAAGAACTAGAGAAGTCTCCTCCCCAGCACACAACAGTGTACAACATTGAAGAGTCCTGACTTCAGCTGTGTCTGTCTATTCAAAGGTGGGAAAAGTCCCAGCCAGTTTCCTTAGCTTCAGGAACATTGCCCCAACTTCTGCCACCACTTATACTCACCGAGCAAGAACTAGAGAAAGTCTTCCCAGCCCAAAACCTTGAGACTATAGCTACTAGTGGAAACTCCCAACTTCACCTGCAGCTATCCATCAGGAACTGGGAAAGACCCTAACCATTTCCCATAGCTCCAGTAATGGGCTACCAACAGCCCCAACCCTTGTACACACCTGTGCTCAATTGGTGAGAACTAGGGAACTGTCTCTTTCCCAGTACATAGCCTTGAAATTACAGCTGCAGGCACAAAAGGCTTTGGTGTCACCAAAGTTTATCCTGAGGACCAAGGAAAGTTTTCCTCTTATTCTGCAGCTCCAGGATTATGGCTACCAATGCCCCACTCTTCATCCTCATCCTCATCTTCAACAGAGCTTGACTCATATGGGGCATTTTCATCCCTGTTCTGAAACTCCAGGATCACAGATTAAAAAAAAAAGCCACAAGCCTCAGTATCACCAATACACAACCTGTAGGACCTAGGGAAGGTCACCCACACATCCCACACCTCCAGGACCATGAATACCAGTGAAACAGGCCCAAATATTACCTGCATATTCCCAGAAGAACTAGTTCTCCTCCAAAGCCCACAAACTACAGATCATAGCTATTGGTGCTGAAAGTCCTGGAACCACTTGTTTTTTTCTCCCCTTGGGACCTGGAGAAGGTATCATCTCATTCCCATAGCTCCACAGAAGTAGCTAAAATTCTACAAGATGCACTACCAACTGAAATCATCCCACAGTATGTAGAGAAGTTTCCCTTTATGTTCAACCCCATGTTTATCAGTGCCAAAGACCTCTAGACCATCTGTGTTCATTGTATGGAGTCTGAGGAAGGCCCCATCTCCTCTTGTGGCTCCAGAACTATACTTGCTTGTACCATAGGACCAGGTATATGAGAATACCTGGGTGAGGTCTCTTTCACATCCTATGGCTCAAGGACCATGGCTGCTGGTGCTAAAGCCTTGATGTCACCTCTGCTTGCCCTGAGAATACTCTCTACATCCTGCCCATTGAGACTTTGTCAGCAGCTGGTACAAATCCCAGTGTCATTAAGGTTCAACTCTGGAACATGAAGCCTATGTCTACTACAAATTGATATAATTACCTTCATAAATTGTTGCAACTTACACTATTGAGGCACAAAAAGACACTGCTGATATCAAACCAATCAAAAATGGGCTAAGCTGGATGCGGTGGTGCACGCCTGTAATCCCAGCACTTTTGGAGGCTGAGACAAGAGAATTGTAAGTTCAAAGGCAGCCTCAGCAACAGTGAGGTGCTAAGTAACTCAGTAAACCCTGTCTGTACATAAAACACAAAATAGGACTGGGGATGTGGCTCAGTGGTCGAGTGTCCCTGAGTGCAATCCCCAGTACCAAAAAAAAAAGGGGGCTAAAAAACTAAATAGACACTACTCAAAAGAATGGCCAATAAAAATTACTAATTCTCATATAATACTAAATCACTGTCCTGTGTAACTAAAAATAACAAAAATTTAAGAAATTTTAAAAAATCAGAATGAGACATCATCTCACTTGGGTTAGAATGGCTATAATCAAAAAGTCAAAAATTACAAAAGCTGGTGAGGATTCAGAGAAAGAGGAACCCTTAGACATTGTGAGTGGGAATGTAAACTAGTATAGAACTATATAACATAGTATGGAGATTCCTGAAAAACCTAAAAATAGACCTACCATATAATCCTTAACCAAGGAGTTAAACCATTATACTAAAAAGATACCTGCATTCCCATGTTTTTTGCAGCACTATTCACAATAGCTAAAATATGGAATCAACCCAGATGCCCTTCAGTGGATAAATGAATAAACAAAATGTGGTATGTATAAACTATGGGATATTTATCATTCAGTCATTGAAAAAAGAATGAAACCCTGTCATTTGCAGCAACATGGATAGAAATGGAAGCCATTATGTTAAGAGAAATAAGCCAGATACAGAAAGATAAACACCATATGTTTTCTCTCACTTATGGAAACCAAGTCAATGTTGTAGAAAAATAGAATGGAATAGTTGTCACTAAATAGACCCACAGACCTCCCAGATACTGGTGTTCATAGAAATAGATTTGAACACAACTGTGATTAATATGTTAAAGAAAGGATATGAGAAGGTAAACAACTTTAAAAGAGAATTGCATGAGGTAAAAAATTAAGTGAAAAAAGTATAAGCAAAAATATGCTATAAATTACTGCACAATAAATGGTTTAACTACAGATTAGACACACAGAAGAGATTGGTGAACTAGAAAATAAATCAACAAATCAGTACAGTACACTAAGACCAAATGAAGAGAACAAAAAACAAAACTATGTGAAGAAATCAAGACTCAAATGGCACACAAAGACACAGGCGATTGGTTCCAGAAAAACACTTGACATATTACTGTCTGTGAATAGCCGCCAATAGTATAATTCCTACTTCAAGGCCAAAGGCTTGAAAACTGGGGCTAGCAAGCACTAGTTCAAGTCTAGGAGTCCAAAGTCTTTGAAACCAGAAGCTTTGGTGTCCAAGGAGAGGAGAAGATAGATGTTCAACCAGAAAGAGAGAACATACATCCTTCCTCCTCCTTTATGCTGTATTTGGACCCTCAGTAGATTGGATGATGTTCACTCACATTGGTGAGATCAGATCTCTAGTCCTCTGATTCAATTGCTAAATTCTTCTGGAAACATCCTCACAAATACAACCCAAACCCCTATTTTAACAACTGTTTTAGTCAGCTTTTTCACCACTGTGACTAAAAGATACGACAAGAACAATTTTAGAAAAGGAAAAGTTTGACACTCACAGTTTCAGAGGTCTCAGTTCATAGATGGCTGACTTCATTTCTTTGAGCCTAAAGTGAGGCAGAACATCAGGGTTCTAAGAAGAGCATGAGAGGAAAAACAGCTCAAGGCATGACAGGAAGTTGAGAGCTCCACTCTTCAGGGATGAAGTTTAAATCCCAAAGTCACAACCTCAGCAACCTATCTCCAATCACACCCTACCTGCCTACTGTTACTACCCAGTCAATCCATTCAAGTGGATTCATGCACTGATTAGGTTAAGGCTCTTATAACCCAACCATTTTCCCTCTAAACTTCTTGCATTGTCTCACCCATAAGCTTTTGGGAGGCACTTAATATCTAAACTCTAACAACTATCTGAACATGCCTTAGCTCGTCAAGTTGACTCATAAAATTCACCATTATGCACAGGATGCACCTGATTTCCCCAATAAGGTGTGACAACACATGTGAAATGTTAACAGTAGAAAATCACTAAAGACTCAATGTCCAGGGTTTTTATTGGAGGCTGGTTACATAGCATCTCTGCCTGTCACATCCCAAAATTTCAAACTCTAGAAGGAAAGAATGTATTCAGCATAAATCTTATTCTTTGCATAGGTTAGGCACAGAGAGCCACTTATATAGATTTGAGACATGAAAGGAACCTTCATCAAATCCAACTTTTTAAATGCCATTGAAGGGCCATCCTCCTAAGCATGATTTTCAAAGGATAGCAGTCAGGCTTGATATCTTAACACTTCTATATATACCATGGGTCAAAGAAGAAATTAGCATGAAAAGTAAAAGATATGTTATAAAAGATAATGAAAATATGATGTACCAGTGCTTGTGAAGCCACTAAATTTATGCTTAAAAATTTAATCTCTGAATGCATATGTTAAAAATGGAAACACTGAAAATCAAAGTTCTAAGTATCCATATAGATTAAAATAATAACAAAATTAAATTCAAAGTAATATATTTTCTATGATAGAGAAAATCAACAAAGCCAAGCATTGTTTCTTTGAAATGTTTAATGAAAGTGAAAAACTCCTGGTAAGATATTCAAGATAAAAAAAGAAAATGTGAATCATAAAACCAGTCATGAAAAAGGAAACATAACAGATATTTTATATATTAAAATAGTAATAAAATATATTATAACCAATTTTTGCAAAGAAATATGAAAATTTAAACAAAATGGAAAAAATTCCTTGATGAAAATATAGCATAAGATTTTAATAGGCAAATAAGTATGTGATTTAAAATGACTTAGCAAAGTTCTCAGATGGCTTTAGCAATGAATTTAACAAACTTTTCAGGAGAAATAACACTAAATATACACAAACTTTTCTAGAGAATAAAAAAAGAACTATTTTTCAACTCTATTTATGGGTATAGCATAACTTGATAGCAAAACTTATAAAGACATTACAAGAAAGAATGCAAATGCAAAAATCCTAAACAAAATATTAGCAAATCAAATTCAGGAATATGTAAAAAGGATAATATATCATAAAAATTGGGTGTGTTCCCAGAATGCAAGTTTGGCTTAACATTAAAAAACCAGTTGACATAATTTAGCACACTTAGAAAAATAAGGAGGGAACCATATGATCAGCTTATTACATGTGAAAATGTATTTGATAAAACTTCAACACCTTTTTAGTATGCATTGTTATATAACCAATGTATTCTCAGTTTGGAGGATATTAAAATTGCATACATAGAGAGGTGCAATCGTAAAGCAGAGAAGTTGTAGGAAGTGCTGTCTTGTGAAGTTGTCTATAACATACAGTGTTAGTGACATCCATCCTCTGCCACAGCAACAAATGATTGGTCATAATAATTCTCTTGTCCTCTCGTTGGACAAACAGTCTGATATTTGCCTTCTCAGGCTATTCTCCGCGAGAAGAAATTTCCTCCAGAAAACTACAGCTGTCCTACATTTGTGTTTCTCCAGATAGGAAGGAAGCAACAAGCTAACCCACTGGTGCATGTTAGTTGATCTGAGTAGCTTAGTTAAATCTTTAGAAGTAGAAAGTAGATCTTGAGAGGATGGGCCATGCTATGGTTTATATATGAGGTGTCCCCCCAAAGCTCATGTGTGAGACAATGCAAGAAAGTTTAGAGGTGAAATGATTGGGCTCTGAGATCCTTAACCTAATCAATTCACTGATTGATTAGGACTGATTCACTTGAATGGATTACTTAGACTGCTCAGGGGTGCCTTTGGCAGTTATATTTCATCCCTGATGAATGGAACTCTCTGCTTACTGGTGGCCATGAGCTGCCTTTCTCCTCCACACCATTCCACCAGGATGTTCTGCTCCATCTTGGGCCTAGAGAAATGGAGTCAGCCATCAGTGGAATGATACCTCTGAAACTGTGAGCCAAGATAAATTTTTTTCCTCTAATTGTTCTTGTCAAGTCTTTGGTCACAGTAATGAAAAAGCTGACTCAAACAGGTCACAAAACAAGTATACATTTGCTATGAATGTTAATATCCTCCCAAAATTCAAGTGAAAGCCTTAATCCCTAACATGCCAGTGCTAGGAGATTGGGCCTTGAGAGGTCATTAGTTCATGAGGAAGGAGCCTGCCTGAAAGGGATTAGTAAATACCCTTATAAGAAGAGACGGAGATTGATGATACCTGTCTGCATGAGATCACAGTGAGAAGAAGGCCACCTGTAAACCAGAAAAAGAACTCTCATCAGAACCTGATCATGCTGACACTCTGATTTTCTAGCCTCCGGAACTGGAAGAAAAACGTTTCTGATTTCTAAACTCCTCAGTCTGTGGGATTTTGTTACAGCAGCCAGAATAGACTGAGACAGCATCAAGGCAGAGCAAAAAGAGGTTCAGGAAAGAGCGTGGGCCTTTGTTTGGCAATATCAGACTCACATGGGGCTTCAGAATGAGGTCCATGGACAGAGGAGGAAGAAAGTATTTTATTATAGGGAGGAAAACAGTGGAAAAACAATAAAGAAAAAATCTGGAAAGAAAATGAAAACAGAGTCTACACTTGAAAGAGACCTCAAAAAACATCTTCATTCCATGTGAAGAAATCAAAGGCCTTAGGGTTGAATTGGTTTTATGGTCACAGTTGCAGAAATAAAACAAGAGACTTTGATTTATAGCAGAATGCTTTCCCCACTACATTAAAACAAAATCATTACAGCTTTCTACATTCATGTTTTTACACTAATTTGACAGCTGTCCATCTAGCCTGCAGATACAGTTGAGAATATAATTACTACTTAAAAAAGAAAATGAAGTACTTGAAACAGTGTTTAAGTGTTTTTGGTTACTTTTGCTAACAAATGTAAAAGACAAAACAAAAATACAGCAATTTGGGGAGACAGTTAAAATAAATGGCAGTTGAGTGAACATCCTACATGTCTTTTTCCCTTTTCTCTTAGACCCCCTACTCCTTCATGAGAAGCATTTTGACTGATTTACCTGTCTTTCTATGTCTTTATATGCCTGTGTTGGATGCCTTTAGCAGTTCTGTAATAATTGCTTACTAAATAAATAAAGGAAGGCTGATTGTTTTAAACAACCTAGTAACTTCTTGTACTAGTAGGGTTCTTCAGAGAAACAAAGAACAGGAAGTGTGTGTAAATATAAATATCTGGAGAGAGAGAAGGAAAGATTTATTTTAAGGAATTGACTTATGAAGTTTTGGAGACTTAGCAATTTCGAAACCTGCGAGTAGTTTTGCAGGCTGGAGTCTCAGGAAGAGCTGCAGCTTAAGTCCAAAGGCCGTCAGCTGAAAGAATTCCTTCTTGCTCAGGGATGTCAATCATCTTCTATTCAGTCCTTCAACTGATTGGATGAATCTCACCCATATTATGAAGGTTAATCTGCTTTACTCAAAACCCACTAATTTAAATGTTAATCTTATCCAAAAGCACTTCCACAGAGACATTCAGAATAAGTTTTGACCACACATCTGGGCCCTGGCACCTAACTAAGTGGACATATAAAATTAACCGTCATACCTGTTATCATCACTGTCAGATTTTTCTGTTTCTACTCCCATTAAATAATATGAGTTACAAATTCAGTCCAAATAATACATTAGAAACCATGTGGATATTCTCTCCTTTTTTCCTCTGAAACTGTTTATAGTCACAAATATCCATGTGATCCTGTGTTGCAAGGGGCTCAGTCCCTCTTTGGGGGTCTTTGAGGGGCATTCCAACATGGCTGGAAATTACACTGGAAGGAGAGAAGACATGAAATTAAAGTACTCATTACATTCACAGGTCCTAGAGAGAGTATCAAGGAAAGCCACACAGAAGCTACATAGCAGATGTTCCCAAGGAGCAAGCTCAACTGAATAAACTCAACTAAGAAAGAAGATAATTGTAGACAAGTACCTTTACTGGGGGTCATGTTGTAGTACCATGTCAAAATATGTGCAGGGATTTCATTGTACATGAGTGTCACTAGGTCACAATCAGAGAAGGCATAAAAAGAATCTTATGATGGGGACCAGCCTTTATTTTTATTTGTTCTTTTTTGTTATACATGAGGGTAGAGTACATTTTGATATATTTATACAAATATGAAGTATGTATTATTCTAATTAGGATCCTTGTCTTGTGGATGTACATGTTGTAGATATTCACAGCCTTTTCACAGTCCTGTATCTGGTCATTAGGCTGGGGTGCTCAAAATCTGTTCATGGGGATCTTGAGGCATCAGGAAAACACGGAGTTTAAAAGGCTTATAATGAAGCTCCCCATCTACATTTCTGAACCTCCTTTATAGTTGGTTTGGACTCACAATTGGGTTCTGAAGAATGCAAAATGAGAAAAAGTTATTTTATTTAAAAAAAAGTCCAACTCCTGAACCCTGTTGTCCATGCCCTGGTGAGCTTGGAAGTCATGTGTTCTGCATGGCATAACCTCATGGTTTTGGCTGATTTTTCAAAAAATCCGTATTGTATTGTCTCTAATATAGTTTCAGAACACTGCATTTTTCAGAATTTGTCTATTAGCTACTTTTAATTATTTATACCTCTCCCTGCTGTCAAATACTGCAGTGTTTTCTGAAAATTTAAACTCTTGTGCTGTCTTTAAAATTATATTGAGTGAGTGGTTCTTTTAGATCACATTATCTTGGTGTTTTCCTATAGAAGGGCACTAGTATCAGTGCCATATGAGAAGAGGCCACTTACACATTCTCAGCAAGCTTACCTGACGCAATTGGAAATATCTTTTCCTTACCAGAATATATGGCATAATCTCATCCCTGTACTCATATTGCTACTACAAATAGTAGATGATTAGAGAATTATTTATTGATTAATATTCTGAAGTGGGATCAGAATTTCTCTTCATGTTAAATGTTTTTGGATACTTAAAATAGTTATCAAGTAAATACTTACTATATGTACTAAAAGATGATTGGAGCCGGGCGTGGTGGCGGAAGCCTGTAATCCCAGCACTTAGGGAGGCTGAAACAGGAGAATCGCGAGTTCAAAGCCAGCCTCAGCAATGGCGAGGCGCTAAGCAACTCAGTGAGACTTTGTCTCTACATAAAAGAAAAAAAACACAAAATAGGGCTGGGGATGTGGCTCAGTGGTCGAAGGCCCCTGAGTTCAATCCCCAGAACCAAAAAATAAAAAATAAAAATAAGAAAGATGATTGGACAGTGACAGAAAGGTGAAGAAAGTCTACAGCCCTGCTTTTTCTCTAAAGGAACCTACCAGCTTGTCAGATCAATGAGACATGCCCATTTGAAACAGCTGATCTGCAACACTCCACTTTTTACCTGGGAGCACACCTTGCCTGAGTATCAGACTACACTTGCTCTGCTTTTAATTCAATGCTAATGCATTTTACACCTTAGTTTACCTTTCAGTAATAATCTAGGCAATAAATTAGGAGGATAACTTGAAAGTTAAGGAATTCATGAGTAAGGGCAGGAAGAGATCCACAGAAGGTTGTGTCTACCACATATGTATAATACAGAGTCTAATTGAGGGATAGCTTTTATTTTCTTTATATGAAGAAACTCCCTCACCATCAAGTAATTAAAAACAAAGAATATTTAGTGAAAGAATATCAAAAGTAGATGTAGAGTAATTGGTAAGGAAACTATAAGGAATTTTATCTCCATACTCTGCAAAAGATTGCTGGTTTCTCAGAATCATACACATAATAGTGTTAATAATAATAAAGTACTGTGACACAGAAACTGAAAGCAATATTTTTTTAAAAAGCTTGGAGTTGAGAGAGAAAAATGATTTCACTAGAGAACTGGAGTCTCTAATAAAATAATCAAAATTGCAGAAAAATATAGTAACTGATAAAATATGAAACAGATTTTTTAAAGTCACATCAAGTTCAAAGCGCCAATAGGAAGTCTTAAGACTAACTTTTGAACAGATATTATGGAAGTGAGTAGTCAATGGAATGAAATCTCAAAGTGCTGAAAGAAAAACTTCTGACCATAGTGATTACCAAAATTCAAGCATATAGGAGGAATTAGTTCCAGTGATCTACAGCACAGTAGGATGACTGTAATTGATAGCAATTTGTATTTTATAATGAACTAGAATCTAGAAATTCAAAGTTGTCTCACACAAAGAACAATTTAAGAATATGGAAATAACAATTACCCTGATCTGATCATTAGACATTGTACACAAGTACTGAATTATCAGGTTGTACTGCATAAAGGCATACAATTATGAGTCAATTAAAAAAATCCAACCTAAAGTTCTAAAAAAGGTAAAAATCTCCTTTAATAATGAAGGCAAGTAAAGACTGAATCAAATAAAAGTTGAGAACTTCATTGCTAGAATATCTGCACTGTAGGAAATATTAACAATTTTTTTCAAGTTGATAGAGAAGGGATCCTAGAAGAATACACAAAAAATACAGGAGGAATGAAGAATAGAAGAAGTGCTAAAATATGGGGTGCTTAAAAATACTATTTAAAACACAACAATGTAGAAGTAAAATAAACAATAGCTATATTAAAAAACTGGGAGTATGATAAATGGAATTAAACTATTAAAACAATCCATATTGAAGTTGGTAGAATATTAATGTAATTATGGTGAATTAAGGAAACATATTTTTATCTCTAGACTAACCACTCACAAAAAATTAAAAATTATACCTAAAGAATAAAAAAGAACATAAAATAGAGTAATAGAAAAAAATGCCAAAAGAAAGCAGGTAAAAGGAACAAAGGAATAAAAAACAGGGAGACAAATAGAAAACAAATAGCATAGATAGTCCAAAAATATCTGTAATTAAATTACAGGTAAAGGAGTAATACCCCAAAGCTGGGGTAATCCAAGAAGTTGGAGAACCATCAGAGATCTCTAAGGACCAGTTTTTACAACCATGTAAGAATGTACCGACTCCAGTCCTACCAGTTTATAGCAGCTGAACTTCAGTTTGAAATTCACATTGTGCAGATTAGGAGTCATAATCATTGATGTAACTTCCAGCTCCCTGGATCCCCTTCTCAGATCTTATGCCATTCTTTCCTTCCTGATTGGTAATGACAATTCCGAATTTTGCGTTTATCATTTCCTTGCTTTACTCTGTAGACTTACCAGATAGGTGTCTGTGCTAATATAGTATTTAGTTGTTACAGTTTCCAAACTATATAGATAGAATCATACAGTACATATTCATCTTCACATTGTCTTTTTATTATTATGTTCTCAAAATTTACCCATGTTTTTGCAGACAACTGAAATGCATTCATTTTTCCTGATATATGCTAATTCATCATATTATTCCATATTTTTTCATTCTACTATAGGTAGATATTTGTACATATCCAAGCATATCTCTAGGGCAGTAGAATGATTGAGTTGAATTCAGAGTACAATATCACCTTAGCCATATAATACTAAATTGTTTTCTGAAATGATTGTACATTAACAGAAAGGTATAAGTGTACTAGCTGCCAGATGCTTGACAACACCTGAATTTTACAAATTTGGTAGGGAAAAAATGGACTGTGGCTAATTTTTATGCATTTCACTGCTTGCTAATGAGACTGAGCATCTTTTCATATGTTTATTTCTATACCACAGAGACTTCCTTAATGAAATGCCTCTTCAAGTCTTTTGTCAATATTTTCATGTCATTTTCTTTCTTATTGATTTATAGGAGTTCTTAAATTTATTTTTAGATACTTTACAATTTGAATGCTATGTAAATTCTACCTTTTAAATTGAATTGTGTTTTCTGGTTTTGCTCATGTGTTGAAATGCAATAAATCTTTTTAAAAATTTATTTTGCCTTCAGCAAACTTTCCAAATTTTTGGAGTGTACAGGTCTTGATTTTTTATAGTTTTGTGATGTTATTTGTGAATAATGAGACTTTGTTTTTTTTTTCTTTCATCATCCTTACAACTTTGGTTTTTCATATTTCATTGTGCTTATTAGGACCTTCACCATAATAAATAGTAGTGAGGGATAAAACCTCTGTTTTGTTCAGATCACAAAGGAATACTTTTCCACATTTCAAAAATGTATAATTTTACTGTAGTATAACTTTATGCCTTCTGCATGTTTAAAACTTTTTTTAAAAATTGTCTTTTTAGTTTGATAAGTAGTTATTGGGAATATGCAGTGAACTTTGTTGATAAAATTCTATATCTTTTTAAAATATCATGCTTTTTTCTCCTTTACACTTTGAACATTATTGATTATATTAATCAAATTTATATTATTATGCCACCATTTTCATTCTAGGGTAAACCCAACATTTTAAAGATAAATGTGCTATCATTTGAATCTGAAGTGTTCCCCAAAGACTCACGAATTAAAGGCTTGGTCACACTCCTATGGCACTATTGGAGGTAGAAGAACCTTTAGTAGGAGGGTACTAGTGAAAGGAAATTTTGTCACTGGGGTTGTGTTAGTCAACTTTGTCATTGTGACAAAATACCTCAAATGATCAATTTATAAGGAGAAAAGACTTATTTTGGCTTATGGTTTCAGAATTTTCAGTCCATTGTCACTTGATCCCTTTACTTTGGACCTGTGGCAAAGCAAAACATCATGGTGAGAAGCAGGTAATGGAATAAAGTTGTTCACCTCATGGCAGCTAGAGAGGAAACAGAGAGGGGAAATGGTCAGGGTTCCAATATACTCTTTAAGAGTATGCCTTCAATGACTTATCTTATTTCTACTAGACCCGATCTTTTAAAGCTTCCACCACAGGATGATGACCAATTCTTTAGCATGTGGGCCTCTGGGGGATATTTAAGATCCAAACCATAACAGTGAAGATATTGGTATCTGGTCCCTTCATCTCTCTATCTTTTCTTCCTGGCCATCATGAGGTGAGCAACTTTGCTGCAACACATGTTCCCATCATGATATATCACCTCACCATAGACCCAAAGCAGAGTCTAATCACCATGGACTGAAACCTCTCTCAAACCATGAGTTAATATATATCTTTTCTCTTTGTAAGTTGTTTTTTTTGCAGGTACTTTGTCACAGCAATGAAAAGTTGACAGACACAAATAGCTTATCTTAGATTATTTAGGCTGCTATAACAATGTATCATAAACTGAGTAGTTTATGAACAATAGAAATCTATTTCTTACATTTCTTGAGGCTGAAAAGTCCAATATCAAGGAACCAGCAGATTTGGTATCTGCTGTGGCCCCCTGTTGTGGTTCATACATGTTGCCTTCTCACTGTGTTCTCACATGGAAGAAGGAAAGAGAGGTGTCTTTTTTTTTTTTTTTTTTTTTTATTATTTTATTTTTTTCCCAAAAGTTGCATTTTAATACATGTTGGCAAACATAACAGAAAAAAACAAATTATCAGAAGCTGTACACACTATTCACTGAAAACATTTGTTGAGGCAAATAGAAAAAAATTGTTTCAATCATAATTTTTCTAACTTTGCACAAAATTATAAGCAGATAGGATACTCAACCCATTTGTGACCTAATCACTTCCTATGGGGACTTATTCACTTCCCAAGAGCACTACCTTCTAATATAGCACCTTGAGAGTTAAGATTTCAACATAAGAATTTTGTTGGACACAAATATACATACATAGCATTCTGCTTCAGTTCCCTACCAAAAAAAATAAAATCATGTCATTTTTGTATGCAAGCTATATGTATTCCAACCTGATAGTCTCAATAATTCTTAATTTATTTCAGTATCAACTTTAAAATCTAAGTCCAAAGTCTCACCTATCTTCTAAATTAAATATGGGTGAGACTCAAAATACATTTCATCCTGGGGAAAATTACTGTCCTGCTGTAAACCGGTGAAATCAAATTGTGGGCCTTCAAAGCCCAATGGTGAGACAGGCATAGAATAGGCATTCCCATCCTGAAAGGGAGAAATAGGAAAGAAGAAAAGGATAAGAGACCCCAAGTAATTCTGAAACTAGTAGAGCAAACAACTTTAAATCTTAAGATTCAAGAAGAACACTTTCTGGCTCAGTGTTCCACCTTCGAGGTCCGCTAGAACAGTGGTCCTACCATTCAGACAAGTTAGGGTAGAGGTCCTGCATTCTGGACACACTGGGGCAGTGGCCCTGCCCTCATGTCCTTGGGCAGTTCTGCTTCCATAGTGGTTCCATGCTTGGGTCCAAATTGCACTATGCCTTTATTAGTCTGAGTTCTCAGGGGTGGTTTTATCCTTAAATTCTGGATGGGTGAAGCCATGATCCCTGTGGCATATATACTCCTTGAGCTGATAGATTTGGCACTTGATAGATGCTGCTAAAGCTAACTGTCTATTTGGTTTAGATGTGAGTTGCTCCCCAAAAGCTCATGTGTAAGACAATGCAAGAAGGTTTAGAGGTGAAATGATTGGGTTATGAATCCTCTCTAGGGATTAACTGGGTGGTAACTGTAGGCAGGCAGAGTGTGGCTGGAATAGGTAAGCTATCAGCGGTGAGCCTTTGCAGTGTGTGTGTGTGTATATATATATATATATATATATATATATATATATATATATATATATATATGTATATTTATTTTGGTACCAGAGATTGAACTCAGGGGCACCCAACCAATGAGCCACATCCCCAGTCCTATTTTTGTGTTTTTTTTATGTAGAGACAGAGTTTCACTGAGTTGCTTAGCGCCTCGCCATTGCTGAGGCTGGCTTTGAACTTGCGATTCTCCTGTCTCAGCCTCCCTAAGTCCTGGGATTACAGGCTCGAGCCACCACGCCCAGTTTGCAGTATATATTTTTGTCTGAGGTGAGGAGACACTTTCTCTCTCTCTCTTTCTCTCTGCATTCTGATCATCATGTCCTGAGCTGCTTTCCACCCCCATACTCTTCCACCGTGATGTTCTGTCTCACCTGGAGCCCTGAAGAATGAAACCAGGTGTCCATGGACTCAGACCTCTGAAAAGATTAGCCCCAAAATAAACTTTTCCTCCTCTTAAATTGTTCTTGTCAGGTCTTATGGTCACAGTGATAAAAAAGTGGACCAAAATATCACCTGCCCCCTCCACAGGGATAGTCACTATGACTCATACCACATCTGAGCCTATTGGAATCAGAACTGTGGCAGCAATGCCCATGCAATGGAACACAGGAATTACAACCTCGAAACTACTGTGCCCCAGTTTCTTGCTCTCTGGACCTATGATAGGAGGGACATCCCTGGTGATTTCCAAAATGCTTTTAGTGTCACTCTCACTTTTTTTGAAGAACAGCACCTGGCTTACGTTGAGATGGCTTGTCCAGAATAATTTTACCAAAAAGTCCTTTGGTCACACCCTTGTTCTCTCCCCACCAGGTGTTCATATTTTATCCAATGTTGGCTGAGAACTTCCCAAAATTTTAATTTATGCTTCCATTTTGATGAAAAATTCCTTCTTTAAGTAGTTTTTCTTTTCTTGAATTTTATTACACTCAAAATATCCAGGTACCACCTTGGGCTTTTTGCTTAGAAATTTCCTCAGTCAAATATCAATTTCATTGCTCACATTTTCTACCTTTCATGAAATACTAGGGCACGAACACAATTCAGCCAAGGTCTTTGCCACTTTATAAATAGGATGACATTCCCTTCAGTTTCTTATAACGTGTTCCTCATTTCCATCTGAGATCTCAACAGAATGGATTTTATTATCAATATTTTCACTAACATTCTGTTCACAACCACTTAGGCATTCTCCAAAAATATTGAGGCTTTCTCTACAACACTCATTTTCTTCTGAACCTGCGTTAGAATTACCCTTAACAGTCTGAGTCCTATTCCATTTTTGTGGTGTTATAATAAAATACCTGAGCCTGGGTACCTGATGAATTGTAGTTTTATTGAATTCACATCTCTGGATATTTAAGAGTATGGCACCACCATCTTCTCATCTCTGGTGAGGATCTCATGGTGGATGGCATCACGTTGCACAAGTTTGTGCAAGAGTGAGACATTACATGGTGAAGAGAGTAAGGAGAGTCTAGGTCTGCTCTTTTATAACATCTTATTCTCATAGGATCTAATTATCTTCTGTAAGACCCAACCCACTATGCAAGACCAGCATTATTCCTGTCTTGAGGGTGGTCATGACCAAATCACCTTCCAATAGCCGACCTCTTAAAGGCCTCACCACATTTCAATGCTATTATATTTCAAAATTCTCACATGATCTTTTGTGGAAACAAAACACATTCAAACCATATTAGTCCATTTATGGCAAATAGGCATTTCCTAGCATGTGCCTCTAAATGATTCCAAAGCTTCCACATTTTTAGGTAATTTTATATCAGCACCCCACTTCTGGTACCAATTTTATGTTTTATTTCAGTTTGACTGTTATAACAAAATGCCCTAAACAGGTTAGCATATAAACAAACAAATTTATTTCTTACAGTTCTGGAAGCTTCAAAGTATAAGATCAAAGCACCATCAGATTCAATGTCTTAAGAGGACTCACTTTTGGGTTTAAAAATGTCACCCTTTCTGTGTCTTCACATGATAAAAGGGGCAAAGGAACTGGTATAGTTTAACATTTTGTTTCCTCCAAAAATTATGCAGAAATTTAATTTTTATTTTAAATTATTGACAGGTGGGACCTTTCATAGGTGATTAGGCCATTAGGATTCTATCATTATGAATGGGTTTATTGGTTTAGTAAAGGGCTTTTGTGCATGGGTTCTCCCCCCTCCCTTTCTCCTCTGCTATTAGATGATACAGAAAGAAGGTTCTTTCCAGATGCCAACACCTTGATATTGGACATGTAAGAATTTGTTAGAACTATGAACCAATAAATTTCTGTTATAGCAACAAAAAGAGACTAAGGCCAAAAATTGGTACTGAGAAGTATAGCTGATGCTACAACAAATACAAGTGAAAATGTGGAAATGGCTTTGGAACTGGGTTGTGAATAGAGGCTAAAAGAATTTGAAATCATAGGCAAGAAAAAGACTAGATTGCCATAAATGGATCATTAAGATGATTCTTATGAAAGCTCAAATGAAGAGAAGAATTATAGGGATTATCTGAAACTTCTTAGCATTGAACTAATCATGATCAAAAATTTAGTACAAAAGTAGACAGTAAAAGCCATTATGATGAGGTTTTAGATGGAAAAGTGAACAAGATTTAGAAGTTAGAGAGAAGGCCATCCTTGTTACAAGGTGACAAAGAACTTGGCTGAACTGTGCCCATGTCCTGGAATTTTATGGAAGACAGAACTTAAGAGTGATGAGCTAGGATTTTGGCAGAAGAAATATCCAAGCAGCAAAGTGTTTAAAGTGCTGCATGGCTTATTTTAACTGTGTATAATAAAATGCAAGAAGAGAGAAATTGTTTAAATACAGAATATATAATTAAAAAGAAAACAGAACATAAAGACTTGGAAATTTCTCAAACTGACCATGTAAAATGTAAAAAACCTTGTCTGTGAGAGTGTACCAATGGTACTGCTCAGGGACTGACAAGGAGGTTAGTGTGGATAGAACAAAGACCTGTGCTATTGGGGAGCACTCGGAGAGAGTGACCCCAAGATGCACTTCAGAGATCCATGAGGCTGCCCCTCCTGTCACAGGCCCAGAGCAGGACCTCATAAACCCCATAGGCCCTTGATGCTGTTTACCACCTGAAACATCTGCTCCCCAAATTATGGCACAGTGCTCAGCAGCCCAACCATGACTCAAATAGACATAGGTGTTGCATAGGCCCCACTCAGGGAGGAGCATCTGAGCATCTTGGCAGCATCCACATGTCAGTGACTCTGCAGAGGAGCAGAATGCATGAGCTGTGGGGCCATGGGAACCTCCACATAGGCTTGAAAAGATGTCAAGGAAATCTTGGGGGTTCTGGCAGAAATCTGCTGTAGTAATGGAGCCACCACAGAGATTCCCAAATTCAGCTGTGTCTAGCAAAGATTTGGGAATGGGGCTACCTCCAAGAACCCAGAAGCCACCAGAATGCCATAACATACCAGGAGAGCTATAGACATGAGACTCCAACCCATGAGAGCTACTGAATAGGCTGAGCCTAGCAAATTCATTGGAGTGGGGTTGCCTAAGGCCTGGGCACCCCTCAATGTGTCCAGAGGAAGAACGTAGACTCAAGGAAGGTTATTCTGGAACCTCAAGTTTTGATCTTGTTTGGTCTGCTAGGTTTTTGTATCTCTCTCAGTCTTCTTTTATTAGGGTACAAATTCCATTTGTGAGAGCTTCACCCTCAAATCCAATCACTTCCCAAACCCTTACCTTATAAAAACATGATCACTTTGAGGTTAGAATTTTAAAGTGTGGATTTAGGAGGGTCAAAAATATTCAGACCATAATTTGATTTGACTCATTCTATTTCAACTTCTAAAATTATTCAATGTGTATGGTCAGAATTTGAAGGGAAGGGAACTAAAACCCAAAGATATTTTTTATTCCATATTCAAAAATAATAAAGACTTAATAAACCTAGGGTGATGTTTAAGTTTGTCATAGGCACTGATGTTCTAACTAGATTATCCCTCCCTGTGCTTCTCTTAGCTAAGTCCCTAAACTTGACCTCTTTCCCTGAATTTATTTTCCCTAGTTATTTACCTTCTTTATATATTTCTCCTTTATCTTACTCATTATAATTTTAACTAAATTTTTTGTAATTATTTGTATATCATCTGTGTCCTCTGCTAGACTATAAGCTTCATGTAAGTAGAGACCCCTTAATGCCTTATTTTGGCTACATTTCCAGTCCCTAGCACAGTGCTTTGAATATGATGTACTCTGAACAAATGTTTACTCTGAACCAATGATTGATCATGGCCAGGATATTCTTACAAACAGCAAACTAAGGTTTTATCCAATCAATGTTAATCACATTATCCATTATTTATCTCTCTATTTATCTATCCTCTATCTGAAAATACACACACTCTGAAAGGATAACTCTTATCCATAGCTTTAGGAGTGCATGCTGATATAATCACTTTGAAGATCTGTCAGTATCTACACAAATTGAACATACACATACCGTATGACCTGGCAATTGCACACTACAGATGTGTACAGATATTCACCAAAAGACATACTACCACCTTCACAGTCATTCTATTCATAAGAGCCTCAAAATAAAAATCACTCAAATGTCCTCAAAAGCAGTGAATAAATAAATGAATTCATATAATTGAATGCTATACAGTCATGAGGATAAACAAAATACAGCAATATGAAGCTATGTGGACAAATGTCATAAACGTGATGCAGAGTGAAAGAAGCTAGCAAAAAATGTACGTGAGGACAGTTTCTGGGTGCAAAAAATATGGTGATACTTGCACTAGTTGGGGTAACGGGTTTGTTCAGTTTGTAGAAATTCAGCCAGGTATGCAGTAAGATATTTGCAGTTTTCTCTATGTATATACTTCAACAAAATTATTTAAAATGAGAGGAACATCATGGTCTAGGAAGAAGACATTGACTTTAGTCCATATTTTGCTACTTAAAAAGTATATCATCTGTTCAATTAATTTGGCCTTTCTAGGTCTTGTTTTATTTATCTGTAAAATAGAAGAATAGTAACATCTATTGTATGTTGTATCTATATCTACATATATCTCTGTATACACATTTGTATATATACATATGTGTGTGTGTTATTATCAGCATGTAAGGGATCAGTGTGGAGGGTACACAGGCTATCTTGAGGAGGTAGTATGAGTCTAGAGCCATTGGAATCAACAGGAATTTGGTATTTTATATGTACCTAGAACAGAATGTGTTCAAAAGGCAAGAGTTTGTCAGCTATGAGAGTGAGAACTGGAGAGTGACAGGACCAAGTGAAGCAGTGGCAGGGGTCATCTTGGACCTGGGGAGAGCAGGTACTACATGTCTTGTGAGCAAGGAGGTGAAGGTACTGTAACTTGAAAGTTACACTTCTGAATGTTAAACTATTAAATTGAAACTATGTATCTAGATTACAGAATCTTGTGACATTCATTGACAAGATTGAGAATCTCCAACCTAAATACTTGCATCCATACATTTTTTCTCAAACAGATATTGACATTGAAGAGGTTCAGAATATGCCATCGTGACATATTGATTTCTTTGAACTAAATGAAATGGAGAAATTGCCAACACAGAGAAAGTTCTTTATCTCCCCCTCAAGTTCCTAAAATAGAGTCTAAATCTCTCCTTTGTCAGAACTTGACAATTACAAAGCAAGCTTTCATTAGTAAAGGCATCTGTAGCAGGAGGAGAGCTCTCTGAGATGGCTTGTACCACCTGACAAATTTGATGTGGGTAACTAGGCAATCTTTATCCACCCTATATTTTCTCCCTTCATCCTCCCACAGTTTGTCTACACTGTCTTCCAAACACCTCAAGCCCCTTTACCTTTCCATAACCCATCATGGTGTATAAACTTTCATCATTTGGTTGCTGCTTGGAGTTTCATGTTTTTGTGGGGCTCTCATACAGAGGGAACTAAAATTGTCATCCTCCTGCTAATCTGTTTTATGTCAATTTAATTGGTAGACCAACCAAAGAACATAGAAGGGTAAAGGGAAGTGACATTTCCCTTCTCTGAGGAGAGATGTAGTCGAATATACAGGGCCAGCCCTGAGTAATAAACTGATAAGGGAGGCAGACATGGATCTTAACAATAGAGAGAACTAAATGCTTGAGGTAAGCACAGACTCATGTGTGACTATTTATAAATAGTAGCTAATCTATTTTTTTAATTTAGGGAAAACTTCCTTAAGGGGTAATATCAAAAAACTGATTAAGTAATAGTAACTGAGTTTCTGAACCTTCAGGACTAAGGTCCAGACTTTGACTCTGGTAAATTTACTGCAGAAAAAGTCATTTTGTGAGATTTCTTGGTTGCTAGCCATATAGATTAACTTGGTTGTGACACCATATTTGCCTGATGGCAGTGTGGTATGGAGGGATGATGCCAGAATCAGAGAAAGGAAGTAAGGCAAAGCCAGTGAACTCCTAGGTTTGTCTGATGGTAGCCTTCTGAAATGCCTTGATTGTGTTCATGGAGCTAATGTGAGAATTAATTGAAGTTAATGCATCGAGTTCCTTATACCTAAATATTAGTTTACTTATTAGTCACTATAATTACTTTCTTACAGAGATTATGCCTTATTTCATTAAAATGATAATATTCAAAACAAGCTTGTTCCAACTGACTGAAAAATTCCACCAGCATTTCCTGAGTACCACGGAATGCTTGATTTGTTAGCCAGGGGGACAAAGAAATGAAAAAGCTTCTGCCTAAAAGGGCTGAGATTCAGGTACAAATGGAAGAGGGAAACAAACATGCAATTTATTGCAGGCCAAAGATAGCTTAGCGGGCTTCAGGAAGCCCTGCTGCAAAATTTCCATCAGCATCTCTAAATTACCCAAATGAGCATCCAATTTAAGTAGGTCACTGTATTTGCTAAGCAACTACAACCTAAAGGCAATTAACTTCATCTCAAATACCCACTTGTAGCAAATGTAGGGGCCAAAGAAACTTCTCTTTTCTCTCTGGGGGTTCAATATCTGAATCTGAGAAATCAACTGTCAGCCGACAGATTAACAGGGAAAGAGGCATATAAACTTATTATATGTGTGGGGACCCCACAGGAGAAGGAGACCCAGTAACCCAGTGACATGTAAAAGCTTATCTATTCTAGGGAAGAGGGAAGTAGGGGATGTATGCAATTTTAGAGAAAGAGTAAATTAATTTTTAGGAGTGACGAATGGTCCCTAAGAATAGACAATGTCTTGGGACAAAGTTCACCTGGGCTCTGGGAGTGATGCTTGACTTGCATTCTCTTTTTATGTGAGATGGGCTAGATTTTCCTTGGTTGATAAAAATTACAAGGAGGAAATTAAAAGCAAGTGTGTCCCCTTTGGGGGCCAAGTCTTTAGGGACATAGACAACTTTCAAGAAAAACCTTTTCCTGTACTTGCTGCTTCCCAAGTGCTGTCAGTTTGAAATCCACAGCAATCTATTTTGGGGTATCTTTTTTTTGTGTCCCAGCACAAGTTAAAATGCCCTCCACCTACCCATTACCAAAGTTAAGTGCAAGAATAAGTTTTCAAAAAGAAAAGGCTTGTAGGACCAAGGAAGGGAGTGCATAATAGGTGGAAGGAATAGACTATGCTTCTCTGCCCAGAGATGGGGAAAAGATTCTGTGAATGCAGGACTAGGGGAAGGTTGTCATCTAAAGAGACGGAGAGAAATCAGAATATCAAGGGTACTGCATACATGCCTACAAGGCTTGGACTTCATCTGTGCACAGGAAGGAAACATGGGGAGTTTAAATTAAATAAAATCTGAGAAAGAACATTTCTGTGACAGTGGAAATTGTACTGGCATTGGAGGAAGGCATTGGAGGAAGGGGGACAAGTCAAGTCAAGTAAGAATCATGTTTATTCGGCTCTTATGAGGTTCCTCAGTTCTGTAATGCACACTCCCTTAAATACTTCGAGGCATATCAAAGCACATCATATGTTAAAACATGATACAAACCATTCCACCATGCCAAATTCTTCTTATCATACTAGCTATTGTAGTGCTATTTGTGTCTTGGTAATAATAGTTATCGGTGGTGCATCTCAAAGACTTTTGCAGAAGTCTTAAAAGTTTTCTCAATGCTGCCAACTTAGCAAAAGCAAATCTGGAGCCCATCTCACTGGATTTGTTTTTTAATCAGTGTGGTTGTTTGATGGCAGGAAGTAGACCTTGCTCTGTTTTATGATGGATCATAAAAACAACCACTCATTTAATAAGTTAATGCAACAAGAGCCTGGGATACTTCAGTGGTTACGAATGTGGCAGGATTCTTTCCAAATCAGCAACTCTGAGCTGGAGACAAACAGCCCCGTTTAAACAATGAATAACTCTGATAAGGAATTAATGAGGTGGAGAATTGCTGCTGTTAAGCTGAAAGGATCTCATGACCACCCCCACAATCCAAATGATTTTTTTTGATTGAAGGAAATGAGACATTCATGCATATAAAAACCTACCCGCCCCACTTCTCCTCTCCTCTCTCCTCTCCTCTCCTCTTCTCTCTCTCTCTCTCTCTCTCTCCCACCCACCCACCCACCCACACACACACACACACACACACACAAATAAGAGTCTATTTCCAGAGAGTGAAGATATAGTGTGCTTTCTGGAATTATCGACCATGGTGAAATCCACCTCAAGCCATTTCTTGTATTTAATGTTCATTTCTCAAGCCCAGGCCCTCGACACAAAGCAATATTTCCTCCTTATGCAGTTCCCTTCTTTCAGAACCTTGAAGAATGATGTAAACAGGTCCCCCTGCTCTGTGCATTTGACTAAGCCTGAGCCTTAAACACTGCTCGCTGGCTGCTCTTAGTGGATGTGTGGACGCTGGAGCCTTTTGTTCCCTAATTATTCTTAATTATAGTTCTTTTCCATTTTGTAAGAACTCAAAGTGAAGAGACAGCAGTAGTTTAAACCTTGACTGTACATAAATCAAGTATGAGGGAAGAAAAATAAATGACAAATCTTCTCATACACAGGTGCATGAAAGCTTTAGGTTACTTAAAACAGCTTTAAGAGGTCAGGAAAGGAAGAAAAAGAAGGAACAGGCTGCCCAGTAATTTATTTCCTGTTAAAATACTTATTAAGTGTTTCATTCTACAAAGGCCTGCACCCATCAATATCACCCCTTCCTTCCCACTTTGAACCAGAAACATATGCAAAATAGAAAACTTATGGGAATAACGTATATACCATCGCATCCCTCCCACCTCCAAATTTATCTTTTACTTCCAAACAACTTAATTGCAGATAGTTCCCAAAGCATAAAATTTCCTGTCACCTGATTCAATACTTAATTTGTTGTATTCAATAATGCTTTATTGCTCCCAACATTAAATATTCTTTTCTCAACAACATTTTGACAAGGGAATTTAAGTCCACTATTCAAGGATTTTAATAACTTAATTAGCAGCTGTATGGTAATGGCCACATTTCAGAAAAGTATTTTCACATAGCCAAGTTGGATGTTGCTTCTCAAATTATCATCACTATTCTCTTGCCTTCATTTTCCATTTACTGTGACAAGCCTATGCACATAAGGATTCAGTGTCACCACATGCACATACACACCATTGCATGAGATCATACAGAAGTCACACTGCACAGTGCTGGCTGTCACACACACTGTGGCCAGTGCTCCTGAAGCTTTTTTTAATATAGAATAGTGGAAAAATGGTTCTCAACCACATGCATGTCCCCTGGTTGAAAACGAGTTATATGTATGACAGGTGTCAGTAAAAGTCTTCCACTCTGGGGAACAGAAGGGAAGTAGAAATAAAGATTGAAAACTTACCATCCTGAGTAGCTAAGTATATTTATCTCAAGTTTAGGTTGTTCTCAGAACATATTTGAAACATTTTTTTCTTCCTTTTAAATATCTTCTATGGTTTAGTTTGGAAAACACTTTGTGAACCCAGTGTACAATATAATGGGCTCTAATTGTCTAGCTAAATTGAACTGCTGCTTATTAATTATGGAGTGACTCCTAATGGGATTGACTTGAAAATAAAGTACTTTGTTTTCAGGTTTCAAATATAAGGCTCATTATTCATGGTGGCGCAGAGGAGAGAGTATGTGGAAGAATTGTGGCATCTGAGTTAGAGCCCCACAAGATGAAATTTACCTTGGGAGCATTTATCACATTTCAGGGGCTGGTCTTCATCTTGCAGGACTAGAACCTTGATTTTTGTACATTCCTCTGTTTTAGGGGTGAATTCATATTAGCAAATATGTACCAGAATGCTTATGTATAATGACAGCCCTGACAGAGTGTCAGGCAGACCAGCACACTCACGTTGACACAGCCCTGTAGGCCTATTTGGCATGCATGGGCTCAGAACAAGGGGGATTAATATATGGCTTTATAAAAATAGCACATCTCTAAAGTAAATGCTCCTTCATATAGACTGGCCCCTGTACTTGTTTGGGTATGCTTCTGTTGAGCAGTAAATGTACTACCATTGTTGTTTGAAATTTCTTTTTTTTTTTAATCCTCTAAGGATGCCTTTCTTCACACTGTATGACACAATTGATCAGGTTTATACTTCCTAAATTACAATCCAGACCTGATTTTCTAAGGTACTGGATCAGCCATGGAAGAAGTTCCTGCAGATATCCTCAGAAGGTCTGCCATATCCTTTCAAGATGACTCTTATAGAATGGGTTACCTTTGTACTGCATAGTCCTATTACCTTGGCTACAGATGATCAGGACAAGGATACATGGCCTATAACTCAAAGGAAGAGGTTCTTGCACTGGCCAGAGGCCTGCAGGCAGCTTGATTCGAGATTCCTGTCCAAGAGGATGCTGTGTGCCAATGACCTTGCCAGCTTGCTTAGAGCTTCCAATCTGGTGTATCTAAAGGAGACATGCAGAGGAGTCTGGCAGTTGGGTCAACAGAAGCAAAAGATACTTTAAAAGAAGGCAGTAGAAGAAATCATGAGGACCAGGAAGTTACAGAGAATAAAGCCTTAAGTAAGAAGCCACCACAAGGTCAAGAGGAGAGAAGACTGCGTCAGTCATTGTAGGAGCCAGAGAAGCAGATAAACAGAATTACAGATGTGTGGCAATAGCGAAGCTCAGAGGACTGAGCAATGGAGGCGAGGCTGGTACCAATGAGATTCTGGAGGGTCACACCTCAGACTAATGTTCCTCTTGATTCCTGGTAGCCCCCCTCCTGCCCCACGTGTCTCTAAACCATGGTTATGAAGCACCTGAGAATGATTCCTCTCTTACTTTCCTGAGATTCCTTACCATAACTTATGCACTATTGGACGTAACCTGAGTGGGTCTTTCTTTCTTGCTATGTTGAAAGAATTTGATTACTACCTCTGATATTACCACCAGAGCACATTTATTGAAGTGTGACAGTCACCTATGTACAATCTCTTCAAGCCTACTCCTAACAGTTGATGGATACAATATGTGGATTTGACTTCTCAAGCTATCAGAGGCAAAATAATGTCCACAGTCCCAGGTGGCACCTGGCAACTGCCGTAGCATACTAACTCATGCTGAGGCAGAAGACATTTCAATTCCCTCTTAAGTGCTCATTTTGCTTATGAGCTAAGCTGTCAACTCTAGCATATTTCTGCCATCAACTTAATTAGCAGAACTGTAGTCATTCCTTTTAAAGTATAGTGGCAAGGCACTTGTCTATTACTAGAAGTCATGGCTTTAAGAAGTGACCTGCACTTGTTGAATATAACCTTGCTGTAATCATTAGTCATTTGCAACCAAATTAAACAGAGACTGATACTAGCTACAGTCAGTCTCCCAGTCAAGATGTTGTTTGGGGCATATTTGCCTGATTATTCATGCATGCAATTTTACAGCAACAATACCATGCTTAAGCATTATCAAACTCTTAATCATATGATTGAATGAGAAGGCACCTGCGGCTTATCCTTTTCAGCCAATGTAATGCCCAAATCCCAGAGTAGGAAGCAAATTTGCAATGATGGAGAATATGAGAGAACCATCGATCAGATAAATTGAGAGGAGGAGTCATGGTATTTCATCACAGTAGAAAACTGAAACAAGCTAGACTAAGACTGCTGTCCTTACGGTGTCTACCATTAGCACGAATGCCTTCTTTACTTCTGTGTCACACTTACATACCAACCGTATGCTACCTGTGTACATGGTGGGCTTAGCGGGGTTTCAAGTGGAATTCGAGCTGAGATGTGAGGGCTGTGATGATGCTATTCAATTACAATGCTTTAAAAATTCAGGGAATGATAAGGAATCATCCCAAGGATGAAGGACTGAAAGATAGAAAGGATTTAGGTAGAACTGGGCAAAAAATTACTTGACTGCTATAACTTGGAACTGCAGAATTTATTCAGAATTACCTTCCTGGTCACAAGTCTAGAATGTTCTTCCTCTTGCTCTGAGTTTGGCATGTGGAGGAAGCACAGTTCCTCTAGTGGTGGTGAGTCTGAGCTTCCCCAGGCTCAAGACTCTCTCCAGGTGAAGGTTCTCCTTTCTCCCTGGCATTTGAGGCACTGGTGATGATGATGTGGAGCCTGGAGTTGGAGATCGCAATGAAGAACAGGGAAGAGGTATTCATGAGCCCAGTCATTCACCCTGATTCACCAGAGTATATGGAAGACAGGAGAGTTCCCTTGAAATATTTTACTAAATAGAACACAGTTCTGTGTAAACAGAATGAAAGACTCAAAAATTCATTAATATATAAGTGATTCAATAAATTAATGACTCCACTGAGCAAGAAATATTTGGAGATTTAGAAATACAGAAAGATTTCCATAAGCTCTTCAAAGTATATATATAACATTAATTTGTTGTTACCTTCCTATTATAAGCAGGATTTCCAAAAGAAAACAGTATTTTGCCAAGATGATTTGACTTCTGTGAGTGGGGGAACATAGTTGAAAATAAATAGCATTGAAAGACATCCAGAACATGCCATTTTATAGCTGGCTTTGTTCTTCCTTCTCTCATATATAATAATAAAAAGTCTAAGAAAGAATTTCTTATTCATTGTATATTTCAGAGCAGTCTCCATTCTTCAGGGAATTCTGCTTCTGCTTAGGTGACTGAATGACAGACATTTATTTTTGCAAAAAAAATTCTAGAGTTTTGAATGCAATTTCTAAGCTGCTTCCTTCTCATATCCCAAGTCCCTCTGTCTAGGGAATCAGAGTCCTTGTTAGTGCTCATTTCCCATCCGCATCACCACTGCAGGAACAAATGATAATGCCAGAAACCCAAGGACAACAACAAACTCCCCAACAGATCTCAGCAGAAAGGGACAATATTATTAAATCTTACTTGAGCCCAAGGTTCCCTGTGGGTATGTGTGTGCATGTGTAAATTATGAGTTACGCCGTAACTGTGACAAATGAAAATATGTGAACAGGAGTTTGTACTGAGATAGAAGAAAATTTATAACAAAGACAATGTGACATTTTAATGGCCTACATAAGAACTGTGTAGTATCATATCTTACATATACAGTCATATGCTATGTGATGCTATTTTGGTTAACAAGAGACTACATATTCAACAGTGGTCCCATAAGAGTACATCTCCTCCTGGCAGTGTAACCATCTTAGTTTGTGTAAGTAAAGTTGATGATATTTGCATAAAGTAAGACTGCCTGATGACACAATCCTCAAACATCCCCATTGTTAAAGGATGCTTGACTGTAGATGATAAGCTAATTTGATCAATAAAAATATGGCTTATGTGAATAGCTAACCTAAATTCTTCTGAGATTAAATGAAGAGAAGTAGTCATGTTCACATCCAAACCCCATGGAAAAACATTTCATGGAGCAGGAAGGCTCAGGAGAGACAGCAGGGGAGAAGAAAGCCCAACATAATTATATACTACCCCTCACCCCTTAACATCTTATGCAATCACGTTATTCTACAAACAGCAGTGTTAATGCCATAGAGTTTTGTTGGGGAACAAGAAAGAGAAGGGGAGAAGAAGTAATTTTAGAAATATGTACTGCAGAAGTAATGAATTCATATGCTCATACATCCTCATGGATTCAAAATCAAGAAGACACAAAAGTGAACACTTCATTATGAATGAATTATGATTTAGTTAACTAGTCCTGTAGTAAAAAACACTTAAATTGCTTCGAATCTTTTTCTATTGCAAAAATGTAAAAAAATATGAATATTCAAAAATAAATAATATTGTACACATGAAAATTTCACACATGAGATTATATCAGAGTGACAGGATCCTGTATGATACTGCTGGGTGAAAGAGCATGTGTATTTAAATTTTTGCCAGATATTGCCAAGTTGCTCTATATAGAAGTTCTATCAATCCTCTGAGAAATTTGTGAAAGGGCCTATTTCTCCAAACCCTTTTCAGAAGGATGTATTAAGCTTTTAATAAGATTTTTTAATCTTTGCCAATCTAATTTACAAAATTTGGTATTCTGATAGTGTTATAATTTGTTTTCTCTCATTCTGAGCAAGATGAAGTACCTTACTTGTGTTTAAGAGCTCTTTTCTTTTTTTAAATGTGAACTGCCTTTTCATAGTTACTGTCCATTTCTCTGTTAGATTGAACATTTTTATTTTATAGAAATAATTTTGATTATTATAAAATACAAATATTTTTCCCAGGTTGATGTATTCTTTCCTCATTGCTTGAGGTAGTTTTGTCCTGCTGAATTAATTTTAGAATAGTCTAATTTTTCATGCTTCTTTCCTATGTTTTCTGAGGGTCTTTTGTCTTTCTTAGAAAAGCCACCTGTGCTCTAAGATTATTAAATATTTTACCAAATTTATTTAAGCACTTTTATGGGTTTCTTTTGTTGTTGTTGTTTCTATTACAATCTTAGAACATTTTTTTTTCTCTGTTTTGTTTTGGGTGCTGGGGATTGAACCCAGGATATCACGCATGCTAAGCATGTGTGCAACCATTGAGCTATATCCCCAACCCCAATATATTTTCCTTAGCATTTATTTACCCAGTATTATTGATTAATAATTCATATTTTTCAGTACTTTGATATTCTGTTATTGATCTGAGATTAACAAGGTCAGATGAATGTGATTAAAACTTTCAATAGCGAGACTGAGACAGGAGAATCATGAGTTCAAAGCTTGCCTCAGCAACAGCGAGGCACTAAACAACTCAGTGAGACCCTGTCTCTACATAAAAACACAAAATAGGGCTGGGAATGTGGCTCAGCGGTCGAGTGCCCCTTAGTTCAATCTCCAGTACCAAAAAAAACACACACAAAAAAAACTTTCAAGTGAAGACCTTCAAACCAAGAACCATCTAACTAAAAATGTTGTCCATAAATATTCCTTTCCTTAACACTTTTAGACATAGGAAATTTATCTGTATTCAAATTCATATGCATCCATTTGTGAGTTGCGCAACACTTGGCAAGTAAACTTTTCTGAGAATATAGCTTTGGGTTTGTTTTGAGAATTATATAAGAGAGTATGTAAAGTTTTGTAAAATCTAGTAACTATTATTAATTTATTGCTTAGCTCTTACAAAGTCCTACTTGAGCACATTATCTGATCATGAATAAATGTGTTACCATTCCTATTGTGCTTACGAAATCCCAAAGAAGGGACCAAGATGTTTTAGAACCTTTTCCATGGAGATGTTGAAGCAGAAATAGCTTTGCTCCAGATTTCCTTGGGGCATATTTACACAATTCACATGGCTGAGTTTAGATATAGCTTAGTAGAAGCTATGTTTAACACTCTTATTTAAGACACAAACTCGGGAATAGAGTCCCAACTCCTATAGAAGTAAATAGAAAGGTGTTCGTGGTTGCCTATTTATAATCCCAAGACCATTTGAAAGTACAGAATTGCAAAACTGGAAAACTTTGAACTGACAAACTGAGTGCACTGGTGCACACCTCTAATCCTAGCCACTTGAGAGGCCACGGCGGGAGGATCTCAAGGTCAAGGCCAGCCTGTGCAATTTAGCCAAAGCCTGTCTCAAAATATATATCATCACTGTCCTGTTGCTTGAATAGGACTAGAAGGAAACTTAATTTTCCATTGCATTTTCAAGTGGCCCTTCAACTCAACCACCTCAAGTACACTTTCCATGATCTCAAATATATCCAAAACAAGAGATTTGCCAATTCTCCTAGTATCAAATTCTAGAGAGCAACAATGATCAGAATTTCTTCTTTTGGTAATTACAATCTTTCATCCTGTTTTAGTTTTTTACTCTCCTTTGTGGAAATGAAAAATTACTGATCATAATCTATTGATTCATATTCTAGAAAGTAATTATTAGCTGTATCTTTCTTAGACTTTTTTTTACATTATAAAAATACCAGTTTCTTTAGTGTTTCCCTCAAATGTTTAAGATTATTCATCCAGAGAAGAATGAAAGGATTAGAACTGATTATTATAATAAGACATGAGGGAGTTAATCACAGCAAAACAAAAATGAATAAGCATCAGTGATTGATGAGCACACTTGGTAGAGAATTAACTATTCAGAATGTTTAATTACTCTTAGACACACTGACTCTTGATAAAACATAGCACTTGTAGATAATACCCATAAATGTTGTATGGTAATTATATAATATAATTTCATGTAGAATTTAGAGTTTGGGGATGTATACTAATGATGAAAAGCCAAATTTGTATTTTTTATTTTGATGCTTAATAACTATTTTCTGTTGGGAAAAATTCAGTGTTAATAAGAAAGTAACTCAAGTTGAATTGCAAAATTATGGAATTTCAGTATTGGAACAAACTTAATAGAGCAACCTGTTCCAAATGCTTGACTTTGTACATAAGGAAAGAAGCTCAGAGTCACGGAGGAATTTGCCCAGGTCCTTCATGGGAGGGACTACTGGGACAGTACCTAGCTCTGACTCTGAGCCTAGCACCTATATCATACACTTTTAAAGCAAATACATGCTTGAGTGACAGTGGTGTTGAATATATCTTATAATAATTTTTTGTCTTCACTCCTTTAATCCCTTTACTTATGACAACAGGTTTGGATAGCATTTTCTGGCATACAGCGTAGATATGCAAAAAAATCATAAAACCTAGAAATTTCTATTTTTAAATCCTGTGCTCTACTCAGGGTCTAAATGAGCATGAATACAAATTCAGCCTTTCCATTACCTTATGCATAGTAGATGATCCATCCATGTCTCTTGACTGATGTCATAACATCACTGACTGGCAAAAGCAACCCAATTTTACCATAATAAACCAATCAGGGAAGTGACCCGGACATGTTGAGTTTGGCATTCCTATAAAAAACCATAATCCCTATTTAGAACATATGCTCTGTAAATATAAGCCTTGTTCTAAAAGTGTGCTTGGGATCTTGATTCCCAAAACAAGTCTTTACATCACTCATGTCAAGTAGATTAACTTTTGACACTGATTCTAGGCTATTTTTTCCAGAAAGAAGCCTCTTCAGTCAAGAGCAGTGCATAGACAATAGATAGGGGAGCACTTCAGCACACTGAAGTAATGGAGAAAAACATAGGTGATGCTCCTTCCCGGGTTTCAGCAGAGTTTCATTTTTCTGCTTGTCTGAAGACTTCAGTCTTTGCAGGCCTGATACGTTAAAAATGTCAGAGAAAATCATGTATATGTTTTTGGTAGATAGGGTAGGAATCATGTGGCGGATTGAGTGGAGGGTATTGATACTGATTAATGACCTATTCAGAGCGGTTCTCTTGTATGTACTCCTGTTTCTTCCCTGACCGACACCCGGTCTTTCCTTAAAGGAATCTCAGAATTCTAACTAGAAGGAGTAAACAGGCAAAGCTTATTATTGCTGTCTGGCATTACTGCCTCTCCAAGTCTACAAGGGCTGCAACACATCCCTAGAGACTTCAACAATTTGGTTGTAGATAGGTCTGCTCCCTGTGGGGCTCCTAACCGGTAGGGACTCATAGGGGATATGTTTATCTCCGTCCCTCGTTCACCTGCAGGCTTGTGAATGAGGAGTGTGTTAGGAGCTGGCTGGTTTTCTCATTTCTGTCCTCATTGAAATGATATTTTGCTGGAGAAAGTTACTTCCTCTTGAGTAACTGTGAACTGAAAGTATGTCCTAATGTGAGATCACTGGAACAGCATGGCATAAAGAAAGGTAAAATTTTTATTCCTTCACAGGGATTTGATTTTAGTCATGGTCATAATGTACCTGGTTCTAGGACCTGTCTGCTTTGCCTGGGTGACTCAGTTGCCACCACGTCTCCTAGAAGGGACTCTGCACTCATGCTTTTGCATTCCATGGACAGAAGGTGGTGGCCAAAGACACATCTGGTGTGTTTCTGTCTCCAATATGCAAACAGGAAACTTAAATCTTCATCTTTATTCTTGTTTCCCTTGTGCTTCACATACACAGGCACACACGAAGGATCAGAGGTGTAAAATTTTACTATTTTGGCATAATATATAAAACAATAGTTTTTATTATTTTAATACAATTAATTTGTATTTCATAACTATAAATTCAAATTATATTTTTACATGCATCACACATACATCATTTCTAGAAAATTGAATCATGTGAAGTGGAAAGATAAGTATAAAGTATAAAGACACATGGTTTAGGATTTGTGAGATATCCAAGTCAGCATTTTTGAGAATTCAGACAGTCATTTTTGAGAGATGTGTAAGACAATCTCATTGTTCTCTGTGTCCTGTGCTTTACTCACCCTAATGGAGAGGAATTCAAGGTGTCCAGGTATGTAATATTTTGTGACTGAACATATGAATTTTGTATAATCTATAGACAAAAATTCCCCTTTTTTGTCTCCTAACTCATTTACTTCACCCAAGTGCCCCTGGATTACTTACTTTTCAGAGAGGGAATGGAGCAAAATAAAAGATTTTTCTTCTCACAACAGAAAGAGTACTCAAACATTCATCTTTGAGAATTAATGTTATGTTGGTGAAAATATTTTCATAAAGTCTGGGCTATGATGAGTTGCTTTAGTCAGCTTTTTCACTGCTGTGACTAAAAGGACACAACCAGAACAACTATACAGGAGGAAAAGTTTATTTGAGGGCTCATGGTTTCAGAGGTCTCAATCCACAGTCAGCTGGCTTTATTCCTCAGGTCTCCAGGTGAGGCAGAGCAACATGGTGGAAGAATGCGGCAGAGGGAAGCAGCTCATATAATGATCTGAAACAGAGAGAGAGACTCCACTTGCTAGGTACAAATATACTCCAAAGTCACCACCTCCAATGCCTCACCTCCTCCAGCCACGCCCTACCTGCATCCAGTTCCCACTCAGTTAATCCCATCAGGGATTAATTCCCTGGTTAGTTTAAGGCTTTCACAACCCAATCATTTCTTCTCTGAACTTTCTTGCATTGTTTCACACATTAGATTTGGGGGGACACCTCACATCCAAGCCACAAGTGCAGTGGCTAGAAGAAAACTGCTGTCATGAGTGAGCAGAAAGGTTCATTTGCCTTCCACCAGTCTGTGTGGCTCAGGTAGCAGATTCAAATTCAGCATCAGAAATTACCCCTTATGACTTTTGCAAGGAATGAGTAAAATTGAACATCTCTTACCTCAGAACATATCTGAATGGCCAGATATATGCAAATGACCTCATAAGCAAGATGTTGTGTAATAAATGGAAAGAGTAAAGAATGGCTGGAGAGAGTCCAGCTTCCAGCAATTCTGCCTGCCTGTGGGATGGATTTATGCACAATCCAGCAGGCAGATGACCTGCTCTATATGTTGCCAGACACCAATGTTCAGAACTCAATGTCTTTGCCCATATAAAGCATGAAAGGTGCCATTGGTGAAAGTTTTTTTGCCCACTATGCTCAGTCCTGCAAATACTGCATGATCATATACAAATGTAGACTCAGCCTATGTACCATATGTGGCATACATCACCCAAAATCTGTGTATTTGGGTTTTAGAAACAAAACAATCATTCTTATTATGTCCCTTTCCTCAACTGAGAAATGAAGCACATATGGAAAAGATCTCTCTCCTTAAGCAATGTTCAAGTAAAGAGACTAGGCTGTGGAAGGAGCCAGAGAGCTTTCCTTCCTTCCTGGGGCCAATCCCTCACATCCCGAGGGCCCCTCTCCTCTCCCAGCTTCTATCCTGACTCCTGAATCACTGATAGATACAGGTCACATACAGTTTTCAATTTATGCCTTCAATTTCAGTGTCTTTATTTGTGTGACAAGGTGTTTAAGTGTTGCCAAAATTAATACATCATAACTCAGTGTCTTAGAACAAGCAGTATTTGGTGTCTGCTTTGTATGACTCCTTATTTCTATGATATTCTGTGTGTAAGGCTGTCTTGTTCTTTGCTATTTTAGTTAAGAAGCAGGTCTCTATTCATAGGCTACTTGTTTTAGTCAACTTTTTTTGCTGTGACTAAAAGAACAATTAAAGGAGAAAAAGTTTATTTGGGGCTCACAGTTTCATAGATTAAACAATTAAAGGAGAAAAAGTTTATTTGGGGCTCACAGTTTCATAGATCTCAGTCCGTAGATAGTTGGCTCCATTCCTTGGAGTGTCGTGTGGCTCACATGATGATCAGGAAGCCTAGAGAGACTCTACTTACCACATATAAAATATATACCCCAAAGTTATGCCCCAATGACCCACCTTTTCCAGCCACAACCTACTAGCCTTCAATTACCATTCAGTTAATCCCTGTCCATGGATTAATGCATTGATAGTGTTAAGGCTCTCATAACCCAATCATTTCACCTCTAAACCTTCTTGCATTTTCTCACGCATGGGCTTTTGGGAGACACCTCATCCAAACCATAACACTACTCTAAGTTGATATACTAGTTTAGATAGTCGGGAGCCAGCTTTTCTCTCTCTTTTCAATGGGCAAGCAGATGAAGAGCCTGGATTCTGGAGATTAGCAGTGTCATGGTCAAGGACACGGGCTCCATAGTCAGCTTGATTTCTAATGTACCACCTCTTAGGTTTCTAATCTCTTGAAGACTCTATTTCCTCTCTGTGGATGGATCTTTTGTAATTTTCTGAATTTTGTAATATAACTTACTTTATTACTCATAAAACATATTTTTAAAAGCACATAAAACAATTAGGTATGCAGAATGTACCAGAATAGGAAACCTGGATGAGCTGTCTGGATGAGATCATGGTAACTGGTTCTGAGATGAAGACATCCTGCACTTGGGAGTGAAAGCAGAGAGGATGACTGAAGATATAGCCCAGGCTCTGAGGACTGAAAGAGGGCAAGAGACAGTTTGGCCATGCTGGGACAGCTGGCTGACCTCTATTTCAGGAAACCATTGGGTTTTCCCCTCCCAGACCCTTCAGCTCTCATTATTCCTCTCCCCTCCTATTTCCCCTTTCTTTCCCCCTTTTTATATTTATACCTTTCTAGTGAATTTCAAATGAAAGCTTCTCCCAGTGTTCCTTCTGTTTACATTCTCCACCACCCTACAGACTTTCTAATGTGTGGATTTGATATCTGGTGAATTTTAAAGTTTTCTCTGCCATGATCCTTATCTTTCTTTACAGTGAAGCTCATCTCTCTGTCGGTTATACCAGAAATGCGGTAGATGCATGGAGGCTGGTGACATCTCTCTTCCCTGAACTTGTGGCTATTTTCATCAAGTGTTGAAGTCTCTTTCCCCATTCTTTGAGTCTGGGCTGTCCTTCTGATTATTTTTTTTTTGACCATAAAATATGGCAGAAGTGACATCATAAGAATTCTGGAATTTATCTCGCACTCTTGAGAGCGCACCATGTCAAAAGCCCAGACCAGCCAAATGGAGGAGAACCCCTCTACCCTGCCTGCATCCTGTACCATTTACAAAGACATGAGAAGGGCCATAATCAAGCTGCCAGGTGACCACCATGGCATAAATGACCCTGGCAAGTTGATGAACCACAAAAACATTGAGCAAGTCAACAACAGTTATTTTAAGCAACTAAGATTTGGGTCACGTGTTATTCAGGGATAGAAAGTTGAACCAGAGATTATGGCTAAATGTGGTGTTAGAACATTCCTACTTGTCATCAGGCATAGATGTGAATCCACCAATGAGCACGTAGCAGTCACAATTAAAGGAGGAAACAGCAGATGAATGGGTAGAATTCCTGGGCCTACCCTTCCCCAAACACTTCCTTTGTAGAAATAGCAGCATCATTGGCAACTGCAGTTTTCCAGTAGAAGATGTGACTTTTTTCACTTAATGGGAAAATAAATCTAGTAGAGGTCATTTTATCATTTCTGTCTTGAATTGGTAGTTCATATAAGGTGACAGTGTATGCAACTCCCCAATTCTAGGTCCTTTCTTGTGAAAATTCAGTAGTATAGGCTCATTGACAAGTTTTTCTTTGCTGCAAAGTCTGGATGTGCTGTCTTGAATTAGAAGTGAGGGAGCTGATCTGTTAAAACTGCTAGAAGGAGAGGCATATGCAACCATTAGGAGGCAAAGAAAGAATGAACTTGGGTCAGAACAAATGATTCCTCAGACTAGAACCGAACACAGTTCCTAGCAATGCTATTTGGGTTATTATAGTACAGGTCACCAAAATTTAAACATTCACAGAGGTAAAACTAGCAATGTTAAGAAAGTGCAGCCCTTGGAGTGAATAAGAGAAGTGATGGAAGCTAGTGGACAGAAAGAATATGCAGTATGTCCAAAGGGAACATAGAACCTCCAATGTTTCAAGGGATGCTAATCACTAGATTGTTACAAGGAATCATTAAGTATTAAATGCTACCTGGTAATTTTAGAAGAATATAAAATCCTGGGAGAATCTTAAAAATGCTATCTGTAGGACACTAGTTTGTGACTTCCAAGGAATATAGTCAGAAGTGATATTCACTAGATTGATGGTTTAGACACCATGTTTAATAGCTGGTATGCCAACCATGGTCATAGTGCTGGACCATTCTTGACCAGGAAGGTATTAAACTTTATTTGACAAGTTCTGGAATGTTGTGGGACAAGGGCTACGTAGCCGGGGCCATGGTTGTATTCAAGGAAGTCCCAGGAGAACTTAGTATTTTCTAACCCGTATGTAATTATTTCAATATATTAACATATGGTAGGGAGAAAGTAAGTCCATTTCATCCAATAGTTTTTTAGTATTTTTTTCTTTCTTATTATTGACAAAAAGATTGGTGTAAAAATTATTGATTATTATAGCCATTCTTCCTGCTATTCTCAAATGGTTCTCCAGTGTCCAGCAATTGTCTCCACAGCAACTACTTACATTTTTATAAATCTCAGTTTGCAATGAGGTGGGGAGTTTGCCAGAGTAAAGGCAAACTCTTTACAAGCCAAGATTTTCTTCTAAACATGAAGAAGTTTCTAATAAAAGCACATATCCTTTGCTTTCCAATTTATAGCCATTTTCAGAGTGTCTGAATACTGGTTTATAACCTAGACAAATGAAATGTACAGTTCGATCAATCAAATATTTATTGAACATCTCAATTCATCCAACACTTTGCTGGTGCTCTCTCAGAAATACAAGAGAAAATCCAAGCTGTGAAAGATACGCACAATTTCAAGGGGAAATAAAAGGAATACTGAAGAAATAGGTGACTCAGAGTGCAAAGAAAGAGTGGATTGATCTGAGTGGAAGAGCGTGTTGAGGAATGATGGCAGGCGCCCTTAGCTAAGGTAGAAAAGCAAAGGTAGAAAAATTAGAATTGTGAGCTGACAGAGTTTCACTTCTGCACCCATGTACACTGGGATTGACCTGACACAATCATCTCTGTTCCATATGACACAGTGAGGGCTCTTCCCGTCAGGCCTTATGTGTTAGTGAGAGCCTTGACTTTCCCAGATCATTCTCCCTCATCCTCAAAAATCTACTGCTGAGTACATTGCCTTCATCTGAACAATCGCCTTCCCAGCCCACCTTCCCCAGCCTTCCCACGCATGCCTGTGCTCTCTGCAGAAAACAGTAGGTGAAAGGCGGCCGCCTCTCATAAACCTGTCTCATTTCTGGACATGACCTTCATTATCCAGCTACATCTGAATTTAGCAGACCCTAAGGACACTGTTTCCCTTAAAGTGCTGTCAAGGTGTCCCCCATTCTCCTTCACCCCTAGATCCCATCTACCAGGACCAGCAAGAAGAATTTATGAGCATCTACCTCTTTACTTGCTTTTTAAAACCATTTATCTTGTTTATTAAAGCAAAACAAGATTAGATCAAAACACAGGACTTTTGAAAATCAGACTACCACACATTGCTTCTCCTTGTTGTTATTTGTAGAACATGCTTGTGAAATCATTGAAACTGGACCACTGTGGGTGTCTCCATTGCTGTTTCAGCTCTTACTGGGGGCAATTTCAAATTCCAGGTAGAGAATTTTCCTAATACACAGACCAAGTAGTTTTGTGAATTCTTCAACAGCAGTAAATTTTTTCTCCATGTCATGACCATGCACTCCACACACGTATGTAACAGAGATTTTGTTCTCGTCATCAATTTTGCATTTCTGAAACTACATCAGGCATTAAGTTTTATCCTTCCATCTCTTACCCTTCCTTTGTCCAGTATTACTGCTCCAACAAACTTTCAAACATACTGAAACATGCAGTCTACCAACACTATCAAACGCACTCCCCTTTGAACCCTCTGGAACTTTCTTTGCTCATGAAAAATTCTACAATAACACAATTTCCATAAGAACTGAGTAAAAATTAATGTGTAGAAGATTCATGGGTCCATTATCTGACTTAAAACATGAGATTCCTCCATGATCTCATTCCTACCTCCATTCCCTCTGAGGTAAACACAACACTGATGGGATGTTGTTTGCTTGTGGTGCTAGAGATTAAATCTAGGAATGCTTTACCACTGGGCTGCATCTACAGCCCTTTTTATTTTTCTTATTTTGAGATAGGGTATCTCTAGACTACCCAGGATGGCCTTGAACTTGTGATCCTCCTGTCTCAGCCTACCGAGGAGCTGAGATTATAGGCATGCACCACCATGCTGGGGCTCTGAATGGTTTTTCATGTTTAAATTGTCTTTTTAAAATATTTATTTCCTGCATACATTTCTACTTTTTTTTTAAACTTTCGTTTTTGGTACTAGGAATTGAACTCAGGGGCACTCGGCCACTGAGCCACATGGGGATTTTGTATTTTATTTCGAGACAGGATCTCACTGAGTGTTTAGCGCCTCACTTTTTGCTGAGGCTGGCTTTGAACTTGCAATCTTCCTGCCTCAGCCTCCCAAGACACTGGGATTACAGGCATGTGCCACCCTGCCAGGCTATACTTTTAATTTATACCTATGCATACCTAAAAATATGTAGACTTGTTTAGCATGCTTCCTGATTTTGTAACAATTGTGTTATACTGTCCCTAGACTACAAATTGCCTCCATTGCTCTAAATTATGTTTATGGAATTGACTTGTGTTAATATACAGACTCTAGTTCCACCATTTTCATTTGTTGTACATTTTCCCATAGAATAAATATGCCACAATCCATTAATCTGTTCTTATATTAACAGACATTAGGTTATTTGGTATTATAGCGGAAGGTTTTTTTTTTCCCCCTTTCCTGTAACAAACAATGCTGATCATATTCTCTCCTTTAATTTGTTATTATGACATGCTAGTTAATTTTCTAATGTTTACTCTGGAACTCTCAGAGAAACAGCTTTGCTATATTGACTTATTTTAAAAAATATCATGTATTTCATTTAATAAAATGTTTTATCTATTTGCATTAGTGAGATGGCATGTGATTTTCTACTCCTCTATGTAGGCCCTTTCCTCATACTTAAATTAGAAAATCAGATGAATAATTCTTATGGAATAAGATAAAGTATCGTTTCTTTTCCTATTCCCTGGAAGAGTTTGTATTTGTTTTAGTCAGCTTTTTTGCCTCTATGACTAAAAGATCTGGCCAGAAAAATTGGAGAAAAGGAAAAGTTTGTTTGAAGGCTAATGGTTTCAGAAATCTTAGTCCATAGAAGTCTGGCTCCATTCCCTGGGCTCCAGGCAAGGCTGAACATCATGGCGAAAGAGTGTGGCAGAGGGAAACAGCTCACATGATGATCAGAAAAGAGAGAAAGAGAGATCTCCACTTGCCGGATATAAAATATATACCCCAAAGCCATGCCTCTAATTCCTACCTCCTCCAGCCACACCTACCCACCTCTGGGCACCACCCAGTTAATAACATCAGGGATCAATTCACTGATTAGTTTAAGGTTATAGCCCAATCATTTATCCTCCAAACCTTTTTGCATTGTCTTACATGTGAGATTTTGGGGGACACCACATCTAAACCACAACAATATTAATTAATATTATCTACAAATTGAATTTTTGATAGATATTACCAATAAAAAAAATCTCTGCATGGACTGTGCTTAAGGGTAGATTTTGAATTGCTTATTAAAAATCTTTAATGGTTGTAGAGCTTTTAGAATTTTTAATTTTTATTTGGAGTTGGCATTTTTTAAGTTTAGTTTTTCTAAAAAAATTTGCTTTCTCTTAATTTTCAAAATTATTGTGCTAAACTTGTTTCAGTATTCTGTTTTTCAATCTCTCTTTTTCATATAGTTAAATTCCAGATTTGTGTCTTTTTTTTCCCCCAGCTATGTCAGGGGTTTAATACTTTCCAAACTTTTTAAAAAGCATGCCTTTTGGTTTTGTTGGTCGATTCTATGTATGCTTGCGTCAAAATTTATTTATTTCTAGTTTATTGCTTCTTACATTCTTCTTTATTGGTGATTGTTCTGTTTTCCATTTCTGTAATGTCAGTTTTCAAATATTCTCCCGAGTATCACTATTGCTACTGCTGAAGTTTTTCTAGATTATATTTTTTGTTACTGAAGGATTTGAAGTAATTTTATATTTCCCGTGTGATTTTTTTTGACCCATGAATGAGGTGGGAGTGTGTTTTTAATTTTCAGATCTATTTGTTGTGGTGGTAATTTTGTAGCAGACATCTAATGTAGTTGTATTATAGTCAGCACACATGGACTCTACATTAATTCTAAAACTTTGTTGAAACTTGTTTTATTGTATTTTTCATGGTTACTTTTTTACTCCGATTTCCACATGTCAGAAAAGAATGTTTATTCTCTAATCTGGGGAGTGAAAGGCTCTCTATTCACTTATAGGGTAAGCTTATGAAAGCATTATTGAGTTTTTTTTTTTTTTTTTTTTTTTTTATTTAAATGCATTTCAAGTCATAGTACATAACCCGATCTCTGTTTTTCCATTTCTCTGATTGCAAACCAAATAAAGTCTCAACATTAGAGTCTTCATAGATGTGTCAGG
>CM053406.1:17579719-17609562 GCA_028644305.1 Xerus rutilus | reverse complement strand
CTCTAAAGTTAAATTTTCTGTGCTGATGGCTGTAATCCACTGCCGAAAAGTTGGTTGGAAGAAGTTTTTGAAGCAAAATTTTGGTCTGTAGTTTAGCGAGACTGGAAGGTGCCTCACTCTACGCCGCCATCTTGCCTCCTCTCCCATTATTGAGTTTTTGTCTGCTTGATCTATTAAGCAGAGGAGTATGAGAATTTCCTAAATTCCAGTGTATCTAATAATATCTTCTAGTAATTCATAAGTTTTAATACATCTTCTTTTGAAGTTGTGTTAAATAGTGGTTATGCATTTTAAATCAGAATAATCTTTGTGAATTGTGTCAGTCATCATTACGAAGCTAGCCCTTCTAAGGATTAAAGTGTTTAACAATAGCCTTGTTCAGTTAGATATTAATATCACTAGATTATCTTTTTTGTGAATATTTCATAGCTTTATTTTGAATCTTTCTGCATTGCTATATTTTAGGATTTATATTGCCCATGCTAAACAACATATAGGTAGAACATTGTTCCCTCTCTCCTTCCCTCCAACCCTTCTTCCCTTCCTTCCTTTCCTTTTATCAATGGGAATTTAATACATTTACATTTCCTTAAATTACTGATATATTTGTGTTTATTATGTGCTTCATAATTATTTTATCTCTTGTGCCTTCCTTTGACTTTTTTTTGAATTAATCTTTTTTTAATTTGAAGCATTCCCTGTGCTTATTTATATTGTATTTCTACTTCACTAGTAACTTCTAAAATGTTAACACTCATATCTTACAAATACTAAAGTATATCAATATTTTTTACTCTCCTTCTGACCAACATAAAAGCATGCACGTCCTTTAATATCCCATGCCTCAACTTATTATTATGTTTTCTAGCATTTAAATGAATTTTTAATTTGGTTTATTGTTTCCTTCATTTCAAGGATTTCTGCTTGCTTTTTTTTTTTTTAGAATCTCTGCCTCTTACTTGAAGTGATCTTTCACTTCCTATATTTTCTCCCTGATTTCATTTTTTATACCATCCTTTACTGCACAGATCAGTTTACCTATGTACATTCTAAACTCCTTTTCTGACATTTTTTCCATTTTGGTGTTAATGGATTCTTCTGTTGGAGTATTTTGGTTTGTTTGGGGTTACTTGTCCCCTTTCTTTTTCATGTTGTGTGTCTACCCATCTAACTGTATTATCTGAGGCAGTAGAGTTTCTACCCTGTGGACTTATAGTGTCCCTGAAGGTTTCTACTACCTCACTGTTTAGGGGCAGACAAATAATAACAACCACCAATGCAAACATTATATAGCATTAAACCAAATAATTCCTCCTATAATATCTACAATGTTAATTATCACAATAAACAGAAATGATATGATCAATTATTGCCTAAAATGAAAATAGCAAGTTTGCAAAAGGTTTATCCTTTCACATGGTTGACAGGGAGAGAAGAGAAATAATATAGGATGTGATGATTATGAGGAGGGAGGGGAAAAAAAGTAAAAAGGAAAAATGAAAGAGAACAATAGAGATTGGATGGAATCAGAAGAAAAGAGAGAATCAAAGGAAACAGGTAGAAGAAAAAAATAGAGTGGAAATTTTTAAAAAGAACTAAAAAAATACAAAACAAAACTAAAATATACTAATCAAATATCCTAGTTCACAAAAAACTGAACCATGAAAAATAACTGTTTTCAAAATTGCTAGAAATTGGAAAAAACAAATATGAATATGCATAAGTGTCCATGTACTATTGAGGTCGCAATTAAACAAGGAAAAATTTTTTAAAAAAATATCTTGAGGAAAAGTTAAAGAATTCTTTCCATTGGAGTTCAAAAGATTCTCTTCTCAGCAGTTTTAGGTGGGGTCATCTGGAGTATGATGCACCACTCTCTCAAATGTGCCCTCTTTTAAAAAAGATGTGCAGATCCAAATCCTTGAAACTTATGCATGCTGCCTGAAGAGTTTCTGCAGATATGACTAAATCATGTATTTTGAGATGAGTGAATTATCCTGGATTCTCCAGGTGAACCACAAGTACAACAATACATTTCCTTATAAGAGAAAGGTAGATAAATTATACATGGATAAGAAGACACAGAGGATGGTAATGTGGCTATGGAGTCACACAATGCCAGCAGCCACTAGAAGCTGGAATTGTTAAGAAACGTATTCTGCTCTCAGCTTGCAAAAAAAAAAAAAAAAAAAAAATGTGGCTCTGTTGACAGCTGGAATTCAGCCCAGTGAAACTGATTTTGGATTTCTGGCCTCTATGATCATGAGAGAATGAATCTCCATCATTTTAAACTACCAACCTTGTTATAATTTGTTACTGCAACCACAGTAAACAAACGCAGATGTCTAATAGGCATCTTAACTTAGTGCTACAAAGCAGAACTTTGGATTTATTCCTCCAACCTTGCTCTGACTTCTCCATGGCCATTTCTATTTCCAAAAGTAAGCTAGAAGCCATTCTTAATATTTCTGTTTTTCTTCCTCTGCTTATCCAACTCCATAGCACATTCAGTTGATGGTATCCCCACACCTTTATCTAACTGCTTCCTCATATTCTTCCTGCTCCTTCCAGTTCAAGCCATTATCTCTCATCTCAGTCACTACAGCAGTCTCCTTAAGATTGTCCTACTTCTGTATTTGCCACCAATAGTCCACGCCCCACCTAGGTACCAGAGTGATCTCTCAAAAATGTAAACCGAATGAATGTCTCCCTTACTTGAACGCCATGATGATTTTCTTTGCCAGTAGCTTAAAAGTGAATCCTTTTAAGAACTCTTATGACCTGCTCCCTGTCACCTCAGTGCTTCTCCTCCTTCACTACAGTCTGTTCTTTCTCAACTCTAAGCTTTTCTAGTCTCAGCCTTTGCATTAGCTCTCTCATCTTCTTGTCTGTCTGTTGGTCTGTCTGTCTACCTACCTACCTACCTACCTGTCATACCAGTATCTGGAGCCTGCTGTTCTATAATACTTTTCATGATAATAGAAGCAGTCTAGCCCTAACTCTGTAGCTATAGCGTTTGAAAATGTAGTGTGACTGATAAGATGAACTTTTACATATTTACTTTTAATCATTTTAAATTTAAGTAGCACTTTAATAAGCACTTCCTTTCTGGCAGATTTTGAGATAAGAAATGGCTTAAATTGTTACCTATCTATACTATAACCTATGAAGGGTTATTATTATCTCCACTTATAGATGAGGAAATTAAAGCTTAGAGAGGTTCAGTAATTTGGAACTTGAACAAAGTCTATTTTAAACTGAAGTTCTTACTTATCACCCTGCAATATTGCTTCCCTCTCTCCAGGGAAAATCTTGAAATTCAGAGTTTAGCTTACAGGATTTTTTTGTTTTCTTTCCTTCAGTAACTTCTTAACTTTGAACATAGTATTTTGTACAGGTTCAGCAAACTACAGTCTGCAGGCAAAGTCCATTTTGTTCCTGTTTGTGTAAATAAAGTTTTATTGGGACACAGCTAGGCTCATCTGTTTCCATGTTGTCTATGGCTACTTTTATATGGCTGCAGTGTCTAAATTGAGCAATTGTGATGAAGACCTTCTGCATCAGACAGCCTAAAATCATTGCCATCTGGCCTTTTAGAGGAGAAGTTTGTAACCACTGTTACAAAAGTTTATAATAGTTGATTCTCTCAGTATAATTTTTTGGTGAGTAATCAAACCAAATCATAATATTGCACTTTAAGGAAAACATAGTTTTAAGATCATTCACTTTATAACGAGATTCAGTATATTGATTTATTTTTTACAATTAGTTTTCCTATGTACATTTTTATAATTTTTAAAACACTAAATGTTATTTTTAAATAACCTTAAAAGCAACATATATGAAAGTGTCCACTCATAGTTTCTGAGGGGGTAAACTTTAGGAATTGACAAAACACACACATGCCACACATGCTTGATTTACAAGGTTTCTAAGGAACATAGATCTATTTTTAAATCCTTTATAACTACTATTTCAGACTACTGGTGTATTTCCTGTTAGATTTTTTAATTTTTACATTGAAGATCTTTGTGTGTGTGTGTGCATGTGTGTGTGTGCATGTGTGTGTGTGTGTGTGTGTGTGTGTATGTGTTTCTATTTCTGTGCAACCATTTTGAGGGCATTCTTTGGATGAAAGTGGTGACTTCTTGAACAAGAATTTAATCCCAATTTTCAAGAGGTTCAGCAAACCACAGCACAGTTCACCTGATCCACAGGCACTTGCTATGGAATCATCATTGCTTTATCTCCTCTTAAAGATTCCCATCAAAAAATATGAGAGGGCTGTAGGCATCAGCATCAGGGTGTCCAAGAGTTCAAGTTAACATGGCCCCTGTGCTGCTGCTCTGTTTCTTTTGATCCTGAAATGACAATGACCACACCATGGTATTTATTGATGCTTGATTGAGAAGCATCCAAAATAAAATGTTGTCTTTTATATTTGGCAATGATTTCTGTAAGAGGAAGCTTGTCACTAAAAAATGTTATCACTGCCAAAGTTTCTACCAGAGAAGTGTGGGTCTACTGTTTATTTCAAAGATGTTGGGCCTGAAATAATCACATTTCACAGAGATGTGGTGAAAATAAAGGCTGTGGAGTGGGTTCAGATCCTTCCTCTGCTAATTACTTACTGGCGGTGTGACCTCAGGCTCATCAACCAATTTGTACCTCAATGGTGCCTCAATTTCATCTCTAAAATGGGCTAATTATTGAAATAGATTCCAAAAACTACTGTGAAGATTCACGAGTTGAAACTTATAAAGTTGCTTTGAAGAGTACTGACAGGTAGTAAATATACCTCACTCAGCTCTTTACTACTGCAATGAGATGGTAGTTTTAGAGGAAAAGAACAAATTCATTTTATTTTTGATCCAAATTTAAGTTGAAATGTAGTCACTTTTTGAAGAAGAAAGTATTCATCCAGTCTACAGTTGTGCTGAGTCAGCATGGTACATGAAATGCATTCATTTTGAAGTAAGCTTTCAAATTCCAATATTAGGCAATTTTAAAAAGCCATCAATATTATTTTTAGTATTTTCTTAAAGACTTTATTTGAATTGGTTGTCCTTTTTATTATCCCAGCAGAACCTTCAGAAAAACATCTCCTTTTAAAAGCAAACTATGCACCACTCTTTCCTTCCTCCTATGGCTAATTTTCATTTTAATTGTGTCCTATAGGACAGGACCAGAGAGACAGCATGGCCCGAACCACCTTTCTGCCATGCTAATAGCGTGAGAAATGAGAGCTTAAACCAGCACCTCAATCTTTCTGAGTATCAGTTTTCTCAGCTCTGAAATAAGTATACTAAAAATTATTTTCTGCAGCTCACAGGAGTATTCTGAAAATCCCATGAGATAATGTGAAAGCTCTAAGTACAGGATTATGCTATATATATGTATTATATAATATGCATATTATGTATATAATATTACAATTTCCTTCTTTCTACCTCCCCTAGGTTTATAATTGTGGAAGGTCAATGAGTTTATCAATATAGTCTCATGGGTCTGTAACGATAAGTGGACAGCAGATTGCTTACTGCCCTTCTCAATAGTGGTACAGTTGCCTGTGAAACAGCTCTTCCAGTCTATTGGTGCCAAACTGACATTTGGATAGGCAACACAACACAACGGAGCAGCAAGAATGCAGCTCCCAGGCGTGAACAACAGAAAAACATGTATAAAGAAAAATTGTGTTTTTCTGGGAATTCAAGACACAGCATCTGCAAAGATAAACAAATGTGCTTTCCCTCCTTGGCTTAAACTTTATTGTGATAAACCCAAACTGAATTATCCTAAATATTTAAATACCTCTATGGTGAAAGAGGGATAGAGGGAGAGTGCACAGAACAAATTATTTTCCAGAAAATTGGCTTCCTTATTCCTGTCCTCTGTGCCTGTGCCCAGGCAACAGGATCTGCCAGCAAAGTAAACTAGGTTTATTCAATCAATATAGACGGTGGATGCCATGGGCTTAGGAGACTGAAATCTGATTCTCTTGCCCAGGATAGAATTTGTCCCCTTCAAATTATAGCTTTTAGTGAATTTTGCAAACTGTTATTAGAATATTCAAACGTCCTAGTCACCTTTGTTCATTCAATGACTACATATGTATTTCAAGCACATCTAGTATAGGCAGAGACAGGTACCAAAAATACATAGCACCCCTGCCCATGTGAATTTACATCATGGGGGCTATGCAATTAATATTCTGCTTATTCCCCGAAGGGTTTTGAGTAGTACATATAATTAAAGCTAAAGAAAAAGAGGTGGGAGGAAGGATGGAAGGAAGAAAGGAAGGAGAATTTAAATAAAAATAAATAAAAATGAGAAGTCATAGAAGAAAAATAAATAAGTAGATTTTACCTGCCCTCTACATTGAGTTAATCACCGTTCTTTGGAAAAATGACTTGGCTTGACTTATCTCAGCTATTAAACAAAACAGAGATGATTTATGTAAAATAGTCAAATAGTTCCATGAGCTCTCCCTTACCAGTGACCTGCAGATTTTTTCTGGCAAAGTTTCTATGAAGTTAAACTTAGGTAGACCATTGTAATCCTTGTTTTATTACAGAAACATTGTTCAAATTGGCAAATGAGGTCTCATGCTTTTAAAAAATGGCAAATGTAGCCAGGTACTGAAGCCATATCTACAATCCCAGCACCTCCAGGGCCTGAGGCAGGACAATCACAAATTTGAGGCCAGCCTCAGCAACTTAGTGAGGCCCTGTCTCAAAATAAAATATAAAAAGGACTGAGGATGTAACTCAGTGTAAAGTGCCCTGGATTCAATCCCCAGTAACACACACACACACACACACTTTGTATAAATCCAATCCAGTCAAGGTGTTTTTGTTTGTTTGTTTGTAAAGGCTTCAAATAATTATGGCTCAGCTGCTTCTTCGGGTCATTTTCTTTCATAGAAAAACTTGACAAATTCCTGGATACATGCTATATCCTTTGCACAGATTCTCTTAAGAAATCAGGTTCATTTCATTTGCCAAATATATAATTTCCTCTTTTAATGTCATCGACCCTTTGCTGGTCCCAGCATGCAGTAGGTTTAAGAACCTAAATGGGTACTTTGGAAATCACAGGGTAAGTATGGATTGACGAATGCTACAAAAAAAAAAAAAAAAAAAAAATCAAATGCATAAAAAATCTAACAGGCCATTTAGAATTTGAAGGCACTAAAACTCTCCATTTTATTTGACAGTTTCAAATAAAATTTATGCTTGCTCTGAGAATGTCATTGCTGTAGAGCTAATCAAGTAAATAATTTGACAAGTGCTAAAATTCACCCATTAGGATAAACACCAAATTATTTAGGTGGCAAAAAGTCTTTTCATTGGGAACTTTTATGATGTTAAAAATTGATCAAGCAACTATACAGACTACACTTTAAGGTCTAGGCTGGTGAAATCCTTAGAATTCATCATCCATAGACTTTGTAACTAATAATGGGAGGTTATATTTGCTGTGGGTGCCCTAGGTAACGGAAATGTTGCCCATTGATTGACACAGATAATCTATTCTTGGTTGTTATGGAAAACACAGCTTCCTGCCTCCCATTCCAGGAGCTTGTGATACAGAGATGTGAGTTTTTACCACTCTGCTTATAAGGATGGTCAAATTTAGTCCTTTGTTTCCAAAATATTTACTGAGTACTCATTATATGTCGGGCACTATGTTAGGTGCTAAAGTTGAAAGAGTCTCTGTTCTCAGGGAATGTAAATTTAAACAATTTTGTGCAGAATATTTAGCACACCCAATATCAGCAGGGCCTGGGGCAGGAGGACAAATGGAAATCCATGTGCTGTTGTCTGAATATTTAAATGTTTTAAGTCAAGCTCACAATCTGTTAAGTAAAATATGTCTATTCTCCTAACTTAACAAACATACTTTCATAACACCCTAGAAGGATAATGTAATTGTAGAATTCTACAATTCATGAAGGTGAGGAAAAATCAAATCCTAGCACTCAGACCTTGACTGGAGGTCCCTTCTCTTCCCAGCCTTCATCCCACATCATCAGATTCCTCGCACGCGTGCCCAACTCTGTGTACATGCCTGCACAGTCTTCCTGTATTTACTTCATAGGCATAATGGTGATCATCTTTGGTGGTTCCATTTAGGAGAATAAACTCTGGAAGAGGCTCACAGAGCTCTGGAAATAGTCTCAAGACCAGTGGGCAGGAAATTGTGGAATCCCAGGTAACCAACATGATCTATAAGGAAGTAAGCTTAGTCTCCAGATGGCCATGTCATTAGTTCTTTTCTAGGGGTGAGGCATAATCAGAAGAGAACCAGAGAAGGGGAGAGTGGCCCTTTAAAACATGTGGGTAAGCTGGAGGGGAGGGTCGGAGCACCACCACCTAGGTCTAAGGTGACAACTTCTGTCTGTAAATAGAGGCTACCCATCCCAACAGTCCCCTTCACAGATGGTGTGGGCTACCTACCTATAGCTCCATCCATAGCTACCTGCACAATGACCTTCCACAAGAAGATAGAATAATAACTGGAACTTTCCGGAACATACAAAAAGACCCTCTCCCATCACTGACTTCTCAGACCCTCTCTTCAGTTCTGTGCAAATGCTGGACTTGCATTCATCTCAACCCTGCAGCAATTCCCTAACAAGGACAAAGCTTTTTTTCAAAAGCCAAGAGAGTTATAGCTTCAATTCCCTCAGAACTAACATTTCTTCCCTAGGTAACATTTAGTCTCCTTCCTTTATTTTTAAGTGTTCCCAATATTGAATATTTATTTACATAAATATTCCCAATACTAAAGGACTTGTGTTTTCATATCTACCAACATAACATTAATATTTTATGAGAGAATATCTCTTAGATATTGTCCAGGAAACTGAAGTTTAAGAACCCTTTTTTAATCAATGCTTATCTCTCAAAGCCAAATTTGCCAGTTTCCCCATTCCTCTGTATGCTTTTTAATTTTCCTTTGATACCACAACTTAGGTAATCTAAGTTGGTATAATAACATTCCCTGAGTTATTTGATAATCACTAACCACAATTTTTACTTTAAGACTTTTTGCAAGAATATTAAATAGTATACAAAATTGGAAACAGAGTACCTATCAAATAATTTGCACTATTGAGGGACTACCAACACTATTTTTCGATATTATTTTTACTTTTCAGTAAGAAATAACAGGAAGTTCTAGTCAGAGAGAAAATTAAGGTCAATAAACCAAGACTTTCCAGCGTAAGCAGTACATAATCTTTTAAACTCATTTCATAATTGGTGTTAATTTGGGAATAATCCTTTCACATTATGCTTAGGCTGCCTAATTCTATTCGGCATCTAGCTTTTGTTCTCATGGTGCTCCATAAATCAGTCCTTTTGGATCATGAATTAGCAAGTCTCCAAAATAAAGTGACAGGTTAATTAAATTATGCAAGGAAAATGGTTTTCAATTCTATACCCCAACAGAGAGAAGAGGGATATTGAAAATTTATGATTACATCAAGTCTACTAGGTGTTCTTCTCTGCATTTTCTATCATTGCCTAATAATAACTCTAAGCCCAATGACAGAGCAATCACTCTAAACTTTTAAGGATATGAATATCATCAAATTTGACCTGGTTAAGTCATATAAGCTCCATCAATAAAAATTTTAATAGCAAAAAATTCCCAATGAAGACACTAAGGTCAAGGAACATTTTCACAAGAATGCATCCCATTAAAGATGACATTTTCTTAATTTGCACCATCCAACACATCTCATGGGCAATCTGGGCAGGTGAGGAGCTATATATTCACATGTACTTGAGACACATTCTTTGGGAACAAACTATGTTTGGAAATAATGACTTCTTACTATTTTCCTCTACTATTTTGATTGTTAAGAATATTTTCCCTCTGAGAAAAACAAGAGCAGTCAAATCATGGCAACTGATGTAACAGTCACATTACTCTTCTATATTTTAGTAGGTATTTCTTTTTTTTTTTTTTTTGGTACTGGGGATTGAACTCAGGGGCACTCGACCACTGAGGCACATCCCCAGCCCTATTTTGTGTTTTATGTAGAGACAGGGTCTCACTGAGTTGCTTAGCACCTCGCTGTTGCTGAGGCTGGCTTTGAACTCGCGATTCTCCTGTCTCAGCCTCCCTAAGTGCTGGGATTACAGGCTTGAGCCACCGCGCCCGGCTTTTAGTAGGTATTTCTGATCATGAGAATATTAATTGAAGACCAACGCAAAATCCAGGAGGAAGAATGTCATTGTTAAAATAGAGTAGTGCAAATAAATATATGTCTATAGTAGTAGACAAATAACCAATGACTCATGAGTCCCAGGTCCTAAGGAAATCATATTAATGCCCAATAAGAATCCATATGCCTCATGTAGATTTAATGTACTTTGTCTTTACCTTTCTCTTTTTATTTTTCATCAGCAAGTGATTTATACTTATGACATAATTACATGATGTCACTAATAATAAATATTATGAGGCACAGCAAACCTTTCTTAGACATGGCCACAAGGTTTCCTTGCCATGGTTCATTCCAGAAAGAACCTGTTTTTCTTGGTTCTTCCCCCACTTGAGCACACATCTACTGTTCCTATCCCTTTTGTTATTGCGGGGGGGGGGGCGGGGGGGGAGTTCATCTTCAAGGCGTATTTTCAGCCTCTGAAAGGACCATGAACAGGAAATGTTTTAAAGGAAAACATTAATAAATATAGGATAAGCAGCCTCATGGATAAGAGGAAAACTGCCTTTCTGAGAAAATAATGGCTTCCCGGGAAATGATTTAAGACTATGCAAAAGGCAGCAACCAGGGATCATGATGACTCGCTGGGCACCAGGCTTGTGTCTCTCCTCACCATAATGCACTCAGCATACAGCTGCACACTCGATTGAAGTTTGTGGTAGGGAGGGAAATAATGAGGCACCAACAGTGATGTGGAAAGCCTATTTTGAGGGATTCCTCCCTGGCTGTGCTCTCCTCAGTTGTGGATGCAGGAGGATCCCTAATTAAGCAGGCATTCAAGCATTTTACAAAGAAGCAGCAATGCATGGCCCAGGGCAACAGAAATAATGGAGTTGGGGTCTATTTCCACTTATAATTTCTGAGCCATTGGTGGTCCATGGAAATCATTGCAATAACTCTTGGGCTACCTGTAAAGCATCTTTGCTGTTCCTTCTTCTCATCTCCCTTTTTGGGCCTGCTCCCAGAAGCAGGCTTTTTTGGTGTCTCCAGTACTGTTTGCTAAGTCCTAAGAATGAAGAAAACTTGAAGTTCTAAGTTGAGGAGGAAGTTCACTTCACAAAATATTAATGCCTTCTTCTGTTTCTTATTAAGTTATTCATTTTGATTTGAAGTACATCATTATTTAGACACCTATTTTTTATTTTAAAAGATATCCTATTATAGCAACTTTATAATTACACACTAATATAAAGTCCATAAAACATCTAACCTAAGCTACTCACTCAAGCAACAAATCTCGTTTTTTGATATTTACTTCCATTTAAGGTGAAGTCCTTACTAATTAGAATAGATGAACATTTTTAATGTCTTACTATCATTGCAACAGTTTATAGGCATATTGCTAATTAGAGTCTTGTTAGCATGTGAGATGCTTCTAGGCTTTTCCTCAGGGTAATTAAGTTAATTATACCCAAATTTTAAAATAAATTCTCACCTGTAGGTGAATCTAGTATTCCATTGTCACTTTGTGTGAACTTGAAGAACCCTAAATAGTATTTATCTCTCAGCATAGAAACTATCTTGTATAAGCATAAATGGCTTTGAGAAAAAGTGGCAATTAAATAGTGGAATTATTTCATATAAATGGGAAGAAATTCTTGAAGTTCCATGGATTATGTACTGATTCATTTTTAAAACTTAGAAAAGATCAGCTTGATTCTGGTGCCTAACACACTCACAATATGGAATTAAATAAAATATTTTAATTTTTTTCTATATTCATGCCATAAGAATGGCTACATTTTCAAAATATCTGATAGTTCTAAGTGTTAACAAGAATGTGGTACAACTGTAACTTATATACACTGTTGGTGGAAGTATAAATTGATATGATATGGAAAAATGGCAGAATTTACTAAAGCTGTATTATGAGCCAGCAAGTCTACTCTTAGGCATGCAGCAGACACCTGTACATATATGCAAGAAAATTCACATATAAAAATGTTAACGTGAATCATTATAACTGCAAATTGAGATGAATCCACATTTTTATCGACAGTAGAATGAATAAATTGAGTTTGTACTCAAAACATTAATATTATTCAGCAATTAGAATGGCAAAATCCTGCTATACACAACAATGGATAGGTCTCACATGCACATACACATGAGCGTATGCACACACACACCCACATACACACATTGTTGAGCAAAGGAAGGCAGACCTACAAGAATATAATTGGCATAATCCATTTATAAAAAGTTCAAAAAACTAGTAGTTATGCTTTTAGAAATCAGTGGGGTGGTTTTTTACCTTTGGGGAGCTATGAGGAGGAGTTCTGAGATGCTGATTAATTTCTATTGTTCTACTTTGTGGTCTGGTGATGTTTATATGGCTGTGTGCCACATGTGATACTTCGACAACCTGCAAATGTATACTTCATGAATTTTTTGCTTTTCTGTGTGCATGTTAAAATTCTATACAAAACTGACCTAAAAATTAGTCCTTTTTAATTGAATACTTGAAATGCCTCCTCATTTTGGCTGCATTTAGGGATTCAAAGATGTTTTTCCTATACCCAGGACCAGTTTTCCTCAGAATGAGAAAAATGCTGATTGAAGCTTTAATTATGGTGCCACCTTGCACCATAATTATGAGGCTATGGTGCTATGTGCAGAACACAATCCACACTAGTTGGCATGAGATAAAATGCCCATGATGACCTGATCCTTCCTCATTTCTAACCCTATATCTTGCCATTCTCATCTATATACCATCTCCCAGTCATACTGAGTCTCTTAGAGTATTTCAGTGCATGATACTTTCTTTTAAACTTTGCATGTATCATTTCTCCATTGATTAATACAGCAAGTATACACTGTGGGAAGAAATTTTGCCTTTATAACAAAGATTAAGAATTACATATTCTGGGGAAATTTACCTGGTCTTATTCTTATGGGTATATATGTTCATATAAGTGAGTGTATAAAATTCATACATGTGGAACTTGTGGGAAATACTAAAGTCTATTAATATGGAATTGTGACAGATATAAGAGATGGGAATGACTCTGATCTTTGAATTGGGCAAATGCAATTTTTCACAATAAAAACAACAGCTCCATTAGGCAAGAGCTTTTTTATTTACTTGTTTATTTTTTAATTTATTCTTTTTAATTATTTACAACACCCAGAAGAAGGGACAGAAAAAGAGAAGAACAGTAGAATGAATCTGACTGATTTTCATACCTGTGTGGATGGATGTGGCATGGTGGATCCTGGCATCAGGTGTATCTACAGGCCACTAATTAAAAAATAAAAAAGCAAACTATAAACAGATTGAAGAGGGATCTATGACATGGAGTGTAAGGAGTGGAGTAGGGGGTACCGGGGAAGTCCTGGGGACTAAATTGGAGTGGGTCATGTTCCATGCTTTTGTGATAATATCTGGGTATATCCTGGTATCGTATATAACTAAAAAGTGTTTTTTTAATTTTCAAATAATAGTCTTGGGGAAAAAGTGTAAGTGCAGCTGTTGAAGAAAAAGAGATGAAGTGTACTGAATGTCTATCATATTTCTTGCTCAGACTCCAATCCAGTGTCCTGTTTCAGGAACTCCCTTAGTGCGGATCTTAGTAGAATGGAAACTTCATCTCTCACTATGGAAGCTAAAGCAGTCAGATCTGCTCTCTACCTGGCCTTTGAGACCTGACAAGAGAGTGGTCTCTTGGTTCAGCCCATTGGGTTCACTTGCCTGGGACTTTGAACCTGAGATGTGAAGTAGTTGAGAAGTGAATAGCTCTCTCAGGCTTAGGTTCAGGCACGAGGGCACTGTTCCCAGCAGCAGTGGGAACTTAGAGAAGTGGAGACATGGTGGAATCCTGCCAGCCATTAGCTTCTGTATAGTCATAAATACCATCTTGTTCTCTGCTTGTTTTCTAAGACTTTCTTCCTTTTTTTTAAAGTAATTCTGCTAGCACCTCAATGCTCATTTAGTAATCCCCTATTTTTATCAAACTAACCTAAGTCCGACCCTGAAGTTCAGCAGTCTAGAATGATTTTAGTGTGGAGCTAGCCAGTTTTTCTCTGTTCCCAGAGATTAATTCCAGCTGGATGAATATATATATGGAGATATAATTATTAATTATTATTAATTATTAATTATATATATAATTATTGCAGAAGCAATAAAGACATCTTCTTACTTTTGCAGTATTAACATAAATGTCACTTTTCTTCACATCTACAGCCTGTTCAATCCCAGCCAACTGTTTTTTCAGTACCCTGGTTTATTTTAGTGTAGCACCTATCACTATAGTAAATTGCAATATTTATAGATATGTTAATCTATTTGTCACTATCCCCTCCTTAATATAAGCTCAATGAGATCAGCAATCTTCACTCTATATCTAGACAAAAATACTTAATTATTTCAACAAAATCCTACCCATTTTTAGTTTGGCTAAAATGACCAGTAACAGTCATTCTTAAAAAATGGTCACTTTTTCAAAACACAACCATCAGCCACATCACTGGATTAAAACCTCTCTATCTCTCTCTTCCCTTTCCTTCTCCTTTCCCATTCAAAGGAATATAAAAAAAAAGTCCCCTCTCTGTCTAATGACAACATATAGAAATCATCATTTGAAAGATGAATACCTTCAGGATCCCATTCTTTACTTTCATTTACCTTTCAATGTGTTCCTTTCAAAAATGCTCTTCCCAGAAAGAACTGAATATAATTTTTACCTATCTTAATACATCATCACCTAAAGTCTGTCTTCATCCGATTAATTTTGTCACAAAATGAAAATTAGTAGAGTCCAAGTGTGTGTGTATGTGTGTGTGTGTATGCCTGTGGTTGAGCTTTGAGGGAAAGGTATTTCTTACTGCTTAGCCTCCCCTATATAGACCTTGCACTAAAGACTTGAGTCTAATACTGGTTGCATTACTAATCAGCAAACAAATGTCCAGGAATCCTTGACTTACACTTTCTTGTTTATGAAACTAATGAAGTACATCAACTGCTCATGGGTCCAATTTGGCAACTACATAGTTGAAAGGTGACAGAAGGGCTTTGTCTTTATTTAATTAAAGGTTGCTCACAGTTTAAATTTTTATTGAGTTTAGTTCTTTGCAAACAAAAGAACTCATTGTGAGATGTAGGTTTAGCTTCTTGTGTTCAGATATGCTACCTTGGGTGGCAAGCTGATTGTAGTCAACAAATCTGACAGAGACGATAACAGGAGGATTAGCACAGAGTTTGAGAGAAATAGCACAAATCCTAAAAGATGAGGTTTCAACTGGGCTGATAAGCTGTCATCTCACGGAGCATGCAAGAGCTGCCTTCCTTTAGGCAAAGAAAATCTGTGCCTGTGAGCTTGGTGTTAATTTAGCAACCAGAGAGAGGAAAAATGAAGAAGGATCTGTACTGAGTAGACTTTTAAAGCCTTGCCAAAATAGAGCAATGCTTGGACCTGCAGAAACAGAGAAGATTTTAAAAGAACTCCTTCAGAAGGACAGACCATCCAACATCACTCTGCCCAGGTGAGGTTTCCAGACTCAGCACTGTATCTCATGATGTATCCCTGACTCCTTCTTTCTCTCATCATTTCAGTCACATACAAAACTCTTAACTTTGGAATTTGTTTGCTTATGCCATTTCCAGTAAGTTCCATCCTCTGACCCCTCAACACATCCATTCCCCTCCACCACCACCACACCCACTTATGTACCCAGAAAAACACAGAGAGAGAAACAGACAAACAAAAAAACCTGTTTTATGGACAGTAGACTAAGCAGTGCACATCTGAGAGGAAATGGGAATATTGAGAGGAGCATACAGAGGGTTGCACAATCTATAACTGTCTCCTGGTGCATGTCCACGCTCAGCCTCACAGTGAGAGTCCCACGTTCTCCCTGGTTCAGCTAGAAGTTATCTCTTCCTAATTAAATTTATGGTCAACCTTCTCCTGACTTACTTTAATTTTTAAATAATTTTTGTGATGAGCATGGCTCTTCTAACTATGGCAACATCCTGGTGGCTGGTTGTCTCCTTACAGGGGTAAAATGGAACTGAGCAGGAGAAGAACGTGTTCAACTGTCTGTGAATCCAGCATCATTCCTCAGAGATGTGCATTTGCCTCTGTGTGACAGAAAGAACAAGTCCAAACAAAAAAATCTATGTGTTTTTATAATCAGAAAATGAGACAGAAATGGACACGTTCAAGGACTTAGGCTTTAAGGAGGAAAGAACAGAGTTACATAAAACCTTATCCAGCTTTAGAATGCAACTTCTCTGGAGGTGTGGCTATTTGGGGTTGAGGTGTCATTGTTGATCATTTTGAAGTATGCTAACAAGTCTTGCCATAAAGAGACAATACATAGGGAAACTCCCAGGCATGACCATGTGATGGGGTGAACAGACAAGCAACCTTGTTCAGCACCATTCAGAGGGTACAACTGATCAGGAATTGGTGCTCAATCTGGCTGAAAAAGAGATGCAGATTTGGAGAGGACAAGATACAAATACAAGATACAGTTGCCTGGGGCCCAGGCGACTCAGACACCTCTATTAGTTGATAAAATACTACAAATTAAAACTAAAGAAGGTTTAAAGTTTGTTTTTAATTATCCAGACCCTAGATGTTGAGCATTAATAATCATGTCTCCAATGTGCCACAACAATTTTAGGCCACACACTGCTTGTTTTGTGAAATCTTCCCCTTCTGTTTCCATCTAGATTGTCCTTGATGTCTGCTTTATCAACATTTTGCCTGCATAGAAATATGAGCAGTGAACAGTAGGATCTTTAATTCTATTTTCCCAAAGAATCTTCCTTCATTCTATTCTTTTCAAACAGCAGTCGTTACTAAGAACCATGAGGAATCAGAGATTCGTCTGTAATCACAGGCTAACAAATCAGTCAACTACAGTCTCATGACTTTGGCAGAAACATGAAACTCCTGGGTCAGAGACAAAGGACTTCATCATTCATGTCACAATAAGAAGAAGAAGGATAGCCACATTTGCAATTCCCCTTGTCCTGAGTCCTATGGATGCAATCTGGATGCCTCAGATGACCTTCCTGCATACTCAGAGGGCTGCCTTTCTGGAAAGACATCCTGAGCTTAGGGAACTCAAATCTTTTATAATGGGCAGTCTCCAGAGGGAGACATTATCTTTTTTTTTTTTTTTTTTGGCACCGAGGATTGAACTCAGGGGCACTCGACCCACTGAGCCACATCCCCAGCCCTATTTTTGTTTTATATAGAGACAGGGTCTCACTGAGTTGCTTAGTGCCTTGCCGTTGCGGAGGCTGGCTTTGAACTCATGATTCTCCTGTCTCAGCCTCCCTAAGTACTGGGATTACAGGCTTGCACCACCGCGCCTGGCTGAGACATTATCTTTATTATACTGAACATACTTTATAATCTCCTTGTTCCAGAAAGAGACATCTTTGTCTTTCAAGTCTATGCACTATGTAGACATCCTTAAAAAGATCATCCAGACTAAAAGACACTCCATGTCTCTACCTGCAAGATATGCAGAAACACAGAAGAACCTATGGAGAATTATCTCTTAAAAGATCACCTGGCTCTGCTTCTCACTACCTTCATCATGTCCCTGCCCCATCACTCTTTCCACAGTAAGCTCCCACTGCACACCAAGCCCAGGCCTGATCACCCTGCACCATACCTGCTTGCTGACCTATGTGCCTGTCCAATTTGCCTATAGGCTTCTAACAGGGTGAGATTAATTATCATCTTCTGTGAGATTCTATTATTCATCTTAGCATCACCAGTTCAGCAATGCTTTTGACCCTCAGGGGAGCTCAATAAATGTTTGTTGAAATAACAAATGAGTCAACATCTAGGTAGTTCCTTGGAGGCACTATTGTATCCCATATATTTTTCTATCACAAACTGTAGCTCTCAAAAGAGTTTCATAAAACATCTTATTATCAAGTTATATTTTAGATATGAGGTGTCCCCTGAAAGCTCGTGTGAGACAATGTAAAGATTTTCATAGGCAAAATGATTAGATTATGAGATTTTTAACTTATTCAGTGAATTAATCTATTATTGAATTAACTGGGCAGGTAGGGTGTGGCTAGAGAAAGTAGGTGACTAGGAATGTGACTTTGGGGGTTATATTTTGTCCCTGGTGAGAGGAGCTCTTTCTCTGTTTGCTGGTTGCCATGTCTTGAGCTGCTTTCCTCTGTCACATCCTTCTGCTATAATATTCTGCCTCACCTTGGGCTCAGAGCTATGGAGTTAGTCAGCTGTGAACTGGACCTCTGAAACAGCCAGCTAAAATAACTTTTTCCCCCTGCTCGGTTGTTCTTGTCAGGTATTTGAGACACAGTGTTGAAAAATTGACTAAAACATATCATTAATAAAATGAAGTAATTAGTAATAAATTTTCCTAGCAAGCTATCAAAGTCCTGCTCTCTAGATCAGGAATCTCAAACTGAAATGAAATAAAATAAGCTTCTTAAATCACAATTGCATTTCACAGCAACACCAATTTGCAAAACAGAATATTTTAAATATTGGGGATTTCTTTCATCATTTTAATCAAGCATTTTTCCTATATGTTTTTAGACTTTTTACCAGAGATAATTTTCCTCAGGCTTTTTTTTTTCCTTTTGTCATATCTTTCATAAATTTCATAGGAATAGTCTTTATCTTTGCAACAAAATATGTTCACACCAATTTGTCTTGAAATACAGTCTTTTTTTAATTTTCCCACTTCACATGGAGAAATGACTATATGGATTGTTTTACTTCCCTTTTAACTCTACTGTAAGAAAAACAGCAGTGTGTGACACTTGCCAGCAAAAACTCTTGGCCTCTGTGTTTGGGATTTCACAGGAAGAGGTGGAGACTGCAGGAATCTCTACCCTCTGCCAGGCACAGATGATTCTCACTGTACTCTATGGCTATAAGGCTAACAAGTGAGCCCAGTGCTCTGGAATCTCCTGATACTGCAAAGAGTTTTTAAAATCTGGACTTCCATGTGGAAACTCCTAATTTTTATTTGTTGGGCATTAATTTAAGGAAAAATCAAATATGTTATACAAGCCTCTGAGAAAAGTGCTGATAATCCCTGGGCCCTTGATTTTCTGCCTCTGAAACTATCTGCAACAGAGAAAAAAAAAAAACAAGGTACCTGATAGAAATTAAAGGTGGAACTGGATATATTGAAAAAGAGGATGATACATCCTCATGGATGTGAATGGTATTGAAAAACATTTTATGATGCATGGGATATATGAGGAACATTCAACGATCAGACCCAGATCCTGCCCTCAAAAATCTTTCCATCTATGAGCAATATATCATAAAAAAGTCAAGGGAATACTTGAGTTTCATTTATTGAGTTTTTCAAAGACATAAGTCATTTATGTACCTTGTCTAGAGGCACTCCCCTGCTTAAGACTTTCCAGAATCTTCAGAGAAAGTTTTATGACAAGGACTTGGTCTAGTTTCCTCCTACATAGAACAGGCAAACTGTAGTCAGGCAGGTACTTGCACAGGGCACCCTGCATAATGCATGTACACCAGAGTCAAAATATCCCCAGGAGCAGAAAACCCTGGCACTGCAGGGAAAGATTCCCTAGGAAAAGTTAGAGGAAACCAACGCTAGAAGAAAGCTTGCTCTGCATTAGGGTTGCTGGAGTTCACTGCAGACTACAAGTGGGATACTACATGCTATTTCCTGGAATAGCTTTCCAGCTCCACCATTGAGCTCATACAAAGATCTTCAACATGTCTGTGTGTAATCTAGTGTTTAAGAAACGACCTTCTAAATCAAACAAATCCAGTTTAAAGTTGGGAGGGGAGTGGAAGGATGAAGAAGGGGAAGCTGGAGTCCAGTGTGGACTATGGTACCTGACTGGGAAACCAGTAGGAGAGGGCCCCTCCCTGCAGAGGATCAAGACAGGAGTAAAGCAGGCAACAGAATCTGGTGGAATGACGGCTCCAGCAGGATAGATAACAATAGTCTTTACTCTACTTAGGCTTCCCAGGTTATAATCCAAGAGGCTTCAGAATGCAAAGTCCTGTATAGAATTAAAGAGAGTCTTAGTTTCTTACCCTGGCTTGACAACTAATCCCTTTGAATATAACAATTGATTACTCACCGCTTCATGCTCATCATGTGGAAATTGGGAATTAATTTTGTGCCTCCTCCATGAAAATGATGCAAAGATTAAGGTGATACACAAAGAATTTAGTATCTGAAATAAAATGTGCAGTAGAAATTCAAAGTTGCATGTATTAATAGTGCACGATTGATTTTACAGAGGATAAAAGGATAAGCTTTTTTCCCTAAAAGATTGTTGTATGCATTGCTCTCAAACTAACTAAATAAATAAATAAAAACTGGCTGTCATTTTGATAATGTTTGAGAAAATTGAAAAAGAGAATTAGAGTGAATCTCTTTCTAAAACTCCTTATTCCTGTGGATATTGGACAGTTCAGAAACAAAGATCTCATTACATTAATGTTAATGGTGGGAAATGAACCATTTCACTTAGATTTTCCAAAGCTATTAATAGACTGTTCATTTTTTTAAGCCTCTCAAAACCATGTTTCATTGCATCCCTATGGTAACAGTATTTCTTGGTCCAAAAGATAAAAGAAGAAGCAGCATCAAGGTTACTCATGAATGGTATTAATAATTCACTATATATACATATCTGAATATACATATCCTATATATACATATCCTGAAGCAGATATATATATCTGCTTCAGGAAAAGAGCATGCAATCTAGAATATAAAAATCTTAGAGTAAATGGGGCTGGGATTGTGGCTCAGTGATAGAGACTTGCCTTGCATGCGTGGGGCACTGGGTTCCATCCTCAGCACCACATAAAAATAAATAAAATAAAGATACTGTGTCCATCTGCAACTAAAAAAATATTTTTAAAAAATCTTAGAGTAAACCTTTTACACTGTTTCTAGCCCTGAGGGGCAAAACAGGAAGTATAAGAATCTGACCCTAGATAAGGATCAAAGGAAGAATATATTTTAATATCTATAAACTCTGAATTTATTATTAATGTAGTTACCCAGCTCTTATTTTTAAAAGATCAAGTGTTTTGATCATTTTTAAACAACTATACACTAACCCATTATTTTAACAAATACGGTTTTTTCAGACATGGGCTTTACAGACTGAATGTAATTAATTCCCTCTAAAATTAACTCTATGCTGGATCGTGTTAGTCATGTTTATGTTACTGTAAGAAAATACTTGAGGTAGTCAACTTAAGGAGGAAATGCCCCTTTTGGTTCACAGTTTTGGAGGTTCCTGTTCATGATCAGTTGGCCTCGTTGCTGTCCTGTCCAGCCTGTGCTGAGGCCACACATCATGGCAGGAGTGTGGGGCAGAGGAAACTGCTCACCTCATGGCAACCAGGAAAAAAAAAAAAGATAGAGAATGAATAGAAGCCAGGGTCCCAATATCCCCCTCAAAGTCATGGTGCCACATGACTGAAGGCTTCCAACTGAGTCCAACCTCTTCAAGCTTCACTCTCACCAATGGTACTATGGGCTAGTGATGAAGCCTTTAATACATAGGCCATTAGGGGACACTTGTCCACAACAGCTTGGATATAATACCCTTTGTGTTGCACTTTGGCTTCTCAAAAAAAATAAATAGGAATTACTAGATTTCTTCTCTTGAAAAATAAATATATGTATATGGTTGAATTGAGAGCTTGAAACATGAACACAAGAGAGATGGAGAAAGTGCCTCAGGACTCCAAGGTATCCTAAGTAGGATGAATTAAAAGAAATTTGTGCTAAGATAATAATCACATTAAAACTGTAGAACAGTAAAGATAAGAAGAATTTAAAAAGCACTCAGGGTGAAAACTGAATAATCTATGAAGGATATGACAACAAATTTCTTGAAACGAAGGGAGCTGGAAGACAATGGAATCATCTTTTGTATTTGATCCACCTGCTGCTATCCTGAAGGACAGCCAACTGTCTTAAGACACAGATGCCATCACACTGAGTAAACCTTATTAGATTTCCCAGTCAGACTCGTGCACCAGCTTTGGACAAGAAAATCAGATCAGTAAGGGTCATTTCTGAGCTTTTCTGAGAAATATCTTTTGTGGGAAGTCAACTGAAATTTATACCTCCTCTGTGTAGGTAACTCAAAAAATCCTTGGTGACTTCTCTTGGAATTTCTCCTAAGAATCACCCTCTTTGCTATAGGCAGCCAGAGTCAATGGTGGAGACTCCTTTGATATTAGCGCTCTCAAATGACCTTAAAGTATCCTGACAAAGTCTTTCCCAGGGCTTCTAATGGTTACATAAACCATACTGTCTCTAATTGAAATGCTTAGAAAGTCTTTTTCTACTCAAAACATAATGGATAGTCACTTTTTTAAAAAAGGGATTTTAAAATGGTATCAAAATGTCAAAATGCTGGGAGTGGTGGCATAAGCCTTTGGCCTAAGATACTCTGGAGGCTGAGGCAGGAGGATCTCTTGAACTCAAGAGTTCAAGATCAGCCCTGGTAGCATAGCAAGATCCTATGGCAACAACAACAGAATAAAACATGTCTGTCAAGTTGTATCAAAATGAAAACTCAGCTGTGTGCTGATTATAACAGATGCCCATAAGACAAAGTGATCCCAAAGACTAGAAAATAGAAAATGAAAGAAAGTTACAGAAGAATATTAATAGCAGAGTCAAAAAGGAATAAATTACACAAAGACACATAATGATATTAATATTTCAGTTCAAAATGAAGACCTAACAATTTTTATTATATAGGTACTAAGTAACAAAACAGCAAATACATACATAACAATTTCAGGAAATATAAAGAGAAATAATTAGGAGTGAATTTGTTGCAGCAGACTTTAATTTGGTCTCTTAGTCCATGATTAATCAAGTGGAAAAATAATAAGCATAAAAGATTCAATAACATATTTAATTGATCTTATCTGATAAATATTGCAATTTAAACTCATAAAATTGAGTAATTATATACATTGTCATTGTGACCCTGAAAAGTTTAACCATGTATTAGACTGCAAAAGGCATCTTGCTAAATATAAAAAGAACTAACAGATACTACTCTCTTTTCACTATGACCTAAAACTAGCATGTAATAACAAAACTAAGAAATAAAAATAAAAAATACTACTCATTTGAAAGTGAGAGAAAAAAATACTTTTAAGCAAACTTTGCATCAGAAAGGAAGCACTAATCAGAAGTAAGAAATTTTGTACCTATGTTAACAGTTATGGATATGATCAGAGGAAAACTAATAATTTTAATACTTGCCTGAATAAAAAATAAAAATGGAATGAAACAAAATAGGCATTCAAATAAAAAGTATATGTGCAATGTTAAAAAATAAGGAAAATAATGAAAATGTAGAAACTAATTAGAAAAGAAAAATTAATAAATAAATTAAAAATCGAAACTTTGAAAAGACTGATAATCCACAGATTAATCTACTTAAGAGAGGAATGAAGCACAAGTAAACAAAATAAGAGAGTACAGGAAAAAAGAATCATAGAAATAGGATATTGAAACTAATAAAGACTTCTTTGCACAATTTTATGTAAATCTTTTTGAAAACCAGAATGTGGAGACATTTTTTTGTAAATATTCTTTACTAATACTGGAAGAAGAGGTAGAAGCTAAACAAACCAATTTCTAGAACATCGATAAGAAACTAGTAAAATTGACATTACTTGACAGAAAAAGAACCTAGTGCAAATGGTTTTAAAGAAAAAAAACTAATAAATGTAAAGAGTTGAGTGCCGAGGACTGAACCGATGGCCTCCCGCTAAACTATACCTCCAGTTTACTGTGTTTTTATTTGTTCTAAACACATAACAGAGGAGAAAACTTGTAAATGCTTTTGACAATGCAACTGCAATGTTGAATTCGAAACCTGAATGTTCATAACTAAAAAGAAAAATGTATTATAAAACAATTTAAATAAAATATTAGCAACATGTAGCAGGAAATGAAGAGTACAGGTGTCTTGGGTTGATTTTAACTAAGGTCAGGATAATCCAATATCAATAATCTATTACTATGAATTTACCATATCAATAGATCTCAGGAAAAACTCTTGTGATTACTTCTCTAGACACTGAGATGTAATTTCAAAAATTTCTTAAATTCTTAAGAAAAAAAGTCAATTAAAGAATATATAAATTTTTTGTTACATAATAAAATATCTTTCTCCCTCACAATTTTTTGTTACATAATAAAATATCCTTTTGGAAACAAAGCCACTCAAGTCAGAAAAAATAAGTACGCCTACTTTCACCACTATTATTTAGTAATTATTTAGCAGTCTATCAATGCTAGTGGCCAATGCATTCACACAAAAGAAATTAAATACAGATACTGGAGGAGGGCAGTAAACAACATTTTTATCATGTGTGTATGATACTGCTTTAGTCAAAAATCATAAGAAAATCCCCTGGGAAAATTCCTGCAAATAGTAAGAAAATTCAGTGAAAAAGCCTGGTACAAAACAATATGAATAAAATCAATAGTTTCATATTACAAGCAAGACCAATTTGAAAAAGACTGTGGGAAAATATTCCATTTAGAATAGCAGTCAAAAAGGTAAATTCCCAGAAATAAACTTCGCAAGAAATGTGCAGCTCCTAATGTGAGTCGAACTCATCCACACTCCTGAGAGACATCAATAATGTCTTCAATAAAAGGAGAAGCAGTTGTCCTATCCTTTCTCCCAAAATTATATATGTAATAAATCTTAAAATATGCAAATGGATGAAAAGAGTGTTCATTGCAGTGTTCATTGTAAGTTGATTCTAACTTTTGTATGGAAAAAAAGTTACATACATATACCAAAATTTATTGAGCTCTAAACTAATTATTGAAAGGAAAATAGAACAACCTTATGCTAAAATATATACTAATCCCTCAATAATTAAACAATGTATTCTTTCTGCAAGAAAGAGACAGACTAATTGTATAGAATATAAAGACCAGAAATAAACCTAAAAACATGAGAATAAAACTATTTCTTTTTTGTTTGTTTTTCTTTTTCCTTTTTTTCTCATTTTTATTGATACATTTTAGTTATACAAAATCATGGGATTCATTGTTACATATATATACATGTACACAATGTAACTATTTTTTTTCTTTTTTTAAAATATATTTTTGTAGTTGGATATAATAACTTTATTTATTTATTTTTATATGGTGCTGAGGATCTAACCCAGTGCCTCACACATACAAGGCAAGCACTCTACCACTGAACCACAATAATCCCAGCCCCATAACAATCTAATTTGACCAATATTATTCCCCAGTATTTCCTCTTTCTCTCTCCTCCCCACTCCCTTTGTTCTTTTCTACTTAAAACTGATATTTCTGGCTGGGGTTGTGGCTCAGTGGTAGAGCACTTGCCTAGCACGTGTGAGGCACTGGGTTCAATCCTCAGCACCACATTAAAAAATAAATAAATAAATAAAGGTAATATGTCCATCTACAAGTAAAAAAAATATTTTAAAAAAACACTGATATTTCAAAATAGTGTGCAGATTATGACGACTGACAAATGAAGTTGAAATAACTGTGCAGCCACTTAAAAATTACATAATGAAGTTGGCCCCATACTGTTCACCAGGAAAAAAAATTCAAATAGATCAAAGGTTTTTGTATAAAAAGAAAAGTGAAATCACAAAGTACTAGGGAAAACAGAATTCCTTTTTAAACTTAAATGAGTTATGATAAAAAAATCTATAAATTATAAAAGCAATATATTTTTAAAAAATTTTTAAAGCGATAAAAATATCTCCATGGCGAAAAAGAGAACACACATGCTAAGTAAAAATAAATGACCAAGTAGAAAAAAAATTTTACAACTCAAAGAAAAAGGACTCATCTAACACTGAAGCTCCTTGTAATGGACAATAAAAAGACCCATTTTGCAATAGAAAAATAGGCAAAGATAAGAACAATTAATGGAAAAGGAACAATTGATGATACTTAAATGTATTAAAATATTCCTAATTGTTGATCGTAATAAGAAAAATGAGATTTCAAACTAAATCTTTAACTATCATATTGGTAAATCTCTAAAAGTTTGATAATGCTCTCTCATTTCAAGTCTATGTAAACATTTTCATACATTACTTTAGTTTCAGTGGGTCCTATTTTTAGAGGACAATTTGGTAATATGTTTTAAAATTACAAATACATGGGCACTTTGAGCCCCAAATTGCTCTTCTGGAGATCTGTCACACACAAAAACCTTGTGTATGGTTTGAAGGCTTTTGTGTAAAAAATACAGAAATTTAAGAATCTGTGTTTATAAAAATTTTGCCTAAAATAGTTCTTTTAGAATATATGAAAAATAATAACAATTATGGTACATTTGTTTTATAATAAACATAGCTAATGATTAATAACCAGAAAATCAAGGACCGTCAAAGAAATGATACATACACATATGTATCAATAATTTCCTTGAGTTGATATTTATACATATATATAATATATTTGAATATATATATGGCATGTGTGTGTGTGTGCGCACACATAAGGCAGTTACTAACCATAACCAAAGATAGCTTGGATAGCAAAGAAAGTACATAGTAAGACAGAAAAATATCATTAGGATGCCTTAGAGATGAAAAGAATTGTTTCATCAATGTAAAAATTTCAACTCATCAGAATGATATAAATATTCTAAACTTATATACAATGAATTATCTTTAAAATATGTAATGAGAGATTTGAAGAAATTCACCAACATAATGGGAGATTTCAACATAATCCCTCAGTTATTAGTAGATAAAATTATAAAAATATGGTTTAGATAATATCATTAACAAGCTTGAATTGTGTAGTTCAGCATTAACTGAGAATATTCTGCTGTCTAATAAAAAATAAAATACTCTTTCTTTATTTCTTTCTTTCTTTTTTCTTTTTTTTTTTTTTTTGGTTTCTTTTTCAGTCCTGGTGGATGAACCCAAGCTGAGCTACATCCCCAGCCCTTTTTACTTTTGTTTTGAGAAAGGATCTTGCTAAGTTGCTGAGGCTGGCCTCAAACTTGCCATCCTCCAGCCTCAGTCTCCAGAGTCATTGGGATTACCGGTGTGAGATTTCTTATAGAATATATTCACTGTCTTTGATTCAATTAAATTAGAAATTAAAGCAAAAAGAAATAAAATTTCCACATGCATGTATATGTAAATCTAAAACAATTTTAAATACTAAAGGACATAGAAAACTTAAAATGGAAAATTCTTAGAATTGACTGGTCTTATCTGTTAATTTTTTTTTTTCAAATTGTAGCATCATGTTTTGTTTGCTTTTTGCTTTTTGCATTGCCCGGCATTTAACCCAGGGCTTCACACATGCTAAACAAGTGCTCTACCACTGAGATAGAACCCCAAGCCTTGTCATTTAATTTCTAACCCAATGACAAATTTTTTTTTTCAAGTAAATAGGAACACCAGAATTTCTACTTAACATCTATGAAAAATACACTTCATTATAACCTTAAATCTTTTTTCTCACATTTTTATTGGTGCATTATAGTTGTATATAATGATGGGATTTGTTGCTACATATATTCATACATGGACACAATTTAACAATGTAATTTGGCCAATATCACTCCCTAGCACTTTCCGCACAAATCTTAACTATTCTGACAGAAATTATTGAACAATGATCCATGCAGCTTAGGAAATCAGGAACATCTAAATAAGTTGGTTTTAGTAATAGTGAGAATTTATTTTAGAAAGTAGCCAAGTAGTGAAAGTCAAGTTTGTAGAATCTTAGTACTGAATGGAGATTTTAGAGATCAAATTTAACTCTATTTTACAGATAAGGAAAATTAAAGCTGAGAAGAGTTGTCTCATCCAATCTTCTACACCAATTTGATGTCAGAGCTAGAATTATAACCCAGATCTCCTGATAACTGCATGTTATAGACTCAGGCAGACAGAAACAGGCTCAGGTCCTGTCTCTGTAACTCATCTAGCATAGCAGAGCCTTGGTTTTCATATTCAAAAAAAAAAAAAAGGTGGTAGTACTTACCTCCCAGGACACACACAATTTGTAACATTACATGAAATGTTACATGTGAGTAAAGAATGCTCATTGTTTACAAGACAATAACCTTTCCATGAAACAACACAGTCTCTAAGAATTATTGCTTCCATAATTTAAACATCAAGCAATGTTGTACTCATCTACTTTTTAAAGGGATTCATGTATTAGTTATAATTTTTATAAATGCTTCTTTTCAGATATGCTAGCAAATGCACAGTTTCTATTGGGAGGTGAGAATGAAGCACTAAACAAATATTGTAGGACAGTGATTTATAGATTATTCGATGTGATTATCTCTGATCATCCTTCAACATTAAGAGCTTCTTTTCTTTCAATGGTCTCCATTTCAATATTTCACTTGAATCAATACCATAATGTAGAAGTCACCCAAGAGTACTGGGCACAGGTGACAGACAGTGGTTTTAAGAAGGTCCATCTTTGCCAGCATCCTACTTTTTCAGTATGTTTCCAGAACCCAAGGGATTTAGTTAGGGGAACTCTTCCAGAGAAGAGCCACCCCTGTAGGGTCCCTCAGGGTTGTAACTGAAGGATAACTTCTGTCTTATTCTGAGAAATAGAAACTCCAAATTGGCAGACAAGAGCTCACACAATTCTTAGGTCAATTCCATGAAAACGTCTCTGCACCGAATGCACTGCTTCTGGACTTTGAGTTTGCATACAGATTACCCAGGGGTTTTCTTAAAAAATGCAGAGGCCTTGGGTTTACCCTTACCCCATATACCAGGTGAAAGATGCAGACCTCCATATTTTGAAAGCTCAATTTAGACTCAGATAAGTACCAAAGATTCAGAGCAAAGCACTAGGCTTTCTTCTTTCTAAACCACAGTTCTAATGATGTCATTTTCCTGCTCAAAAAACCTTCAATGGCTCCCAAATTGACCCTGGAATTAGGTACTAACTACTTACCTTTTATTGCCTTCTGCAATATCCTCTAAAAGTCTGTCTTCCTGACCCATAACCCACCTAAAGTCTTGGGATGTCAGCCCAAGGCTACAAACTGAACATACTTCATTCTACCCAAGTGCCTGCCTATGGAGCTGCTGCATAGCATCTCCTGGGGAGGTTTTTACAATGACAGATTCCTGCCACTACTACCCTTCTGAACTCAGTAAAGAAATCTGCCTGTTTAATAAACAACTGAGGTGAGTCTGAATAACATATTTCCATACTTCTAATGCTTCCATTGATCTTGCTGTCTCCTCCCATGGGGTGCCCAGCCCACCCATTAGACTCACGGCAGCCATCAGGCTGGGCTCATATTCACAGCTTCCCTCAAGTGTTGACTGTCCCTCCTTCGTAGTGAGCTCCTTTTACAAAAGGCCCGTATAGTTAGCAATTTTTTGTCTTCTATTTCATATCTTTTGTGCTCTCTCTACTAATAAATACCTGAGGAAAGAATCCGTGTTTTCTCCTTTTTATATTCTTCATAATATCTTCTTTGAGGTAAGGCATCAATAAATATCTTTGGAATTGAAATGAGTACAAAAATAGAACAAGTCTGGGCCTGGGAGAATATGACAGGGTTGCACTGGTGGGTGGAAAAGGG
>CM053406.1:17462260-17579219 GCA_028644305.1 Xerus rutilus | reverse complement strand
TAACAACCCAATTAATAAATGGGCCAAGGAACTGAACAGAAACTTCCCAGAAGATATACAATCCATCAACAGACATATGAAAAAATGTTCAACATCTCTAGCAATCAGAGAAATGCAAATCAAAACTACCCTAAGATTTCTTCTCATGCCAGTCCGAATGGCAATTATCAAGAATACAAACAACAATAAGTGTTGGTGAGGTTGTAGGGAAAAGGGCACTCTCATACGTTGCTGGTGGAACTGCAAATTGGTACAACCAATCTGGAAAGCAGTATGGAGATTCCTTAGAAAACTTGGAATGGAACCACCATTTGACCCAGCTATCCCACTCTTTGGTCTATACTCAGAAGACTTGAAAATTGCATACTACAGTGATGCAACAACTTCAATGTTTACAGCAGCTCAATTCAAAATAGCTAAACTTTGGAACCAACCTAGATGCCCTTCGACTGATGAATGGATAAAGAAACTGTGGTATATATACACAGTGGAATATTACTCAGCAATAAGAGAGAATAAAATTATGGCATTTGCAGGTAAATGGATGGAGTTGGAGAATATCATGCTAAGTGAAGTAAGCCAATATCAGAAAACCAAATGCCGAATGTACTCGTTGATAAGTGGATGCTTATCCATAATAGTGGGGAGGACATGGGAACAATGGAGGAACTCTTTTCACAGGAGTGTAAGGGGGGAGGGGGCATGGGGCCAGTAAAGGTGGTGGAATTTGGTGGACATCGTAGCCCTATCTTCATGTATGACTGCATGTATGTTGTGATTCTACATCACATACAATCAGAGAAATGAAATGTTATCCTCCATCTGTGTACAATGAATCAAATTGCACTCTGCTATCATGTAAACCTAAATAGAATAAATAAAAATTTTAAAAAAAAGACATGCCAACACATGTCAGTTCATCTTAACATTCAGTGAGCAAGCATTTATTAGTAATTTCTGGTGGGATCTTTGGGAGACCTGAGAATATCAAATGGAAAACACTTGGTCCCTATTCTCATGGAACCAACTGGGTGGTGGGAACAGACTCCTGAGCAGAGCAGTTCAGTGATGTGATAAATACAGTGACAGAAAAATGCACCTGGCCATTGCACCCAATCCTGTCCCCACTGGTGGAGGCTTCCTGGATGCAGAAGGAGCTCAGGGAGGAGTAGGAAGGGCAAATAGAGGTTCCTTGGCTGTAAGTGGGGAAAATATTTTTCTCTACCATCCACGGTTTATGGGTGAGATACCCATAACAAAAGACAGATTAACAAGACAAATGCACACAGAATGACTTAAGAGATGTTTTTCATGACACTGGAAACTTCAGGAGATGAAAGCCCAAAGAAATGGGCTTCATAAACCTGAGTGGTTTTTTTGTTTTGTTTTGTTTTGGGTTTTTTGGTACTGGAGATTGAATTAAGGGCACTCGACCACTGAGCCACATCCCCAGCCCTATTTTGTGTTTTTATGTAGAGACAGGGTCTCACTGAGTTGCTTAGCACCTTGCCATTGCTGAGGCTGGCTTTGAACTCGCGATTCTCCTGTCTCAGCCTCCCTAAGTGCTGGGATTACAGGCTTGTACTACCATGCCCGGCTTACCTGAGTGTTTTTATGCTAGACTTGATGTAGAGGGATCAATGATGGAGACACATGACGGGGTAAAGGAGAGTGGTTTAATGGCAAAAAATAGGTAAATTTAGCAAGGACTGCTTATGCAGATTCTTTTGTTTCCTCATCTTCAGAGGTAAAGATGTTCTTTTCTTGTGGGAATAGAGAGAGTAACTCTCTCATGAGTTTTATGATCTGCTTCAGGAGGAAGGTCAGAAAGCTTTTATGCTTTTGCAGTTTTTTTTTTCAAATTCCTTCAGCTTGAAATATATTGGGGAATTATGTCCTGAACCCCATCACAGTCCTCAAAGTAAAAGGGGTAGGAAATCCTGGTGAAGCAAAAAGCATTACTGCCTCTCAGGTAACTCTAGTAAATTCTGCTTGGAAACTATTTTAGGTTCTCTGTTATTCTCAACCTTTTTCATTGTAAGAAATGCCTACAAAATTCTTAAACCACAGATGTCTAGGCAAACTCCATTGACAAAAGTGTCAGTTCATTGATCTAAGATGGGTCCAGGTGACATTCATATTCAGTCATGACTAAAGACTTGGGTATGGTTCAAATTTGCCCCTTTAAAGTTTTGTGTATTGGAGGCTTAGTCTCCAGTGTGACTGTGTGAGAGGTAATGGGGCTGAGAGGAAGGTCCTTAGGTCATTCAGGGAAATGCCCTTGAAAGGAAATGCTGGTCTCCTGGCTGCCGTGAGCTCTTGTGAGAGCAAATTCTTATAAAAGTGAGCTGGAACTGAATCACCCTCCAACTTCCTGTTTTGGTGATGTCATCTTTTCTTTCCCATGCATTCCCATCACTGCCATTTGTCACAAGGTCAAGTGGTCAAGGGTAAGCACTCACCAGAGCCTGCAGAATGTTGTTTGGACTTTCAGCCTCCAAGACTATGAGCTAAATAAACCTCTTGTCTGTATAAAGCAGCCTGCCTTTGATATTTTTATTGTAGTAGTACATGACTGCTTCTATGTCTATACTTCATTGTTATAAAAAATATGACAGAATGGAAGATAATAGTCCATTGGAGAAGAAAGAATCGAGTAGGAAGAAGGAAGAGGAGGAAAAAAGGGTACAGAGGAAGCTGATAGACAGCAGGCAGGATGGTACGCTGGTTTACAACTCCAGCTATGGAATCATACCCATAGGCTTTGAACGCTGCTGTTTATGATCCATTTATCAATTTACTTAACCTTCCCAAGCCTCAGTTTCCTCATCTATAAATGAGGTTGATAATGACTGCGGTGTTAGAATGCAGATAAAATTCTTAGCTTTATGCATGTTAAGTGTACGCTATCAATACTAAGAAAACATTTTAAGCAGGAGGAGGTATTAAGTGTTGCTAAAAAGGTAAATGAGATTAGGCCTAAAGTTTTCTAAAGAAATTAGCAATTTGAAAGTCACAGTAATCTCAGTGAAAGCAGTAAAAATACAATGGTAGGGAAGAAATTCAGAATTTATTTGGAGCTCTTTTTCTATATTCATTTAGAGCTCCAAACACCCACAGATTTGGACTATGTCACTTCATCATCTGGTAGGAAGCCTTCACATGAATTTGATTTAATATTGGTCCTCATTTTATTAAGAAATAATAAATGAAATGACTATATGAAGAACAATTAGCATTGTGTGCCCTCCTTTTTCAAAAAGTACTGGTCTTTAAAAATGGTTATGTGTGCAAGAGCCGTGCATTTTGGGAAAAGCTACTGCCAAGGACATCATTAATAGGTTGTCTAATAACCTTGTATGCATTTTCTCCTTAGAGTTCAGAGCTGAATTTTCCTCCCTGTGGAAGAGAACATCATGCCCTGAGCAGTGCAGATGGAAGCAGGTGATGCTCTCCCTCTCAGCTCTTCACACAGGCACCGTGCCTACTAAAGGCCTTGCCTCTTCCCTACAAGGGATTCAGAGTTAGATTCCATTCTTCCTCTCTTCATTTCTTCAGACCTGGTGTGTGCATTTTTGTTCAAGTTTCTGAGGCCACTGAGGCAGAGTTCAGTCTGCATTTGAGTTTGTTCTCTGCCCTAGTCTGAGCAGCAGACTGAGGGTACTGAGCACCAGTACCCTCTGGCCATCCCCAGCTGCAATGGTGGTCAAGCTAAGACTTGTGCCTAGAAGGTGCCATTTCCTTAGATGTGAAATTGACAACAGCCCAGAAAACCAACAGTAAGGAAATGACTAGAAACAGAAAAAACAAAAAACAAAAAACAGAAAGCAAAACTCTAGTTTTGATACTTTGGAAACAGCAAGTATTTTGATACCTACAAAATATTTTCATGCAGCAGAATTGTATGAAAAAAGCCTCAGTCAAATAAATAAATTGTGATTAATAATATGTAGAATGGGCCAGGGACAGTGGCACACACCTATAACCCCAGCAGTTAGGAAGGCTGAGACAGGACGATCAGGAGTTCAAAGCCAGCCTCAGCACCTGCGAGGTGCTAATCAACTCAGTGAGACCCTGCTCTATATAAAACACAAAATAGGGTTGGGGATGTGGCTCAGTGTTCGAGTACCCCTGAGTTCAATCCCCAGTACCCCCAATAATAATAATATTAATAATAATTTGTAGAATGAAGTTAATATTCTTTAATAAGACAGGGAGTTAATTTAGAAAGATATAAAAAGTGAGAATTTTATATTTGCCAGACCTCCTTAGTCTGCAAAAAAAAAAATGCCTTATGTGCAAAGAATACTGGAAACTGTGACTTGATATGTTAAATCAGCCCTCCCGAGACTGTCTTACTAATGAAAGATATTTGTCCATCAACTCTTTCACCAAAAGATCGATTACTTTTTAGGATATGCAATGAATAAGTACTGGTTTGGTCTCTTAAATCAGTTCCACACTTACAAATAAATGGCATTTTTTACTTCTGCTATTTGTTAATCAGACCCATACAAATCAAACCTCAACTGGTCGAAAGTAAATTTTGATTTACTTTCTGTAACTCAATGAAACACAGAGTGAACTGCCTTATAAAGTTAAGTTTTGAACTTGGAAAATAACTTTAAATGAATTGTTAAACCATTCTGTATTTGCTGTCTTGCTTATAGTAAACAAAAAGGCAAATAAATAGATCTTAATTGTCATTTTCCATTTAACTAAAAATCAACACATTGACTTGTCTTGAAAATTCAGCTACATATTCAAGTGGACATTTTCTTGAAAGTGAATGGTATTTGCTGCACACGTATCAAGAATGACTGAAGAGTCAATCTTGATACCCTTTTTTCACTTGTGGGATGACCATGACATGACTTCCCAGGCCCTAAAGAAGAGATCTGACTACAGGTAAGTCCTTCAGAGGTCACACTTCAGGATCAGACCCTACACTCATTCCAAAACATCCTCTGTCAGTCTTCTGAGCTTATTAGACCTTTTCCCAGTGACCCAGTTTGAGTCTGCCTGTGGTCTTCGAACTGGAGGAGTGTTTGGGGCTAATTCCTTGGTTTTTCACCTCTGCTCTTTTCTGGACAGTGTACTTCATCTTCTTCTTGCTCCTTTCTAGTAATTGAAAACTAGGTCCATCTTGTTCATTGCCTGTAACAACACCCCCTGGTATCAAAAGCTAAGACCTTCTATTTACTTGTTTGGGAAATTTGTTATATACTCCCATTGCGTGAGCAAAGAGACCTTTTACACACACACACACACACACACACACACACACTAAAGAAATCAGTACAAATATTCAGTATATCAGTATAGCAAATTCTTGTAACTCAACTTCTTTTCCAATACTTTTTGAGCCACACTCCCACTTATACTTCATTTCTCCCCAGTTCTTGGCACCAATTTCTGTTTTACTCAGCTTTTGTGCTGCTGTGACCAAAAAACCTGACAAAAACAACTAGAGGAAGAAACATTCATTTTGGGGCTCATAGTTTCAGAAGTCTCAGTTCATAGATGGACAACTCTATTCCTGGGGGCCTGAGATGAGGAAGAACATCATGGCAGACATGGATGGTGGAGGAAAGTGACTGGTAACATCACACCAGGAAGCAGAGATAGAGTCTAAGCTCAGCTCACACAAAATTATAAACTCCAAAGCCATGCCCCCAGGAACCCACCTCCTCCAGCCACACCCTACCTGCTCACAGTTAGGGCAAACCTCTCATAACCCAATCACTTCATCTCTAACCTTCTTGCATTGTCTCAAACATGAGCTTTTGGGGGACCTCTAATATCTAAATTATAACATTCCTCCTTTAAGATCTTGCTGCATCTATTAGATGTTCTCTCTTTGATCTTCAGTATTTCCTTCGTCACTTCCTTATTTTCTTTGTACTGTCTTATTTCTGTAAATAGAACCAACTACATGATGCAAATTACAGCATCATCTTTCATTTCTCCTTCCAGTGGTTCTTCTCATCCACTCAGTTGCAAGATAATTTTCTCTTTCTTACTCTATGGAATAGAAATTACCTCTATTACCTATTATTCTATTAATAGAAGATACCTCTTTCTGTGAACAGCTTGGAAATCCTAGAGGCACCTCAAATTCAAGTTTCTCCAAGCGACTAAATCTTCCTCTCAAATTAAAAACTCTAGAGTTTTATTTCAGTTTATAGTTTTGACACAATCATAGATGATTTAAAAAAAAAAACCTTCAGAATCAGATTTGATTTTTCTATTACCTGATCAGGTACTAGCTGATTATAGAGTATAGATTTAAAACACTGCTCATCTTTTTACTTTCTTTTCCATTCCCACCTCATACTTGATAAAAGAAAAACTTTAGACAAATTAAATTTAGCAGAATTTAATTGAGTGAAGAATGATTTGCGAATCGGGCAGCTCTCAGAACCAGAAGAGGTTCAGAGCTCTGCTCCACACAAGGGCAGGCTGCATTTATGGATGGAAAACTGGAATGAGGTACATAGACAGCTTCATTGGCTAGATCTCTGCATGTGCCTTGTCTGAACATGGTCTGATCAGTTGGTGTCCTGTGATTAACTGAAGCTTGGCTTGCTAGGATTGGCTGAGACCCAGCTATTGGTTGCAGAAGTATACTCCTAAAGTCAGCTTTGGGTTACTTTTACATACGAAATTAGTCTGCAGTTTGTTACATAGAGACTCAAAGTAGGGGAATCCTCAGGCCAAATTTAGTTTAATTTAACATACTTATTATCATTTGATGATCTTGGCAAGACTACTGCCCTACTGGATACAACTACCCTTAGCAATGACTGCCCCTGGGAATGGACACCACTCTTTTTCCATTCTGCTTATCCCTGTGAAGAGGCCAAGGTCATTCTTTCACTCCCGACTGTACAGCTGAGATAAGGCAGTGACTTTGGTAAGGCTTTGGAGAGGTCAGAATAATGGTAGCAGTCTTTCACCTACTGGACTCTGGGAACAGGATCAAGCTGCTTTCAGGTCCCCCAGGCACAGCTGAGCTGTGAAAACACAGTAGCATCTAGCTCTCTGGCTACCGCAACACAATGCCAAGGTCTATCCCACAGTTTATTTTGCTTAACAGTTAGACAACACTATTAACTGACTGGGTGGGGGGGGACCACAAGTGTTGTGAATACTATGTAAAGCCATATAATTCTGCTTTACTTAGGTATAAAAATGAGTGTCCTGTCTATACATTTACAGAACAATATTTTAAAAGATAGAGTGCTATGTTAACCCTTAGAAAGATGGGAGTTGAGAGTTTTCAGATTTTGATTTTTGGCACTGCTGAAACCACTTCAAACATTTTAAAGAGGGAGAAAGTGCATTGACATCATTATCACATCAACTGAAAAACATCCTGTCAAAGGAAAACCTCTAAGCAATACTCCTGAACTAACTCTCTAACGGAGTAATGGGTTACATTACACTTCATTAATCTTGTGCCCTTGAGCCTAAGGGAAGCAAGAGAAGCGCCCCAAAATCCAGCTCTGTAGATATTCCCTCTGTGGGCTTTGAGCCCACAAGGGGATAAGAATGACTCGAGAGTTTTACCATTGAGATAACTCAGGAAATTGAACTAATCTCTGAGTTGCTAGCTGCTACAGTTGCTAGAAGGTTTCAAATGTTACTTAATGAAAGCTGCAGGAAAATGTGACCAATATGAACACCCTGAGGCATATTTGTTTTGTTTGTTTTTAAGCCCCAGAAGCTTTTATTTTAATGGAGACAGTGCAAACAGATGAGGTCAGATGTCTGCTGTAGGGGTTGTTCAGGAGAGCAGGCTGTTTGAGCCATTTCTAAAGAGAAAAAAATAACAAGATCAGGAAACGCCTAAGGGCAACTACTTCTTGTCAAGTCTCATAGTCACTGTAGGAAGAAGTCACATTTTTAGATTTTTTTCTCTATAATTGAAACCCTTGTCTTTCAACAGAAGACAAGAAATTTTAAGCTATGACAATTATAACTGTCAGTGGAACGGCCCTTTTACCTCTGAATAATATCTTCCACTTTTTATCAAGTACATCTCTTACACATTTTGATTTGAGTACTGGGAAATGGGAAACTGTTTTTTTTTTTGTTTTTGTTTTTGTTTTTACATTTATTGAAATGTATTCAACATTAGGACCTGGGAAATTTTATAGCTGTGTAGAAAGCACTTGCCCACTCCCAATATTTTTTTTTTCCTGTTCCTAAATTTTTTTTATTTCATTTGTGTTTTATATATTCTTTGTAGAAAATAATAGATTTTAAAACTGAGCAGCAAGAAAAATTTCACCTAGGGAAATATTAACCTGTTATCTTGGCTAATATTTTGGTATATAATATTTTGCAATATAATATTTAGTATAAAACCTTTTAATCCTTGTTTATACAATATAAACATGATAATTTGCATTAAATATTTTAAAATAACACTATTTTATAGTTTGAGATTTAAATGCACCCAAAGGTCCATATGTTCATCACTAGCCTATGGCACTAGGGGGAGGTGGCAGAATTATTACCCACTGAGTGGAGCAAGGCAGGCAGCTTTACAGGTAAACTGTTACATTAATGTACCTTTATAGTATTCATTCCTTTTGGTTCTGCTGAAACTTGTTGGATAAACTTATGAAGAACCATCAAGATCATGGAGCCACTCTAACTCTTCTGGCTCCCAGAGTAAACTTTGCTCACTGCACTGGAGCATCTGTGTCCGTCATCTTTATGACCTTGAACTGAGAATGCCCAAAGCATTCCTGTCTGATATCTTAATCTTTTGGACATGTGCCCTATGACCTTGAGCTGAACATACCCAAAATTGTATCTGTCATTTTTCCTTCTTGAACTATGACCTTAAACTTAGCATGCTCAGGAATGTGACTGCTCCTGACTGCATTTCTATATGAGCATATACAGACTTCCCTAATAAAATTCTCACACTTCCATTTCTCAAGAAGATCCTTGCTTTATAACTCCAGCGCTCTCCTTACTTGTTTTAGGTAATAAATTTTTCTCTATTTTTTTTATGCTTTGGTCATACTCATTGACTTCACACTCAACAAGAAGATAACCCTCTGCACCCACAAATCTTTAGGATATAAGATCTTGTGGAAGGAAATTAGGTCCCTAGGGACATGCCATTGAAGGGGATATTGGGATCCTGCCCCTTCATGTCTCTCTCTTTGCTTCTTGACTGCTGTGAAATAAATAGGCCTCCTTTACCACATACTCCTGCCATGAGGTACTTGGGTACCACAGGCCTAAAACAATGGGACCAAGTGACCATAGACTGAAAACTTTGAAACCAAAAACCAATATAAATTTTAAAGCTGATTTTCTTTTCAAGTTGATTTTTTCAGATATTTAGTCACAGTGACAGAAGCTAACAGAGAAAACTGGTATCAAGAAATGGGGCCATTTTTGTTATTATGCCCGATGGTGTGGTTTAGCAGTATGTGGAATTGGTTTGTGGAACCGTTACAGAGCAATTTTTTTTAACAAAGTTATTTTCTTCAATTTCCTTGGGAAGATTATTTAAAGGTGCTTCCATCTTCATCTTGTTCCAACCTTTTCCCTAATCTCTCCCTCCCAATCTTTAACAATCTACCTCTTGCACATGATATTCTAAATTCTAAAGAGAACCCTCTCCGTGATGACTCTCTTTTCCCTTGACTCAAAGGCTACAGTTCTATCTGAAAACAAAAGGCAAACTTTGGCCCCAGGAGGTTGAAGTTCCCTTTGATGTGAAGAGGAGACAGCAGAGACTAGGAGACAGACACTGTGGTGCCCTCAGAAGAAAATGACTCCCATAGATTCCCTGCCTTTTGTTCCACTCCACTCCCTTTTTCCTTGCATAGAATCTATTCATGTCTCTGAGCATTTCCAACCCCCAGAAGCTAGAGACTTGAGAAAAAAAAAAATGCTCTCCTGTATCTTCCTCAAGGCTATCTAGTTTTGCATATCCCTGTTTTCCATCAACAACTTCTGTCTCCTGAACTTTGGTTGCACAGCAAGCCATAGGTGGAGGTTGAGCTCATGAGATCTTATGTGGAAACAAAGACTTTATTTGTCACCATAATTGTGTCCAAGGAGGATTCCCCAGAGGCAGGTCAGACTTCTCCTGAGGCCTTACAGGCTCTTGACACATTGCAGAAAATAATTTAAAAACATGTCAACTTTAAGTTGTAGGGCAAGAGATTTATTGTAAAGGGACAGTAACTTTCAAATATGAGAGTGCAGGCAATCACAGAGAGAAAGAGAGAGTGAATAGCTCCATCTTAGTTTGGGGTTCTAATGTTTATAGAGTAGATAAGGGGCTAGACTAGAGGTGGAGTCAGGACAAGATTATCAATTTTTGCCAGTTTTCCATGTACTTGCACATTTTCTTTGCATGTTCTAATAATGCTGCTTCCTACATTGCATTTCTCATTAGCATCTTCAGTCTCCACCCAGGGGTGAGTGTCTTATTATTACAATGGCTGGATTGCCAAAGTCTTTGATGTTTGTACTTCCTAAAGGAGTTATTCCTTCAGAGACTTTATGCATATATTTTAGTTTTGTTGGTTTTTCATCCCACTGGCAAGCTATAGTCAAGGACACAGGTATAAGGAGAAGGGCAGGGTTGCTGATGAGTTACTTGCCCAGTGGTTTATGGGTATTTCATGTACTCTAATTGTTCATGGGTATTTCTCTTTCAAGACTCAGTGTTTTCTCTGTAATCCTAAATTTTTATCTTACATTGGGAATTGGACTGGAGGTCACCTGTGTTTCACTCTGGCAAAAACAAAACAAAACGAAAACCTTGTCTACATTTGGTTCATCCCCTGAGACTTTGTAGGAGGCTGAGTTTAAAGTTATGGGACTGGTTTCTCTGATATATAAAATCTTGAGGCTGCACAGTACTCAGACTGGTATGGGAATTGCTGAATGCTCTTAACCAAATTTGCAATGAAAATCAGGAGCAAATAGCAGAATGGAAAGATTTGAAAAACTTACAGTTTGACCAGAAAATAAGTGCATGTAAAGTTCTGGCCAAGGGGAGTAAAGTTGCTAAAGAGACCATGGCCATTAAAAAGAAGCCAAGTAGCTTTTTTCTGTGTGTTTTTGTTTAACTTGTAGACAAAGACAAATAGGTGCAAAAAGTAATTCTCTTTTTTAACCTAGAACTCATTATTCAATATAAGTTTTTACACATATCAGCACAAATATTATTACTAAGACAATTTAAAAAGTTATGTGGGATGAACAAGCAGGAAGGCGTCCATATATATCACAGATATGTACTATTTCTGATTGTGATAGGTTAAGAATGAATATGATTTTATCACATTCATATTTAGAGAAACTGTCAGCAATTGAGAACCAGGAAGATTCATCTACCCTAAAAGTGATCCTAAAGTCAATCTTGAAGAAATTAGATCACAAATATCCTAGATGGAGAATTCTGAAGTCATCACCAGTATGTCTATGCTTCAAGTGGAAATAAAAGAAGCCCAAATAAAGGAATTGTAGGATGATAGTATCTCAGTTCTTTTAAAGCATCAGTTCTTTTAAAAGGGGTTCTCTTGAAGATAAATCTTGAACTGCAGCTTTAGAGGAACAAAGGTGACCTTGATGGACAGTGAAAAAATTACATGTAAAAATTTCTTTAAAAAAAGATTTATTGACTTTAAATAATCTTGTCTAATGCTATGCATTAAAAACAATGACTTTTACACTGTTTGTAAAAGTTAGTGTATATTTTTGGCTCAAAGTTTCTCTTTTTTTCCATGAAAGGAACAATATAAATTTAGAGAAAAAGAAAAGAACCCAAGTACTTTACACTGGAGCATTGAAAACCTACCTTGAAGTAATCTCAAGAATCTGAAAGACCCTACCCATGAGTCTGTAGAGTATAAAAGTGTAAACTTATTTCGAGGACTATCTGTTTAGAAGAGAGCCTTGAGGCACCCTATTCTCACAGGGTAGCCTAGAGAATTGTTTCCCTGAGATTAGTTTCATGTGTTCAGCTGTCAAGGTACTCAGGACTTTGAAGCCATGGTTCAAGTGAGTCCTGGTACAGCTTGCATCCAAAGAAGAACTTGGCATCATCCACATGATGCTGGTGTTGCAGGTATGAAGAAAGAGTTAGTGGTATCATGGAGATGTCCACCAAAATGTCAAAGAAAAGCTTGGGAAGCCAGCTATATATTGTGAGGTTGGAATCCCTGAAAGTAGACCCTGAAAGATTGATGCATGGAACCATAAGAATGAAGCAGAAGCTGTAATGGAGACCTCATGAGATAGAGATGCCAGAAATGTGGAACGCCTGGTAAGGAGAGCTGCAGGAAACAAGCAGCCCAAAAGCATGGCCATGCAGCCACCAACCAAGTCACAGGGATGAGGCTGACCAAGCTCTTTGAAGTTCACATCATAACACTTGTACCTCAGATACTGGCCATGGAACTGTATGATTTAATTTCCCTTGCTTCACTTTCATCTTGCGTTGATCTGATTCCTCTTGACGATTTTTCTATTCCTCCCTTTTAGAATGGGAATGTTTACCCTCTGCTATTGTATCTTAGAAGTGTATTAATTTGTTTACAGCTAAGACTTTGCTTTGAATCTCAGAGGTCCCTTTGGACTTGGACTTTTGTGAAAGATTTGAGAAAGCATCTGCCTACATCCTGTGTGGGGAGGGAGTAGGTAACCATCGGAGGTGTGGGTCAGCTGGAAATAAAAGCTAGTAAGGTAATAGTAAGAAATAAACACACACAAAAAAACAAATATATTGAAAGCAAGGGCTTTACAGGTGGAGACCTGATGGATCTGATCCTAATGAAGAGAAAACACTGCAGATGCTTTATTTATAGTGGAACACACCAAAAGGATTCAGTAAGGAGCTCTTCAGGAAAACAGGATAAGACTAGGGAAAACAAGTTGTTTGGGGCTTGGCAGGTTACATCCACATCCAGGTGGCTGCATATGAACCTAGGGCTGTGAGCTAAGCAGGGCGCCAGCATGATCTGGGCTTTCTCCAACCGTGGAATTTCACCTGGGAGTTCCCAGAAAAGCAGCCTCCCTGCCTTATAATGGCTCAAATAAATCCATACTTTGTATACAGCTTCCAAAAATGATCTTTAGAGGCCAGGGACAGAATGTTATAGTTTGGGTTTTCAATATACCCCAAAGGCATATGTGTTGAAGTTTTGGTCCCTAGACCCTGGCATTTGATCAGGAGCTGGTGGAACCTTTAGTGGGTAGAGACTAGTGGAAGGAAATAGGCCACTTGGGGTATGCTTTAGAAGGGAATATTCAGATCCTGGCTTCTTCCTGTCATGTTTTTTTTGCTCCTAGCTACCCTGAGGTGAACAGCACTACTCTACCATGTACTCTCATCATAATGAACTTTGCAGTCACAGGGCCAAAGCAAGGGAGACAAATGACCATCACCTGAAATCACTGAAACCGTGATGAAGCAGACCAGGTACCCCCACCCAAAAGACCCTTGCCATAACTAAGTTTCTCTTTTGTCAGAAAGATGTTTGCAAAGAATGTCAACAGGATATCAGCAAAACTTCTTCAGAGAGCATTATGGTTTATAGCTTCCTCTTTTTGTAAATGCCAGGTTTGCAGAAAAGCAAATTTGTGAAACCTCTGTCTAGCCTAAAACTATGGGATAAACGGTAACAGTTGTGACTCCACCCACTGACATATAACCATCCCAGAATTTTAGGCAATAGCTCTCTGAACTGCTGTAGCAAATAAGCCTACTTCCTGCTAATACCTTAGGTGTCCAGCGTCATCTGTCCAACATCAATAAGCCAAAACAGTTCTTCACTCCTTTTAAGCTAATTCTCTCAAGTAGTTTGTCACAGTGACAAAAAGTGACAGAAGATTTTATCTATTTGTCTAAATTTATATCTATATAACCATCTATATTTATACCTATATAAATATTTATAGCTACAAAAGTGTAAGCATTTAAAGTAATATATTGCAACATCTGTTTACACCAAAATGTAATATGACATTAAAATTTTTAATGAGTGATCATTAAATAATATTTATAATAATATTCCAAGTTATGTTAAATAATAATATTAAATAATAATATTCCAAGTTATGTTACATCATAAATAATTCAACCAATTCCCTATTGTTTAATATTTTAGTTAGATATTAGTTTATATAGGCTGGCTTATGTTGTAATAACAAATTACTACTGAATTTCAATAGCTCAAATAACAAAATTGATTTCTTGTCATGCTACATAGCATGACAACCCTTTGTGGATGGGCCAGTGCTCAGACAGCTGCACCTTGACTGGGCTCCACACAGGCTAGTATAGCAACCGTAACGTTTTCTGTTTGCCACGAGAGAGGCAAAGGCAGCTCTGTACTGTAATGCACATACAACCTGTATTCTTCTCACAACTCATTAAAGTTGCCTCATAACCTGAACCAGCTGCAGAAGGCAAAGAACAACAATCCTACCATGTATTCAAAACTGAGATGAAATTTTTATTAAATTGTTGAAAAACAAGTTAAAATGAATAAAAAACAGGAATAAGAGTTGAACCATTTATGACAAATATATTTTAAAGAAAAACTCAAGTCCAGAAGTGTTCTGAGTCTGATCCAAGGACAATTAGCTACTGAAGGGCTGTGTTAAAATTCACATATGTAATGCGACTAGGGCTGAGAAGTAGAGTCACTCACAGTACAGGTTGGGGAAGGAAAGCTAGATCAAGCCTTATCTATGTTTTCCTTTAAAATTATTTTCCCCACACACTTAAATTTTCTCATTGCTCCAGTTCTTCTAGAAACATTATCACCAGAGAAAATTACTTAATTCATAAATCATAGCCTGAGCTTTGTTTCATGAGTATTAAATCAGCCTTCAACCTCTGGGTGCATAATTTCCAAGTTTTTGATTACACTTAATTACAGCAATAAAAATACTCTTCCTTTAGGGTTTTAAATTTAGCATATTTTTCTTCCTCCTGAAAAATTCTATTTTCAGAAGCAAAATAATAAGAAAATTAATAATATTTATCAAAAGCCTCAAATTAAGCTGCCTCAACCTGAAAGATGTTTATTTAAATAGATAAGCTTATAACTTCAGGTATTGATCCATATTTTTGTATATGTATGTTGTATTTTATATTCACATACACACACAAACATATACAGAAGCTCATTCCCTTATCATAGGGTTACATTTTAATAAACCCATGGTAAGTTGAAAATGTCTTTAAGTAAAAACTGCATTTCATGCACCTAACCTACCAAACATAATTTAGTCTAGCCTACCTACATTAAGTATGTTCAAAATACTTGCATTAACCTGCAGTTGGGCAGAATAGTAAACACAAAGCTTATTTTATAAGAAGTTGTTAAATTTCTCATGTAATTTATTAAATTCTCTGTTGAAATGGAAAACAGAATGGTTATATGGGCAAACCTTCCCATGATCATGAAGTTGAAAAATACTAAATTAACTCGTAAATTGAGGACCATTGCTATATATTCTGAGCTTTCAAAGACAGCTGCCTTCTTATTGGGTTGAAGGGTTTACTTCTTCTCTCATCAGTTGACATTTTTTCTTGTTCTATGAAATGTTTTCACTTTTTTATGTTTTACTTTCTTGTCTTCAAATTTTCCCATGTGGAATTTCAGGCTTTTTATTCATATCTTATTCTATTATTGCCTCTTTATCTCAGTAGTGAATAGTTCTACTAAAGCAAAATCAATACAGCTCTTCAATTGAGGTCTTTCTCATCATTTAGTTATTTTATATATTAAAAATGCATAAAGCCTATTGTACAAATACATAATTTCTTTTTTAGCATTATGAACATTTGGGAGTCACAAAAGATATTGTAAAAATATTATTCATGGTACTAATGCCAGAAAAATGCAATAAACATTTTGTATATGTCTCAGTACTTCAAGAAATTTCTAATATTGTTTCTAATTTAGCATTTAAAATGCTAAATACTTCATTTTTTCACTTATAGGAATTTTGTCATATTTATGCATTTTTATAAATATGATTTTTAAAGGTGGTATCTATCATATTTCATTTCATGACAATGCCAAATGAGTTTCCCTAATGTATTTAGAATAATTTTAGATTTACATTATATTAAATTTTTAAAAATGGAACATCTTTCTGGTTATATCTTGGTAAAAGAATCCTAAATGTGTGAAACAAAGGGTACACATATTTTTGAGACTCCTAATGCTTATTTAAATTATTTTTCCTAACAGAGTTCTTACTAATAGATGAGATTGACTACTTCATTCTTTACTTTGACAACATTAAATATTACTTCTTTATAAAATTATGCAAATTATATTAATAACTAAATAAATGGTTTTAATTTTCAGCTCTTTGATTACTAGTGAAATTGTCATATACTTTTAAACATTTTGTATTTAATCTTATATGGCTCACATATTTTCTTTGCCCATTTACAGTGGTCACTACGATTATAGTATTTTCCTTTTAGTTTTCTATGAATGCCTTGTATCTGAATAATACTAACGGGGTGTCATATTTGAGGCAAACCTGTATGTCTGGACTGTGGATGGTTTTTAACCAAAATCGCTTTCAGGCTATGGCTTCCACCTACCCAGAAGGAAGATGGCAGCACCTGAGCCCTCACAGGTCATATTTGTCGGTGCCACTTTTGAAAACCCAGGAGCTTGGAGGACCTATTCCCAGAACAAAGATGGCTGCAGCCCAGGCAGAGTCCAGTTGGAGGCTTCACAGGTGCTGTGACCTCCTCCACTCTCACATCCTGGTCAAGCGAAGGAGACAGTACTTGTCAACAGAGAGCTGGCATCCAGGCAGTCTTCCCTCTACATCCTTACCCCACGCTGCCTCTGACTCCTAGGCATCATTATTCTTCTGGTCGTGTATCTACTGGGGAAAGTACACCCAACAGAGAAAACAATATTCCACCCTGGAGATAAGGAATGAAGTGAAATTGGAGGTGGAGATTACCTCCATAAGGATGCTCCGGGTCTTCCTTAACTTTTTAAAGGAGCCTTAGCTTGGGCATTTCTTATTGTTAGGACTTTGAGTTCACTAAAGGTGGCTTCTGCTCTAATCAGTTTTCTCTTAAAACCACCCACTGAATTTGCTTTAGACTTTAGTATTTTTTCCATTCTAGAATATCCATTTAATTCTTTTTAATTGATTCCAACTCTTTGTTGAAGTTTTCCATATTTTCATTTATTTTTGACCTTCATAGTCTGTACATGACTTTGCATATTTGTAGTATGCTAAGGTTCTTATTTGTTATTGAAGATTTCTTTGAAGTTCTTGGTTTAGTAATTAATTGATAAAAACAAAAGGAATCAGGAGAATCAGAAGATTTGAACAATGCAATAAACCAACATGACCTAATTTGCATTAACAGAATACTATACCCAACAACTACAGCATGTTCTTTTCAAGGGCACATGAACCATTCATCAAAGCAGACATATGATGGATCAGATCGTATGAAAGTCTCATAAGGTAAAAAGACTGAAGTCATACAGAGTGTGTTCTCATCATAACATTAAAAATCAAAAACAAGAAAATGGCTAGAAATAACGTTAATCGTTAAATTAGAAACAATATAACAAACACAAATTTAAAAAGGTAGAAGTCAGTTCTTTGAAACAACTAGTGGAATGGCTAAACACTTATCAAAACTATTTTTTAAAAAAGACAGAAAAGAAGACGACTTACCGATGAAAAGGGGTTATCACTATAGATACTGTATGACTAAAAGGGTAGCAAGAGGAAATTGTAAATTTTACAATAATAAATTCAATGCTAAGGAAAACTCCTCAAAAACACAAATGCCCAACACAAATACAATAAGAAAGTTGAAACACACTCAGAATGTTTTATGAAGTCTATTAAACATTTAAAGGAGAATAATATCAGTGCTGCATAAACTCTTAGAAAAATCAGTGGGAAATATTTCCTAACTTAATTTATGAGGCCAGTATACCAAGACTTGGTAGTAAAGTTTAAGAGATAACAAGAAAAGATTATTCTTCATAAATATGGACTAAGAAATATGAGCTATTTAGTGAAATATTGTGATATTTAGGCAATATGGAGCAACAGGACCAGGTGGGAACCACGTCATCCTACTTCTTTTTTTTTTTATTTTAAATATTTTTTAGTTGCCAATGGACCTTTATTTTATTTATTTATATGTGGTGCTGAGAATCGGATCCAGTTCCTCGCATGTGATAGGCAAATGCGCTACCACTGAGCCACAACCCCAGCCTATTCCTTCTTTTTATGCCAGAGTTGCAGGGATTATTTCAATTTGAAGATCAATTTTTTTGCAATCAAGGAGAAAAAATGCACATAGTCATAGATGCAAAAAAATGTGCTTTGGACAAAAGCAAATGTTCATTTCAATACCCATTTCACATTTAAAACTCTCAGGTAATTAGGAACTGAAAGAAACTTCTGATAAAAGGCATCTACGAAAAAACTGAGGCTAATATCATAGTCACTGGTGATACATTAAATCCCTTCCACCAAGATTAGAAACAAAGTGGGCCTGTCCACATTTACTGGAGATCCTATGATTGTAAGGCACAAAAGCACCCCAAAATAATCCTTGGCATGAACTAAAGCAAGATAATTGACACCATCAAATGTCAACAAGGACAGAGAACAACTAAGATTCACACATTGCTGGTAGTAATGGAAAATAGTACAAATTGTGTGGAGAAGTGTTTGACCTCTTAAAACTTAAGCATTTTTTCTACCCTATGATCCATAATTTCAATCCCAGGTGTTTACTCAGAATTAAAAGCAAAACACATGAGTCCATATACAGATTTGCACTTGAATGTTCACAGAAGCTTTGGTCACAAAAGCTAAAACAGTTTCAATGTTCATCAAGGAAACAAGAGGAGCAAATTGTGGTGCATTCACAAAGCAAAACACCATGCCACTAAAGGATAAAGAGAAATGAACCCCTGACACATTTAGCAATGTGAATGATTTTCACAAACATCTTGAACAAGAAAGGCAGACACAAGGTAACACACATACTGCATTGCTCCATTTTTATAAATGTCTAAGTAGAGTCAGGACTTGGAAATAGAAGCCATAAAGTGGATGGCTCTGTCGAGGTAGGATTGACAGGAATATGGAATGAAGTAAATTCTTGGGGTAATTTTAATGTATCTTATTTTGAATTGCTGATTACACAGGTACATATGATTATCAAAACTCAGTGAACCAAAGAATTAAGATTTATGCATTTTACTACAAATAAATTACATGCCAATATAAAATGAAGAGATATTAAGGTCATTAGCCAAAGAAAAATTCTGTCAACAATGAATCCATCTACAAGTATTGACATTTGTTACTTTCCTCTGTAGTTTATGTTCCACTATATCATGTTTATTGAAATTGTGCCCAAAGAAACAGTCCCCATTGTTTCAGCAGAATGCATCATGATGGAATAGGCTGTCAATGACAAGTACATCATTTGGAAGTTAAAAATACCAGAAGACATTTTAATTCATTTGGTAAATAGTTTATAAGTAGGCTGGAAATTGCTATCCTTATTGGTTTTCATCTCACCTAGAGAGATATTGTGTGTGTACTTCATAACTGTTTGTTTCCTTTAGTTACAAAGTATTTTCTCCTGGATAAGTATACTTTTCAAAAATGGGTAAAAATACCATGCAGATATTTGCTAGGAAGGGACTGATTCCTGTAAAGAGTCCACAGAAGTAGTATTTTTCATATAATTTTAATACATAAAATATAATGTGGTGTTAGACTTAATAACAGTCATACATTATAAAAGATAGTTAACAAAGGAAATCAATGATTTATCTTGTTTGTACCTGCCTTGGTGATTCCATATTTAAGAATAAAAGTCATCCAAGTTTGGACCTAGGAAAGGATGGAAATTCCAAGAAATGTAATTTTCTTATGCGGTTTTCTTCTATCCAATTTAGGAAGGCATTCATTTTTATAGACAGTAATTCACCTAAAAGGCTACAGTATTTTAAGTATAAATATTTGGCTAAGCTGGAACTTAGAGGCTCTCTGCCAAAAGGACTAGTTTTCTTTGGCAAGGAGAATATCTTAGAACCTTACAGGAAAACCACTGGGAAACAGCAGTGCATCTCGAGATTCTGCAATTATAGTTAAAAACAAAGCTGTCTCTAGACAACCCCACTGGCAATATATTTCTATAAGCCATTTGTTGATAATAACAGAGGAAAAATTGAATTGGGGGTGGAAGAAAGAGTAGGATGATAAAATGCAAGTGTTTTTTTGAATTGCTGTCTTGAAAATGATACAGGAAGTTAAAGTGAAGTGAACTTTGGAACTTCATTTCTGATTCTTCTTTGTGGTTAAAAGCAGGAACAAATGAAGCGAGGTACAGAATACCTTGCTTGATTCTGATACACTCTGGTACAAAATCATAACTAAAAATACAGCACTATAACATCAGATGCTACTACAGAAATGGAGTCATAGGCATTTTTCCTCAGTATATGGTGAATGAGGAGATTCAACTGAAAAATTCTCCTTAGGCTATCCCAGATAAGGTAGGCAAAACAAATGATACCAAAAGCAGTTATTACTTAAAATATTTTTTATTATTTTAAAATGAAAAGTAAGATACCTATTATAAACATTGCAAAAGTATAAAAATGTAATAAAAGTTATCACTGATATACTCCTAATCCCCAAGATTAACATTAGCCTGGTGTCTGAGATGGAATTCTCCCAAAAGCAAACCCTCAGATGCTGTTTCAGGTAGAAATGATTTATTAAAGATTTACTGCATGGAGAAACCAGTGGTTGGGGGAACCATTATAGAAATAGAGAAGGAGTCAGGCAAGGATGTAATTTCAGAGAAAATGTAAACCTCTGAGGGGAGCGCTCTTAACTGCAGAAAGATCCAGAGCAACTAGGTGGGGAACCTACATTGACTGCTGCCTCTAGGGTATGTCCTTCTACACTTTTCTCAATACACAGACACATTCACATTTATATACATACTTGCATATATGGTAGTCCCTCTTTGTTTTGTGAGAGATATCTTCCAATATCACTAATGAATCCCTGAATCTACAGCTAGAGCCACACCTCATAATTTAATGGCTTTTCCATCTTAATTAAGCACTTATAATGCACTGCACATGTAGCTTTTGCAGTGTGAGGTGCCACAGTAAAGCAAGCATACATTTCTTTTTCCCTTTTTCACAGTTTCACAGATGCCTTGGAACTCTACTAGAAAGAGGTTATCATCAGTTTTAGCCCTTCAACCTTGAACTTCCAAATCTTCAGTTAACATAAACTTTCTTTCTCTATAAAGTAGCCTGCCTCAGGTATTTCATTGTAGGAATGAGCACAGACTAATATGAAGTCCTTCTCTTTCATGTATATTGTGAATATTTACTCCAGTCTATCATTTAAATAAATAAATAAACAAAACATAAGGTCTTAAATTTTGCTCAGAGAAATGTATTTTTTTTTTTATAAATGCTGGGGCTTCTAACTCTAAGGCAATACAAATAGCATGTGTGTGTGTGTGTGTGTGTGTGTGTGTGTACGCGTGCATGTAACTTTTTGTATTTAAAATTTTGAGGAGTATCTTTTTGCAAAAGGTATTTTATTTTATTTTGCAAAAGGTATTGTTTAATTTATTTTCTTGTAAGTTTATTTTTTACCAGATTTATTTTCAATCATAGATGGTAAATTATTCTAACACAAGTATTTTCAACATTTTTATTGAAATAAAATATGACCTACTAATTTATAAAACTTCAAGTATTCATATTGATTTATGATCATTCCTGCATCTTGTCTTCATTTGCTTGCCTACTCCTACATCAATAAAAATAGCAATAAAAGTCAGTGTGTTTACTAGTTTACTAGTTTATTAGTAAATTTTAATACTACGAAGGACAAATACACAATCAGTTTTTAAAATCTGCATGAATTTTAAGCATTGGTTTTTACCATCAACTTAAAATTACTGAAGATCATTCTAAAATTTTCAATATTGACTAGAATTTCATTAAAAATATATTGATTTGTGAAGAATTTATATTGCTATAATATTGTTTTCTAACACATACGCTTTATATTTTAGATACATTTATTTAAATATCTTGTGATTTTTTAAAAATAGATATGTTTCTTGATAATTTTAAAATCTTTTAAAGTATACTATAACTACAAATGTGATTTTCTTTAAGTTTTGTTTATAACGGACCAAAATCTTGAGTTTAGAAGTTGGTCACTCTAGAAGGCTATTATTTGTAATTAAAGATCTTTAGGCCTCTTATTTTTAATTTTTGTATGTATTTTTTTCTTTTTTTAATGAAAGTCATTTGTTAAAATAATATGAATAAGGAATATTCCTATCTTGTTTCTGATTTTAATATTAAAACCATCAGTGTTATAATATCCTTCAGCGTTCTAATTACTATTATAGCATCTACTATTTGTTTTTATCTTTATTATATTTAAGCATCTTTTATTCATATCCTTAGAATTTCTACTGGGAATGCTGAATTTCTGTAACAGTGCCTTTTAGTTACTATTGATATTATTCACATATTTTTCTCCTTAAACATATTGATCTAATAAATCATGTTGATAGAATCTTAATGCTGAAACATCTTTTGTATTCCTGAGAGAAGTCTTACTAGGCCATGGTGTGTTTTTCTTTTGGTACACTAGATATGATATATTAATATTTTATTGAGTATTTCTAATAAATAGATTTTTCTAAATTACATTTATAAACAGAGGAACTTTTCCATATTTTTCTATGCTCACGAATACTTTAATTAGTTCTTTCTGTCTTGAACACTTCTTATCTCTAGCACCAAATTTATTCTGCCTTTCAAGTTATGACAGGAATTGAGTATTGGGTCTGAAAACAAAAGGGAGGGGAGTCTTGAGATTATTTTCCTTGATATCTGTACGAGAGTTAGGTAAATAATCAACAAGGACTCCAAATTATCAAGTTCATGAGAAAAAATTATTGATCCTGAATTTCTCTTCTTTCAATTAAATGTCATTTATGGAAATGTAAATAACAAGGACACTCAAAACTGATGTTAAGAAAAGTATCAGCTGAGACAAATGAATCATGAATTCAAAGCCAGCCTCAGTAACGGCGAGGGCTAAGCAACTCAGTAAGACCCTGTCTCTACGTAAAACACAAAAAATAGGGCTGGGGATGTGGTTCAGTTGGCGAGTACCCCTGAGTTCAATCCTCGGTACTAAAAGAAAAAAGTATAGAGAGAGACTGGCTCTGATTTGGAAAAAACAACTCTTGTAGACTGGATTCCTGGGAAAGAAGGCTATAAGATAGAGGTTCATTCATTAGGGAGTAATTTTGGTATCAAGACCAACGGCAAGGCCTGAGCACAGCTCAGCGGTAGAGCACTTGCTCAGCATGAGTCAGGCCTGGGCTCCATCACCAGCATGCGAGTGGGGCACGAGGAAGACCTGTAGGGAGTGGAAAGAAGCAACATTGGGCTAGGAAGTTTAGTTTAGGATTCAGTTGTCAATTAAGGCATAAGCTGATTTCACAGGAAGTTCTGAAACCAGGTCAGCCTACAGAGCTGCTATCAGTTGGGACAAGGCGACTGGGCTTCAAACCATCTTGGCTGGCATGGGCTGTAGGCTATCTTAGGAGAGACAGGGAAATGGGAGAAGGGCTCTTCTCAGGGAAGAGTATTCCTGGGAGTGTTCTGAATTCACAGCACTTTCAGTGGCTTTGGAATAAGGCTGTTAGTCTTGAAGGAGTAGTGGTACTAGGTAGTGCTGAGGAGAACCTGCTATAACAGAGGCCAGGAAGGCAGTTCAAAGTGCCCCTTTCTTTGTCTTGTATTTTGTACAAGAAAAAGCCTCACAATGGAAAGTTTAAACTTTTTGAAGAAAGAGTTGAAAAGATATCAAGTAAAGAGATAAGGGAATAATTAGATACCCGAGAAACAGAAATATTGCCTGGAGGATTTGAAAGTACACAGACAAGAGTGCTTAGTCCCCATCAAATCATTTAAATGTCTTTTAAGTGTTAATGAAAATATAAATGGCATCATATAAATTGTTTTTCAAACTTTCAAAGTAAAATAAAAATATATTTAGAATTCTGCAGAATGTTTTTTTTTTTAATTTCAAAATGGATTATAAATCACTTGTGCCCTTTTAGAAAATAACAAGGATGTTACTAGGAACTAGCCTATGTCTTTGAGAATAAATGATGTCCTTTTTCCTTTAGGCTGTTACAAAGGATAGAGAGAATCTTGTCTTCAGATTGCTTCCTAAGATGACCAGTTTTGTTTATTGTTTTTGTTTTTTATTTTTATTTTTTGGTACCAGAGATTGAACTCAGGGTTACTCAACCACTGAGCCACATCCCCGGCCCTATTTTTTTGTGTTCTTTTTTAGAGAAAGGGTCTAAAAAAAGGGTCTGAGTTGCTTAGGGCCTCACTGTTGCTGAGGCTGACTTTGAACTCATGATTCTCCTGTCTCAGCCTCCCAGCGTGCCGGGATTACAGGCGTATGCTACCGTGCCCGGCAGATGACTAGTTTTTTGACTGAATAAACTAAAACCATATTTTTGGTTAGGAATCTGGTAATTGAGTCCTAACTTAAAAATAAATTCACTTTGTTAATGAGAAAATCTTAAAAACATTTTGTGGATCATAAATTAAACGTGGGCTTTTTATTGAGTTTTTGATTTAGATAAATATTCAAAGAATGTCACCATATCTGAATTTGATTGATTTTGTTTTTATGTTACATTGCACATGCTGCCAAACTCACAGAGAAATACCATATTTTAAGTGTCTTTCATGCAAAAATAAAAAAATATCAAAGTGCCATAATTTTTGTACTCAGATCTACCAGTATTATAAAACTTCATATGTTTTAGACAGTGAATAGTTTGAGTTTTCCCATTTAATATGCTTTAAAAACTGTCATTTAATAATTCAGTGCTTGCAATCTATCAGTCAGTATCCTCCTTTTTTCTGCTTTTTATTATGTCCTGTTATACAGTGTTTCTTGTCCATCAGTTTTGTTCACTCTCAGTACTTTTTCATATTTTCCTGTCTCCCTTTAGCTTGAAATCAAGAATTTAAAATTTAGCATGCAACCCAGACTCACATAAAAAGAACTACCATCCAGAGGAACTTCATTCGAATCTCTAATTCTTTCCAGTTGATACTATTTGATTTGTTACTAAATTAGTGAATAAAATGGACTGAGAGTTGTACTTTCATTCCTGTATTTAATAGCATATTCTTAAAAACAAAAACAAGAATTTATAACAAATATAATCTATAGAAAGCTATATTCAATTACAAAATAGTAAAAAAAAAATCCAGACTAATTATAATTGTAATAAGTTTTAATCTTAACATATTCATAGTCTCTACCTCAGCATTTCACATGTAGTGGCTCCTCAAAGGCTATCTTGAACAAATAAATAAATTCAGTAAAGCAATTCCTAAATACTATTTCCATTTATGAGCAACATTAATTTTTAGTCTATGTTTGAAACAAATGTGTATTCTATTTTATGATAAAAACTATATTTATAAGAAAAAATGTTTTTTTGTGTAATACTAAAGAATGCTTTGTCACCTGAATTATCAAAGTTTTCCTCCATGTAGAAAATTTAATCATCAGTTTAAATGTTACTAAAACCTTTAAAGTTGAGAGTTCCAATCATAAAGTGGAGACTTACTAGATTTTTCACTGTGACATTGGTCCTACTAAAAGCACCTTTATATAAGGAATAAATCAAAGGATTGGATGCTTGTTAAAAAGCCCATCATATTTAATAGCTAGGTTTAGGACACTTGCTCTGGATAAATATTTGCCTTTAGCAAATAGGAAATCAAAAGGCTAGAAATAGGACATCAGTTCTTTCAGAGTGGAGCCACTCTAATAGTTAAGTTTTGAGACAGTTGGAAAGATAAAAATTAGAATCCAGAGATATGAGCCATACATAGTATAGGAAATTTTAAACCAAATTTTGTCATCTCTGATAATCAGTTCTTTTTTTCCTCTTTTATTAGTTAGGATCTTTTGGATGCCAGTAAGAGAAGTCTACTTTAAGCATACCATATTCAAAAACAAAACAAACAAACAAACAATAAAACTTTTTTATACTATTGAAATACTTCAGAAGATCTAAGGACAAATAGTATCACTGAGCTTCACAGAGAACTAGAAGCAGAAATAGAAATACCATCGGCTCCCTACTTGTTTGGAGGAAAGGTAAACCAAAATCCAGCAGAGATATTCTTATTTAACATAGACCTCAAATTAAGACATTGTTTTCTTTGACAAAGTAGAGAGTTCATGATTTAGAACTGGAAGAAATAGATAATTGTTCTAGACATTTCCAACAGAGAATACATAGTAAATAGTATTCTTAAGGAAATACCCCTGACAAAGACCTTTTCTCCAACACCTTATACATCTCAGTCACTGGTGACAAGAGAGTTCTGCACAGAGGAATAGCATCAAACTTCCTCAGACCCACCTAACAAGGAACAAGGGGGTGTCCCCAAATAGAGACAAAAGCCACCATCCTCCAGACTGCCTGCCTCCATCAACAAAGATCACCGTGGTGTTCCAGATACCGTCTCTCTTTAATTCTTGGTATTCTCTTTGTGTCTGTCTTCCAAGATCATCTCCTAAGCTGTTTATCCTTTTTTTTTTTCAGGTACCAGAAGACAGTACTGTGGGGTTAACTTGTTTTAGGTGAGCTAAGAGTCACAAAATTTTTTTCCTGGAAACAAACAAATTTAAATACAAGCAGAGAGAAGAATAAGAGAGACTGTAATAAGAGATCCTTGGACATTGGTTTTTCTCTCAGTTAAGATTTGACTGGAAATGGGAAAGGGGGAATTTTCAGGAGTAAAAGAATGTTCTAGGTCTTGATCACTTCAGTTGCACTTGTTATAATTATATCAAGATCTATGATCTTTTTTTTAAGGTCTGGTGACCAGAATGGCAAAGAGTATCACTTGCAAATGAGTGTGTCTTTTTAAGGAGGAATAATAATTTCTATTTTATAGTTATGCTTCCTGTTAGTACTCAGAATAATAATGACTTTCGGGTCTATCATGTGTTAGGCATAAGTTTAAGGCACTTTTGTGCAATATCTTACTAAATTCTCTTCCCTTGTGGTGTGTGGGGGCGGTGCAAAACTGTGAGCTAATAAGAGTCTTAAAGAAGCTTAATAATGGGATCAACGTTGCACAGTAAGTGAAGATCAAGGCAAAATTAAATCCAAGTTTCTTGATTTCATGGGCTAAGTCTTCATTAAAAATACTTCTGGTGCATGTATGAAGACACAAATAGTGTGACTCTTTATGATTTGCAACCAGAGAAATGGAAAAACTGAGCTCTGTTTATGTACTATGACTTGAAATGCATTTAAATAAAAAAAATAAAAATAAAAAAAAAAAATACTTTACCGCCTTCCAAGCACTTCATCAATCAGCATTGCTTGATTGTTTTCAGGAAGCACACACTGATTTATCTAAAGGGTCAAGGGACATTATGTTTGCAGCTTATTCTCAAATGTTTCAGAATCACAATTTATATAGACACAGACAGAGCATGAGAGCAAGCAAAAGGATTAACATTCAGACTACCTGGGTGAACTCCTCTTCTTATTCTTAAAACTCCACTGTAAGTTTGATCTTAGGTCAAAATATAGAGTTGAAATTTAAAAAGGACATTTTATAGAGAGTTAAATCAACTTAACACTACGTAGGTGTCTGAGTTATTTTGTATGTTATAAGCCTGGAAGTAAGACTTCTGATCAAAGGCTTTGTGCATTTGCAATTCTAAAATCAAATTAGTCTCCAGTGCTGCATCAGTTTGCATTTCCAGCAGTGTAGCGAGTTCTCCAACTTCTATAATTTCCCCACACCTGATAGTATTGCACTAAATCATCTGCTACTTTGATAGTTAAAATCCAGTTTTGTTATTTGATTTGTACTTCTGTGATGACTCTTACGTTTGAACATATTTTTAAATACGCAAGATTTTTTTCCATGAATTTTCTGTTCATATCTTTTGCCTATTTTAAATGTTTTTGCTGTTGTCATTTTCTGATTAATATATAGGCTTTTATATACTCATCTTTATTTTTATGCAAAATGTTTCTTAAACATTGTATACTTGTCAATCTAAATTTTTTTTCTCTTTTGGAGGTAAGAATAAGGTTGGATAGCATGAATAAATCAATTAAAGTAAGCTCACCATTTCTTCAGTCATGTACTGAGTTGATGCTTGGGGGAAGCATGAAGTAGTTGCACTTAATTTAAATAGTATCTGATACATATATGTGTGTGTACATGTATATATATCTCACTTTTATACATATATATCACTTCTATATACATATATATATGTATATGTGTGTGTATATTACTATATATATATATTACACTAGATCTTCCTATTTCCTGATTCCACATTGTGTAGTGAAATATTCTCAACTACACTGGCAATCCTAAATATTCAAAAGAATAATTGAGGTCTAACTCTATCCTTTGCCTCCTGGAAGACATGTTTAAATATGATTTCAAGCAGTTTGTGATTTGCTTTGGGATTTTTTTATTTTTTTATTTTTATTTTTACAATGTGTGTTCCTCCTCCTCACCTTCATGAAAGATTACTGCAGAAACAGGTTTAAAGGTGGTGACAAGAATATTGTAGATTTAAAGAGTCATAAAGAACTTGGTAGAGTTGTCTTGGAATCTAAGCAGATTAATCTTAGTCTTTCCTAAAAGATGTAAATATCATTTATAAAACCTGGTGTCCATAAGCTGAATGAAGATTTGCAGGGGGAAGTGATGAACATCTTCAACACTGTACTTCTAAATTAAATGTGACATTAATGGGAACCATTTAATGCTGTTCAGCTCTGTCTGATGGCCATTTTAATTGGATTGCTGCTGCTGTGCATAGAAAAGCTACTGGCAATGTTAGAAAAACTAGGCTTTCACTAAAGCACCACCTAAGAAGATGTTGGATTTGAATTTGCATGTAATCAGTCAAGTGAGCTCATCATATCCCTCTTTCATAAGTACACTGTGACTCGGTGACTGAACAAACACACAGTGGCTCGTTGTCAATTCTGTGGCCTATTATCTGGTGACAACTAGTCTCTCTCTCTCAAACTGAACTGCATGTCTGCTCATTTGATGTGGCTTCTGATTCTGTCGCATAATTACCAGTCAGTGCTTTCGTCCTGAGGCCAGGCTTTCTACTGGGGACTCAGAGTATGTGAATGAGACCTTGAAGTTGAATATAAAATTGAAAAAGGATGAAGTTCATGCCAGAAGCAGAAATGACTGTGGTAATGTTCCCCTGATAAAAGACTATACTATTCCAACCATTCTTTCAAAATCAGTTTTGAACTCTCCTTTTCTGCATCTTAAATATTAAAGCACCAGAAGTATGCAAACATCCTTTCTTTAACTCCAATGAGCAATTATCCAAATTATTTTCTTTAGATTGCTTCCAAAAGAAGTTGTTGAATTTAATGTTAAATTATAAACTCGAGGCTGTAATCAAATGAGGAAACTACTAGATCACAGAGTCTCCAGGTCAGAAGGAGTCATGCTGGAAACTTGAAAAGCTGTTTTGCAAGACACCAGCATCATTTGTCTTTATTTTACTGTAGGCTGTGCAAATGGCTACACCTTTAAGACCTTCCTTCAGTCTAACTATTCCTTCAACATCAATGAAAGTTGACTGTTCATGAACATTAACTGCTTATTACAAACTCTAAAGGGAAAATATTTAATAATGCAGACATACACACAAATAACCATTTTGTAACAGTTCTGTATGTATCTTTATAATACCATGTGAATTACAAATAATATTTCCAGGTTTTTAATGCAGGGCCTCTTTACTCTAAAATGACATTCCTAGTCAATAACTAAAGGTTTTTGTTTCCACCAAAGGCTGCTGCCTTTTGAACAATCTTTTTTTAAAAATTTGACTAGTTTTAAAATCAACCAAAGTCACTGATTTCCATCTTCTTCCTCAACAGACAAGTAGCCTAGGCAAAGAAAACATGTGAGTTGTTAATTTTCTAGCATACATACGAAGCCTCAATTAACCTTTTTCTTTTCACACACACAAAATTAATTTAATACTAGATCTATAGATTTGATTGTATAAACTGTTTCACAGTCAGAATGCACCTACTGAAATGGCATTATCCATTGTCACTTAATTTCCACTCTTAAGGAGTCAACCATTACATGTGAAAGTGGTAGTAAGAATGATATCTGATAAAATGTTCTAGTAAATGCACATATGTACATAAGAATTGCTTTTTAACTGATTGGAATTTTTTCCCTTAACAGGCAGCTACCAAATTAGCAGGTAAGATCCAAAAGCAGTCAGGTGATATAACTGCCATGGAAATAATGACACTTGGTCAGAGGCAGTGAACTTTCTAGGGAAATAGAATGTTGCAGAAATATGAGTCTCACAATTATCTTAGGTTGGTACTGGTTTTAGGGCTAGAAAACTTCCCCGAGGTAGAGAGGGCAGTGTTTCTCAAAGCATAGACATGAACCAGACCAACAACACTAACATCATTTTGGAAGTTATTAGAAATGCAAATCCTTGGGCTGCATTCCAGACTCTTGATGAATCAGAAACTCTAGGGGTAACTGTGTGTGTGTGTGTGTGTGTGTGTGTGTGTGTGTGTATGTGCTGTGCTGGGAATTAAACCCAGGGCCCCCATGCAATGCTAAACAATTGCTCTACTACTGAGCTACATCTCCAGCCCCGTGCTTTAACAGGATCCTCAGGTGATTCTGCTACATGCTCAACTTTGAGAACCACTGTAATCATTTGCCAAAGAAAAGCCCAGAGACCTGACCATCAGCTCAGTGGAAAGGAGTAAGTGCTGGGAAGGGCAATGTCATACCCGCAGTGATGCAAAGTGCTGATACTGAAAAGGTGAAACTTGGCGGAACCCAGGAGTCTATTTCACTAGCCCTCATCCTTGGCAGTAGAGATTTCCAAATGTGAAAAAGAAAAACTGTTCTGACTGCTACAAATGATAAGGAGCATTTATGATTTGTTTCTGATGAAACTATATTCATATATCTGTCCATGGTACATTGAGATCATTGATATACACTAAAATATTTAAAACATTTGTTTTAATTTGGGTAATCTTAGGCGTTCACACAAAATTAGACAAAGTATATGTCTTGGAAAAAATGTGATCTCTGGGCATGCAAGTAAGAAACCATTGTCAGGACCTATAGAATCCTAGAAGACTCTCCAAAATCAGCCATAAAATTTAGGAATATTTTATGAGGAGGTTATCATGTCACATTGACATAATGAGAGCAAGTTAAAAAAAGACTACAGCATAAATGCATATTTACTGTATGTTCTGCATACCTATGCAAGATGTGAGAAAAATTACCTCATTTCTTATAATTTTGGAGGCTAATCACAATTTTAAATTGTAGCAGTACCACACAAACCAAATTAAAATGCCACTTAGCAGCTTTTTAAACAATTTATGAGTTTAAAAATTGTTTTCCTTTATAGCCTTAGATCAATTTTACGGTTCAAATAGGAAAGATTTTTAGAGTTATGCTGGGTATTAAATTACGAACCTATATTCATATCAGATATGGGCTGAGACTACTAGAATTGCTTTTAAAAATACTATCATCAAGTCATGAAGTTATAAATGGATGCAGAAAGAATGCTGTCAGTTTGACTGAGGCTTGTTTCTGGAGTGATTATTTATATCTCCTGGGTAAGGTCACATGTTTATATAGCTCAATAGTTAGGAAGTTTTACCTAACCAGTTTAAATGGCAACAAAATAAGACCATTATATATTTATATCTACTCTGGAACTTTTTCATGATTAAACACAAATGAAACTTCCATCTTCATCATCATGTATTTGAGTCACTATCTCTTATATCTGTTTTTTGTCTTGAGTCTGAGATTGTGCCTCATGAGCCCTAGTGCCTTGATGTCCTTTGGACTATATTTACAATTTCTGTACCTACTGTATACCATTATGATTATTTTGTTACTGTATAAATAACACTATATTTTGAGTTAGGGTTTTTCAATTGTCCATCCTCAATTAATTCTGTACTTCTCACCATCCTATCTGTGCCCCAGGAAGCTGGCTAGTATAACTGTCACCCAGGCTTCCTTACTCTATGACTTTGATTTGCATAGAGGCAGTGAGGTGGCATGAGCAGGAGAAAATATACAAGGAGGGTGAAGTTCAAGAACTGCATCCCTCTAGTCCCTACCTGCTGGGTGGAGACCAGCTTGCTGCCTTCCTTACTGGGTCTCACAGGTGCTATTGTACCTTTCCCTGTAGGTATGTTACTCTCTCTGGATTTCATTAATGGTTCTCCCTTCTATCCTCATTTGCTTCCTTTCACCCTTTTAAATTCTCAATCATCTATTAGAATGGGCAGATGCTTTCAATATCAAGAGACTCTGATTAATATTATTTTAAGCAGACATCTACTGGGCACATGACAGCCACGGGGACAGTTTAGGGTGCTATAACAAAATGTCTTAGACTGGGTAATTTGTAAACCTCAGAAATTTATTTCTCATAGATCTGGAGTCTGAGAATTCCAAGGTCAAAGCCAGCAGATTTGGTGTCTGTTAAGAACTCTCTGCTTCGTAGATGGTGCCTTCTTGCTGTGCCCTCCAGGGCAGAAGAGCAAAGAACTGGGGGTGAGGGAGCTAAAAAAGTGCTTAAGGGAGTTTTTTTTATAAGACCACTAATCCCATTTGTGAGAGTGGTGCCTTCATAACCCGATATCCTCAAGTGCTCACTCTTAAGGCCATCAACTTGGGGGTTAGATTTTAACATATAAATTTTGAAAGACACAACATTCAGATCACAGCAATTACCAATAACCACAATTTTTTTCCTTTTCCTTAATTTTAAGAAAATACTTGTTTATATCATAGTGACATGTCTAACTCTAGTTGTAGCAAGGCAAACAAAGTTCTATAGTAGAGGTATTAATTCTCATTTAAAGCATTCAGTAAAAAGTAAATTGATGCAAGCCATGATCCCATATGTCTACAGAGTACTTTATAGTTTAGTAAATTTTTTCACATATATCATCTCACTTAAGAAACCAAGTCTAGGAAATGGTAAAAAAGAAAAACAAAATTGACTTCTTTACTTGTATACAATGTTTTATGACTTCAGAAAATATCCTGCTATCTATGTATATCGATTTATATAAGGCTCATGTATATGTAAAGCACGTGAGCAAGAATCCAGAAAGTGTTGTGTCCTTTTTTTAACTCCAAATGCAGTATCTAATTTTGGTATGATGTTGAATGATACCTAAACTATTGCCTAGATTTTAAAATTTCAAACAAATGTTCTGTGCTCAAGGACCTTGTAATGCAGTTGGGGAGGCAAATTATTATTTTTCCTACTTATTATTTAAAAAATCACCCTAAACATGTGTGACTTAAAAACGATAATTATTTACTTTCTTTCCCAACTTCTGTGGGAGTCTGGAGTGTCTTGGCTGGACATTTCTGTCTCAAGTCCTTGCATTTGTTTTTCCATCTTGGCTTGAGTAGGGTGGGTGGATTCACTTCTGGGGGAGCTCACTCACATAGATGACAAGTTGCTAGAATGTTTTGTGACATGTCTCACAAATGAGTGATCCAAGAAGACAAGGTTGAAATTGCAATATTTATGAATGATCTAGCATGGGGTGTTCCACACACAATCATTTCTGACACTCTGTTGGCCACAAAGTCCAGCTATAATTCAATAAGTAAGTTTACTTCAAAAGAATGTAGATAGACAGGTTGGTCACCATAATACCTAGGAAATAAAACAACAATATGGTCAAGGATCCAAATGAGGGCTACTAAGAGGTGCTCTTACCAGGGCTAAAAGAAGAGAAATCAATGAAAATTTGGAATTGTAGAGAAGGCCTAGAGCATGAAGTGATACTAAACTTGGAAGTTAAAAAAGAATATAAAATTTATAAATGTGGAGATAGAAGAAGGCATGAGAGAGGAAGAGCTTTTCTGGAAAGTTTAACAAAGCAAGGATGGCCAAGTACAGTGTGTCTAAGGATTGATTGATGAGGAAAACACTCCTGAACATGAGTAGTGGAAGGTTTGCGAGTAAACAGGAGCCAAATTGGGAAATCAAACCTTTTGAGGCACAGAAAAACACATGATAGACCAAATGAAGTTAATACTATGGGGCATCTAAGCTGGTAGGAAAGGCCTTATTCAAGTAGAATGTACAAGAGGAAGCCAATGTAACTATTTAACTTTGAAGAGATAAAAACCTAAATTAAGTTATTATTGGTGATTATAGGTGATAGAAAAGAAGGTATGGGTGTCAAGGACATTTTTGAAGAAAAATTGATAAAGTTAGTTGTCTGAATACAGCCAACATGGACCTTGAGACTTCAAATAGAAATAACCTAAAGAATGGCAGTACTAAGGGTGAGAAGCTGTGTTTGGGGGGCCCAGCACAAGTGAGAAGACCAGTTGCAAAGAGGTGGTGAAAATATAAGTTGTGATTAGAACATTGAGTCTGAGGTGGGACAGCCAAGTAGATGCAAAAAGATTTGTTAAAATTGGTTTTTGTTCCCAGGACCTGCCTTTACCCTTGTCTCTAGCGATGCCCCTAATTTTCTAGAAAGACCCATTGAATATAATTCTTGTGAATTGTGTATTTTCTCACAGTCTCTGCAGACAATCTGACCAGTTCTCTCTAATGATGTAACAATTTAACTGCAATGGACAAACCAACAAGAAATATGTGGTAAGGAAATTAACAAGATGGAGAAATGCAGAATATTGAATCTATCATATGAACTAATGAGACTTTGACGATGTTTCCATTTCCTGCATAAGAATGTATATGATAGATAGATAGAGTAATAAAAAACAGAAAATGGAAATCATCAGTTTTAAAACTGAAGGCGAAAGGGCCACTGTGACTTGAAAGTGTCACTTATTAATGATCTCAAGTCTCTTGAGTAGAAAAGATTCCAGCTCTTCCCATGATGATAATATGTATTTCTTAATCAGTTCATTTTTAAACTGATACATGAAAAGTGTAAATATGACAAGGTTTCCTTGGTAGCACTCCTGGCGTAAAGGCTTGATTGATTTAAAGATGGAAATCATCATCATTGAGACATATTTGCTAAATATCTAATTACACAAAGAGCTGAGCCATAATTACTTGAAACAGTTCAAATGCACTTACAGGTATGAAAAGACCAACTTTATAGCAGTGGTACAAGTGGCTAAGGTGGTAAAGATTATCAAAAGAAATCAAATTTGAACAAGAGAAGAGCTGGGGGATGGAGGCATTCAAAACATTTTAAAGCATATCACACTGTAATTGCCAGGAATTTTTTTTTTTTTTTGGTACTGGAGATTGGACTCAGGGGTACTTAACCTCTGAGCCACATCCCCAGTCCTATTTTGTGTTTTATGTAGAGACAGGGTCTCACTGAGTTGCTTAGTGCCTTGCAGTTGCTGAGGCTGGCTTTGAACTCGCAATCCTCCCAAAGTGCTGGGATTACAGGTGTGCACCACTGCACCCGGCAGGAATTTTTAAATCATTCAATTTTTTGAAAATTTCAACTAAAAACATCAGTATGATGAAGACCTGTGTACTATCAACCAGCTACAAACATTATTGACCCACACGTGCCAAGCATCTTACATATGCTACTTTATACTAGTCTCAAAGAGGGTAAAAACGTTGCCCTAGAAAACACTAATGGTAAATAGTGATGCTGGCATTTGAATTTATGTCCGTGTGACTTCAACCTCCTGGTTCTTTCCACAATAGAGAAACAGAGCAAGAAAGGGTAGTAATCTCTGAAAACACCTTACTAGGGACAGTTGACCTACTATAGGATCTAATCCTCACCTTAGCTATGCTGACATGCACATATTATTTAGATTACACATACAAAAAAGGAATTTTAAACTAATATATAGTTGAAGATCAAAGTATATATAACATGGACACATTCCTAACAAATATCTGTAGCACATGGTTCTATGGATCTGAGATGTCATAGGCATGTGTTATAGTGTAGATATGAGGGATTTCCCCAAAGCTCATGTGCAAGACCATATAAGAAAATTTTGAGATGAAATGATTGGGTCATGAGAGCCTTAACCTAATCAGTGCACTAATATCTTAATAGGGCTTAACTGGGTGAAAATGATAGGTAGGTCAAATGTGACTGGATGAGATAGATCACTGAGGGCATACCTTTAGGGTTTATATTTTGTCCTTGGTGAATAGAGCTGTGTCTGATTTCTGACATAATTTCCATGCTGTCATGTGCTGAGCTTCTGTCTTCCTGAACACACTTCTGCAATGATATTTGCCTCATTTTAGGCCCAAGGCTATGGTGTTGGTTGTCTATGGACTGAGACCTCTGAAACTGTGAGCCAAAATAAATTCTTCTCTTCTACACTGTTCTTGTCAGGTCTTTCAGTCACAACAATGAAAAAACTGACTAAAACAGCAATCTCATGCAAGTTTGTCAAACCAAACACAAGTACATCCGTGGGGAAAAGAACAAGAAAGAATAGGTTAGTCCTGTATATGGCCAGATCAACCGAGTCTTTAACTGAAAATGAAATTGTTCCCTTTTTATTGTTCCTATAACCTTAGCATTGTTCCTGGACACTGATTTTTGTTTGGATTCATCAATTAGGTTGTAACTTTTAAAGTGCAGGAATTATGTCTGATTTCTATTTTGCCTTCCTCATAGGGACTAGAACTGTGCTCAAGACATAATCAGAACTCAGAATGCATTTGCTGGGAGATGCAACAAGTAGATTGAGGCTTGGATTCCTTCCATTCTTCATCCATTCCATTGCCTCTATCAATAGGCAGAGACATATAACTTCTGTCAGAATTGTCATCCTAAATAAACGAGCAGCCTGTTGTGCTTGTCATACTTATAGGATGCAGGGAAACGTGTTTTCACAATAAGCCCCGAAATGGTAGGCTTTGCCTGTCTGTGACTGTTGCTAAGGCAACAGAATGAGAAGGCAGCCAGGACCCTCTGCTGGCTGGCTCTCCTGGTGTGGTGTCTTGGAACATACCTGCAGAGGACTTTGCTTCCACCGGTCGCTTCCACCTCAGAAGACATAAAGGATTGTATGGTAATTTAGATATGGCAGCAAATGCCAAGGTTTGCTTTTCATGTGTTATCAATTTTCTATTTTACTAATGTTGGAGAAATCAATAGTGACCGTGCAGAAGGAATAACATATGCATAATGCAGAGCATCAGGGGAAGAACAACTCTCATTGTGAAGGTCACTACCTTGGATCAGCTGGAATAAAATAATACTGCTAAATACAGAGACTGTCTTGAGGGAGCCCTTCTAAGTCAAGGAGGAAACTTGGTAAGAACTTAGCTGCCTGGCTGTATTTCAGAGCGTGATTCCTAATTAACAACAAAGAGCAAGCCAAATGATTTTCAGAATTATTTGTGGGGATCATTGTGAGTTTATGACAACTTATATAATGAAGACTTAAAAGTTTTATCATGCAGTTTGAAATTATCTCCATGCCCAAGTGAGACCTAGCACTTGAAGGTAAATATGAACAAGGTTGTATGAACTGTGTTCACAAAATCTTAGTTGGCAAATTAGAAGGAACTTAAAGACACATGGCCCATCTTCCAGCCCATTCTTGAATCCTCTCTGCAGTACCTCCAACAAGAGCCTCTTCAGCACTCACAGTGACCATGTGAGCATTCTGGAATGGTATATTCTTATCATGATGCTAAGGAACTCTGCTTGAGATGAAATTCAGTGAATTCTGATGTATAATTCAATACTTCTTAAAGAATGCCGTTTCTTTATAATGAGAAATAATATTACTTCTATGATTTATATCCATTATCCATAGTTATATGGCCTTGAGGCCACAAAAACATGTTCATTTTCAGATTAAAAGCTTCTCGCCACTGGACTGAATCATTTACACAGTTTTTCCTCCTGAGCTTAGAAACCTGTGGTGGGGAAAGACAGAGGCGTGGGGAGTTGTGAGGCAGTCTCTTGGTTCTTGCCTGCTTATACTTACCCTCCTCCCGGCTATCCTGCTCTATATTACCTTTCCCTTCCATCTAGATGTGGGTTGGGTGGAGACAGGACTTTGCAGACAAGAAAGGCTTCCTTGACAGGTACTGTCATGACACAGTGTGGGTGCCACCTGAGAAAGGTATGGATGGAGAGCTCTTACCCCTCCAGGTGATCCCCTGGGCCAGATCAAAACAGCTCCAGGCCAACTCCTTCACATTGTTCCACCTGCATCCTTTTCTACCATGCTGTCCTGGAGAGCAGGCCAGGTGCCCTCTGTTATGGTTTGGAGGTATCCCCCAAAAGCACATGTGTGAGACAATGCAAAGTTTAGAGGTGAAATGATTGGGTTATGAGAACATCAAACTCCATCAGTGAATTAATCTTCTGATGAGGTTCACTGAGCAGTGACTGAAGTCGGGTAGGGTGTGGCTGGAGGAAGTGATTCAGTGGGGGCATGCCTTTGGCGTATATATTTTATATCTGGTGAGTGGAGTCTCTCGCTCTCTGCTCTCTGATCATCATGTGAGCTGCTTCCCTCTGCTGTACTTTTCCACCATGATGATTCTGCCTCACCTTGAGCCCTAAGAATGGAGCTAGCTGTCTATGGAACAAGACCTCTGAAACCACGAGCCCCCAAATAAACTCTTCCTCCTCTACAATTGTTCTGGTCAGATCTTTTAGTAATAATAGCAGAAAAGCTCACTCAAACACTATTTTATACCTTTTGGCCTTTTTAGATGTGGGTTTGGGTCCAATCTCAGTACCTCATAAAAGCTAATTTCTAAGTTAAGCTCCCCAAGCAGCTTCCTTGACACCTGTGCGTCTTGTGCGTGGAATAAGCACATGCACCTTCCTCCCTGCCTCGTGGTCGGGATGAGGTAGAAAATAATTCATAGCACTCATTAACTTCTTAAGAAACTGTCTCCAAAACCAGGCTTTTTGTAAGCTCAATCTTCTAAATATCCAGAGGTGTCTCATATTTTTTTCTTTTGGTCTTGCATATTTATATTTCCTCTGGTTCTTGCATAGAGGTTTATACCTCAAAATATTAAGAGGAGTATTTAGAACCACTGATTTTCCATATTTTCTGGGGGTTCCACCAAAACTGAGGCTAAGAGAATTCTATTTTAATATCCTATCACACAAATACCACCATTTACTCTCTTACTCTTCTCTATCCTTTGATCCATAAGTCCAATTTGGATGCTGAAATTCTGGACAGTACTGTCCTCCTTGACCTCTGCTCCATCCTGTAATTTCTCCTTGCTGGGCTTCCTCCTTTTGAAAGTATCCCATCCTTCCTTCTCTCTATATAACTGCTACTGTCACAGTTCTTCCCAGCCTATTGTTGTTTCTTTAGTGTCTCTTTCTAGAAAGTTCTATGATGGTTTTCCATAGTTTTAAAAAGTTTATGTTTTAAAAGCAGTTTTGCCAAGGTCCCATTTGGTTCACTCCCCAACCTGGTACTCCGCTTCATTTTCTGTTTCCAGTTCACTTGCCCATTCACTCCACTGTCTCTGTCAAAACTGAGCCACACTCTGACCACACAGTCACTTCATAATCACCAAGTATTTACTAAATGTCTACAGGATGTTCATTACTTTTCCGGGCAGTGTGAAGAGCTTAGAAATTAAGGGTCTGCTGCCATGGAGTTTTACTTTTATTGGTCAGAACAGAAAACATTTTTTAAAAGAGAGAGAACATTCAATATGTTAAACTATGTGGTCTGACAATGTGCTGGTTTTTACCTAAACCATAAAGTTGCCTTTTATAAAATTTTTGGAGATGCAGAAGTCTTTCAATCTATAAAATATTTCCACATTGTTCAAATAAAGAGCATCAGTTTTGCTCTGACAATTTTGGGAAGGTCTAGAGAAGTATCTGCTTAAGCTACTATTACCATAAAATTTCCCTAAGTGTGTTCTAGGGACACATTTTTAATGAGATTTTGCACATTATTACTTAAATTGTTTTACTTGTAGTTATATCTGTGCCTGTTATTTAGATTCTAAATTGTTGAGTAAAGACTCAAGTTCTTATCATTTCCTTTTATTCTCTTCTGGCAAATAGATTTATGAGGTATTTAGGGCTTTGTGGAGATAAAACTGATGTTAATGACAACTTGGACATCTCCCATTTGTGTTATACTTTATAAAGTACTGTCGTGCACATTATCTTATTTGATTCTAAAAATACACTTGTGCTGCTTCATTCCCAATGGAACTGCTTGGTGCTCATGTGAGCTCTTCTGGGTCCCACCAACTTTGCCTCAGACGCTCTATAGAAAGCTACCTCCCCTTGAGTTCTATTGCTTCGGGAACCCTCCAGGCCTCCAAGCCCCTCTGCTTGTGCTTCTCAGAACCCTGTTGCAAAGGTGAGGCTCTGGTTCCCACTCTTCTCTCCACCTTCTTCTCATCTGACAAGACAGCTTGCTTCTGGAAGCTTCCTTACTCCACAGCAAGGCCTGACTTTGGTTCCACTTTTCCTTGTGCTCTGAAGCTGAACATTGACGCTGCCTGTTCTCAGCTACAGGTGGTACAACCACAGTCTGGACCCTCCTCACTTAGGGAGGGATGCCATCAGTGCAAAAGTCAGTAAAAGGAAGATCTAAACCCCCCAATTTAGAAGTGCTAAATGAGTTGCTACTTTCTTCCACATAGAAGCGTGGCATAAGAATTCAATGGCCTTAGTGAAGTCTGCACATTATTCTGAAAGCAGGCAGATATTTTTTTAAATGTACATTTAGTGTTAGAAAAAATGAAGTGAACTTTCTAATGTTTATGATATTAAACATGGAACTGTGCTCAGCAATGTCGAATCTCACAGCTTGAATTTCCTCCGTGCTCTTTCTTACCAATATTTGACCAGTGCTATTGCAGCTTTTGTTTAATATAAATTATATATATTTCTAGTTTTCATGAATTATTTCCTTTATTCAGAATTAAAACATATTGAGCAGCAAAAGTGCCAATGATGTGCAGGAATTAAAACCAAGCAGATAAATACAAGGATGGCCAAAAGCCTAAAGAAGAAAATAATTTTAGGAGATTGCAATCACGGAGGGTTACCTTAATAGGAATAATCCACACATGGCATGCTTTTAGCCAAGACAGAGTTATTTATATTCAGAATAAGTTGTTCCATATTTCCTGAGAAAAAAAGTCTTTTGAATGCTTTTACTTATAAGTTTGGAGCATTACAAAATATACTTTTATTCTTATGTTATTACAATGTAGGTGATCTGTTACAAAATAAGCAAACCAGCAATATTTTGAATGTGATTTATATTGTGGGTTTATAGGAAATATAAATTGATTTTTTCATCTTTTTATTGCCACTCTATTCCCAGAGTAAGTACCTCTTGTGAAAAGAAAGGTAAAACAATTTTTAAAAATCTATAAAAAGAGTTCCTACAGGATGTTTGGAGAAGAGAAAAAGCTGGTCTGCTGAGGAACTGGATATCTTCCCATAAAGGCTGAAATCACTCTCAGAGTCAGGCTAGCCCAGCAGTGACTGAGGCAGTGTTAGGACCAGGTGGGTACTTCCCAGGAAGCCTGTCGAGCCTGTATGGCTGTGCAGCTTGGAGTTTAGATAAGATTTCCCAGAGGTTTCAGTTGTCCCTTGCTTATTCCGATTTGGCTTTCTCCTTAGTTGGCTCCCACTTAGCTTTTCAAGCTTGTGTTACTATTCTGGTTTTCAATAGTACCAAATCCTAAAGAAGTCTATAAAATCCCTACTGCTTGACTTCACATAGAAAAAAATTTTTTTTTGCATCTCACACAGTGAAATATGGCTCTAAATATCAGCAGTGTCGGAAATACCTTGACCCTTTAGCATTCCAAGCAGTTGGTCTGTCACTTTTATTTCATTTAAAATGGAGTATTGAGTTTGTCCAGCTCAGGGGCTAAAATTCTCTTCAGTAAATGTGGTTTTCCATAGTCTATTAATGTATGTAGATAAAAAAAAATAATGCTTTCAGAAAAGTACTCTAAGGTAGATTTTCTAGCTGGAACTTTGATGTAATTTAAAAGTGCAACTCAAGGAAATAACATATTGTCTCATCAATCAATTTTATATTACTATTTTTCAAATATTTTCTTAAACGGAGGAGAGTGAAGTCGGAGCAATGTAGACATTGCTCCAGTTCTACCAACTTTATGTCCATATCACCTCAGTCACACAGGCAGATCAGCTGCATCCAGATTCCATGCTGCCTTCCTGTGATCATAACCCCCTATGGCCATCCATGGCTATGTCCCCACACATCAGGAGAGGGGCCATTTGACATGACAGCTTCCAGTGCCTTCCTCCTGAACACCATAATCAAAATGCGAAGGACATTCTTGCCACAGCTGCCCATCCCCCTCCCCTGATAAGTTCACGATTCCCACTTGGTCCTCTAATTCCCTCAATTCCATTTTCTTGTCACTTCATTCAGTCTCATTTGAAGAAAAGTAGAGCTAGAAAATTGTCACCTGGCCTGGCCATTGCACATTTTTGATTCTCATTCGCGTATGACTTGCTACTTAGCCACCTACCTACCTTCCTATACTGTCTCCTCAGTAAATGCTCTGAGAAAGCAGAGAAGACCTAACATGGATTCCCACAAATTCCTCCCTGGAAGGGCTGTGTTCCGTTCTTACTATTTTTGCCTTTTATGCACAGCTTCTTTCTAAGGATGCCTCCCCCACTGGTGAGCTCTACCCTACGTGCTGGGTGGAAGTGAAGGGGGAGGATGAGGTGACCGGAGAGCAGCTAGAAGATGTGTTGTGGGCACTGCAGCTCCAGCAGGAACTCATGCAGGGTTGACATCACCAGAAGCAGGCTGCGAAGATTCTTGCGGAATGAGACTTCCTCAGAAATGGGGGTTGGGGGTGGAGATGGTTCTAGATGCCCATTTCCAATTCTTCCCGTAGTACCAATACCCTGATTACTCTTTGGGAAGCCAATGCTTCCTGGAAAGAAGGTGTCTGTGGGATTTCTGATCAAACTCTGGCTGGAGGGTGAGCCCATGACTCCAGCTTGCCGAACTGGCCCCTTGAGCAGAGTGATGTCTGAACTGCCACTCGGACTTATGCCAAGGATGAAAGGATGCCTTTTCATTCCTGAGCAGTAGGAGCAAAGCTTCTTGGAAGCTTGGTTCTTCTAACTTCCCTTCAATTTCATGAATTAAAAATACTATGTAATTTTTGAAATAAATTACTCAAAGTTAATTTATATTGCTTGCAAATGAAGGTATTTAAATGACTATGTGATGATAATGTAATATTTAAGAAAGGGCAGCAGAGGAGGAGCCAGGACGCCTTGGTTTTAGTTCCAGTTCTGCCATAGACAGCTATAATATTTTTGTTCTCAAATTGTTATCTATAGAATAAAGACTTTAAACTGAGAAGCCATATCCAAATCTCATGTGGCTTCTAAAAACCAATACTCATTCCCCATGCAAATTCTGTTAAATGCTTCTCCCTGTCCCTTGCCCACCTTTGTGCGTGACCTTCCCTTTGAAAATTACAGTACAGTGAACCATTGCTACTAATAGACATGTGTTATACCCTTAGAAGTATCGGGTGGAAAAATGTACTCAAGGGACGACTAGAATATTCCCAAAGGGTCTTTTAGGTCTTTTACCCTTTGAGTGGGTGAGATGCTTTTTCAAAAAACAAATGTTTGAGATAGGTTATGAAAAAAAAAATTAAGTGCAGGCAGATGGAAACCTAAGAATAGAAACAGGAATCAAATCTCAAAAATTGGAGGAATGGTTTGCAAAAGATTTTGATGTGAGTTGTTTTAAATGTAATGATAAAACTTGAGGCAAATATGTTGGTTAGGAACCATGAGGTTCTTTATATTTTGATTTTCCAGCACAGGGATTGCAATTTGTAAAATTCGAAGGAGGAGGTGGAGGAGAAAGAAGGAGGAGGAGAAGAAAAAGAAGAGAAAGAAGAAAACGACAACTGCAACTTGAGGGATCTTTAACACATTCTATGTTTAGAAATTTTTCATTCCACTAAGTATTAAGATTATTAACATGGTCATACAATAACTATCATTAAGTACCTGATAGAAAAGGTACTTGAGTTTCACAGAAAACTAGTAATCTAAAAGAACTTAGTATCAAACCTTTCTGAATAATTTATTTTACATTAATTAACTCTATTACAAATATGAGTGATACCAAAAAGAAAAATAGTTCAAATAAATCTAATATATACTAGTGAGCTAAAACAAAACATGGAATTAAACATTAAATATTTATAATGTTAAAAAAATCAAAATTTAAAATATATTTGAATAAGAAGCATCATTTCTGTTTTGTGCTACTGGCTTCTTTCACTGGGGAAATGGTAGGAATATTGGAGTCAAAACCATGGAAACATGGTTTCAAACTGCTAGTCATCTTTGACTCGATCGTCTCCTAAAAGTCATATTAAATATTTATAATGAATATGCTTTCTTTTAATTAAATCATCTATTTTTATGTTCTTTCTATTTTACATATTCAAACACATATGCCATAATAACATCACATTATTCAGGCCAACAATATTTAATATTGCTCTATTTTGACACTTAAAAGAACATATCCTTTGATATAATGTGCTTTTCCCCTAAAATCACTCAGATCATAGGGGATAAATCCATATGCTTATGATGTTCTGCAATTTCTGCAAATTGTTCACCATCTGGTACTACTAGAACATTTAAAATTATGCCTTAGCCTAGCTGCATCAATAGTTTCAGCAGTTTATGCAGGCATATAATTATGAGTGTAACTTCATTCTCTTCATTGCTTTTAGTATACCTTTATAAGTTCTTTTTATATAACAGGTAAGAAACATTTGTTCAAAGAAGTGAGGTAATTAAAATTTAAACCTAATCATGAATCTTACTAGTTCCTTACCCTGGCAGTGAACATCCACTTAGGAAACTTCTAATGATTTCAGCAATAATTACATTGGCAGGAGGGCAAGGGAGTATAGAATTTATGATAATGACTGGACCCGTATGTGTCTGTATCTTACCTAAGCAAATTCTTAGAGAATGGATGCTTCGGAAACACTGGCCGACTTGATAGTGGTATCACTCATTTCGCAAGCTGCGTTCACTGCTTGAAGAGGTGATAAAATGCAGGGTCTAACGTGCTGTAAATGGACAGTGCAGGACTAAACTAGAAGAATAGCACTTGTAAGAGCACTACATTACATAGCTTGACCCATGGGTACTCTGATTTTGGATCTTGTTTTTTGCTTGCCTATTGGATAACAGACATCCTTCCTGCTATTTCCATGCCGTTGTATAGGATGTGGGAGTAATGAAGAAAACTTCTAATCATTGTGTTCACGCATTTGTGTATTTTTGCAAAGGAATCTAAGGGAAAAAAATACTATGTGACAACTTAAATTTCTGTGGTGCCTATGGACTATATAGAAAGATTACACGGTTTATAAAAATTTCAAGGTTAACCATTAAAGAGAATTTGTAAAAAGAAAAAAGTTCACATTTCAGTAAGAAGTGAGAAAAGAAGCTGGGGAAAAGAAAAGAATAAGTGGAAAATTAAAATAAGATGATGCGACTAAGTTCAAATACATCAACGATAATAGGTATGAAGATTAGATTTCAAAGTTATGGGTGTAACTTTAAAATAATATCAGATTTTGATAAAAAATAAAGAGTTATGTGCTATTTATAAGAGATACACATAAAGCAAATGACAGAACTACCCATAAAATAACTGGAGAAACACAAAAGACAAATGCTAAACAAAATACCATTATTATCAATTCTTTCCTTCACAGTAATGGTAAAATTAGTGAACTTTGAATAAAGTTTATATTTTAATGAGAAAAAAATAACATTATTAGCAGACAAAAGTGAATTTAAGAAAAAAAGTATAAAAAGGTAAATGGAGATACTAACCTATGATTTTAGAGTCAGTCAAGTATATATTCAAAATACATAAGGTGAAAACTGATAGAATTTCAGATTTGAAATATCTACAAAAGTTTAGATTTTAATTCATCTGTTGAAAACACTAGGTTTAATAGAATATATAATCATTATATGTTATGATTATATGTGATTTTATAATATATACAAAATTATAGATATATGAATATACTATATATATTATTATTTAGATGACACGAAAGGATCAGTTCAGCATTTTTCATTTTTGGGATACTTTATTTTTTACTTTATAATTCTCTTCTTTATAATTCAAAGGACTTTTCCTTACAGATATGTCTCAAAATTCTGTCATCTTTTATGAAAAATATCTCAGAAATCATTTATCTTTATGTCACTGGAAACCAGAAATGTTATTTAAACTGTAATCTACTCCAGTTAAATTAAACTCAAGTCAGATCATCTACTTCAGGAAAGCTGACCTCACTGGCCATCAGAGGAATGGATGGCAGCCGGGCAGTGTTCAAAATGGCTTTGGCTGCCATCTTAACTCTTTGATTTGTGCTATTGATTTTTTTTCTGAGTTTTATGTGCAATACAATACAAAAATTTGTGTTTTTCTGCTACTATCTCCCTACATTTTTCAAATACATTTCTTCCTTAGTACCTTCCTAAATTGAAATTATGGACCCACAACTGATCAAAAGGATAGTTCTAACAAGAATGTTATAGTTTTTAATACATAATTACTGAAGTTTTATCTAAACATTTGACTCTATGACCAACTCAATTTCACTCTAAAATGTTTATCCCTGGTCAAATTATACAAGCATAAATATTTACCACATATTTTCACCTAGGCAAATTATTATCACATATTAATTAGAACCCATTTACTAAGCTTAAAGGGAGCTTTAGAAGAGTAACCTGTATGGAAAATATGTGTTCTCTAGCTATACTCTCTGCCTCCAGACCTTCAATGCCTTTTCTTTTTATCGTTTCTTCTGTGTCCCTCAATGATCTCTAGCAGAATATTGTGCATTTAATCATTTGGTTTAAGTCTCCCTAATCTCCTCCAAACTAGTATTGTTTTCTTTGCTCTGGAAGATAACAAAATCCATCTAAAAGAAAAAACATTTTCTCAACTTCAATTATCAAACTTGATGTTCTGTTTGGTTTGTTTTGTTTTCCCCAACATGACAATAATTGTTTTTACAGATTTGACAATACAGAAATGAGTTTTCTACCCAGATTTCATGGTCTTTATCAAGTTTACTAAAATCCAGGTGGTGAAGCCAATAGGCTATTACTGGGAGTCTGTTCTTTCTGGACATGGTGTATTGTGGAAAGGAATAGAGAGCCAGGAGTAGAGGAAGAAACATTCATACAGGTAAGTGAAGACCTTTCTGTATTAACAAAAGCTCCAGCAAGGAAAAAATGAAAAGCTAAATGTTTCTACTCTCTTCCTAATTAAAACTTGGGAGGAGTCAGCTACTCCTTGGGACCTTCTGACGTGGGAATAGCAATAGATCACCACCAGCTGCAGGGGAAATTGGTCAGATTAATTGCAAGTGGGGACAATCCCATGGCACTTTCCATCTATTGCTTAGCAAGGAAGATCTCAGCTCCTACATGTTACCTCACTTCCCAAGTGGAGATTGGGAGGGAGCATTAGTCAGCTTTCCATTACTGCAACCAAAATATACCACATAAACGACTTAAAGGAGGGAATATTTTGGCTCATGGTTTTTGAGGATTCAGTCCATGCTTCAAAGGTTACAGCTTTGGGACCGTGGTGAGGCAGAACAATCATGGCCCAAGAGTGTGGCAGAGGAAAACTGCTCAGTTTATGGCAGCTGGGAAGCAGAGAGAGAAGAGGGAAAGGGACCCAGGACAAGAAATGCTTTTCAGGGCAGCCCAGGTGACTATACCCACCACATAGAGTTTCCACCACCTCCTAGCACTCCATTCAGCAACAGAATGAACAAATGGCTGGAGAAATTTCTTGGAAGATTCAGGAGTCACTAGTCCATGAAGAAATCATTCCACATCTAAGTCCTATATGCTATGTTTTTGAGCTGGACACTAAATGGGAATCTCCATCTTGTCAGCAATGACAATGTCTCTATACTAGTTGGAACTACTATGGCTAATCAACATGGTAACAAATCTGTGTTCCCCAGAGCACAGCTAAGGGAACACAGCATAGTCACACCAGTCATGGTCTACACAGATGGACTTCAGAAAAACACCCATAGACAGGGCCAGCCTAAACACACCTTGGTGGGGCAACCAGCCACCAACTACCCAGCAACAAAGACCAACCAAATCCTGGTGAAGCGATTCCACAACCATGCAGCACAATCATCTTTTCATGAATTATAAATGCCATCCCAGGAAGGAGGTGAAAGCACCAAAAACTATTAGATGATGAATATAACTTTGAGTTGACTAAGTATTTGAGAGAGCTAGTTTCAAACTAAAGGAAATTATTTAAACTGAGAAATAACATAAGGTCATTAATTGGAGAATTTTAAATGTAAGTTATTTTTGCCCTAATGCCAAATAGTCTGTGGTCCATTTGAAAGATTAGTTTATAGAGTAATAAGTAAAGAATCTTATAGAAGTATGAATAATTAGTGTGCATCATAATGTTAAAAAATAATTGTGTAGAAGTATAAATAATAATTATACATAATCTTTCTACTATATATAGATGTGGATATATATAAAGGTGTACATTTAGACACAGATATAGATATATACAGATATAGAAATGGATTTCCATGGTCATGGTCTGAATGTGTGTGTTCCCCCAAATCTTACCTGTTGAAATCTAATCGTTAAGGCAATGGTATTAAGAGATAGAGCCTTTGGGAGATAATTAGGCCATGAGGCAGAGCTCTCATGAATGAGATTAATGCTGTTATGGAAGTGGTCCCAGAGAGGTGACCTGTCCCTTCCACAATCAATGTGGATCCTGCAATCCCTACTCTTCCAGGAAAGAATCATTTCACTATTGGCTGAAGTCTACAGCAGGTCCAGATAGGGACAATACTGAGGCTTTAGAACACTGATTCCATTAGAACCACAGCAGTATTCTCATGTTCCCTTTGCATGGACTTCCTGTACTGAGTCAGGTCTTCAACTTATTTATTTCAGTAGTTTTATACACAGCTTTCTCCTTTGACAGTAAGATCTCAAAATCATATTCACATTGAAACAATGCCCACAATTATTATTGCAGCACATGTTTTTCTAATCATCTGAATGTGTAAATTTTGTTGCCAGAGATGGGAAACTGGAATAAAGGGTTGAATGTATAGAAGAAAAATAGTGTCAAAACAAATGCAATTATGAATTCCTGAGATCACTAGGAAGGGACATTTACATATACCTACGTATAGATTTTTCTCACATTTGGCAAGTATACTATATAAAAGTTTAAATATCAACTTCTTTTACTCTGGAATTTCTTAAGCATCAAATTGCAAAAACTCAAAGGCAAAGAACTGAAATAGAATTTGATTTTTTAAAAAACCCTTTAAATATTTTACATGTGACATTTCAATTTTTAATGCACACTTGTATTTCCTTGCTTTCATCCACATTCTTAATTGACTTCAAAGAGACTGTATTTTATTCAATATATGTTTACATCTTCCAAAAATTCCTGAATAATCTTCAAGATGCAATTCCAATGATGCCCTTACTGATCAAAAGAATTCTTCCTCTTCTCCAAATTTAAATGCATCAGTATATATTTCATGCAGAATAATAGCACGCTTTCAAAAGAGAAGCAACTTTTTTTTTATACATGGTGGTAATTTTGGCTTTGTGTAATCATTATGGAGTTCAAAGAAATTTTCTTGGTCAGAGCACAGAAGTATTCCTTACATAGCATTCTTCAAAGAATTTCATCCCATGCTGATTTTGATGGCCAATATCAAGTTCATGCCTTCTTGCTTGCTCTCCTGTTCTTAACTATAATATTGTTTTCAAAAAACCAATAAATACAAGATAATTTCAATGGAAACAGAAACATGTGAGGAGGGAAGACAACAATTTTAAACATGGTGGTGAGTCTTAAAGAAGTAAAAGACTTAGTCACTTGGATTTCCAGGGACAAAGTGTAATAGGCAGAGAGAAGAAGTACCATCAAGGACATACCAGGACTATGTCTGAGGAAGAGCAAGGTGATCAACCTACGAGAGAGCCCAGTGAGCCATCAGGGTGGTAGGGGATGAGCTCATCAAGAGGCAATGGAAGTGGAGGACCTGGGGCAGATCCCTTAGAGACTTGAAAGGCTGTGACTTTTGCTCTGAATGAGTTTAAGAGCCAATGGGGAAGCTGAATAAAGAGGTGATGTTTTAAAGTTTGACTTTTCTATTTAAAACAGGATATACAAGAGCAAGGTGAAAGGAGAGAGACTAGTTAGGGGAATATGGTAACACAGGCAAGAAAGAATGTTTGTCTCCACTACTGACGTTTTCTCAGCAGCCTATAACTTTTTCCATATAAAATGTCCCTTGTTGTTCTCCTTAACTCAAAGACTTTGATTTGAATTCTGATTCTTAAATATACACATCTAATTTCTCATTGTTAAGACTTTCTTGGATTTTCTCTTTCCAATGCTTTATTCTCAACTTCAAATGGCATTTTGCTTTAAGTATGTCTTCTTCATCCAGGAAGTAGATCAATATTTGGTTTAACCAAACTAAGAGTGGCTACTAACAGGGGAATTAGCACTTATTTTGCTGTGAATACAAAACAATTTTTGCCATTTTATTTTATGTTTTCTGATTGTTTTGTCTTCTTGTGCCTTTTGTTTTCTCCTATTTTTCCTGATTTTTTTCTATTGTTGCCAAATTCATCCTATTTTCTTTAATGGTTCAAACTGTATGCATCCTAATCCTAACGTTCTATTGGGAGGCTCTGAAAATTATAATACACATGTTTAAACCTGTATTTTCTCCAATATTTAAAACCATCCATCATTTAAATTAATCATTATCTTTCTTCCTCCCTTGCCTTCTGTATCATCACTCCTTTAGTTTTTCCAGATGTTTCCTTGAGATTCTGAATCTGTCTCCTCTCCCTTCCATGCTCAGCAACCTTTCATCTGTCTCTCTCAGGTTCTCTGTGCTAAGAATTTTTTATCCATACCTACCTGCTTTGAGTAACAAAGCCCTTCCTTCCCACTGAGTAAATTAATCTGTTGTTTGAATAGTATTGAGCATCCAGATGAAGTGCAGTTTCTCCCCCACCCCTCAGTAAACATTAGCTATTCTTCATGGTGGGAGACTCATCATAGTTATTGTTAGAAATTGATACAATTATCCAAATCACATCGAATGACATTCCTTTGATTTAAAAATGAAGTTTACAATGCATCTGCCCACTCTCGCGCACACACAGGTGTCTTCTTATGTGGATTTGGGCTTGCTGTCTTTGCTGTGGTAGATAGTTTCACATGTGTTTTGTAAATGTGGTGAGGAGGACAAAGTCTTTGAAAGGACCTTCACATTCAAAGTCAGCACTGGAGCCTCACCTTTATTGCACAGTAAGAACCTAAACACTGGGGCTGGGACTGTAGCTCAGTGGTACAGTGCTTGCCCAGCATGCGTGAGGGTTCCATCCTCAGCACCACATATAAATAATAAATGAATAAAATAAAGATTCATCAATAACTAAAAAATATTTTAAAAAAAAGAACATAAGCACCATTCAGAAGACCACAGAAGCCTCTTTGCTTCAGCACTTTCCATCACTGACGTAGCGAGTGACAGCAACTAGCACTGAAAAGTCCCCCCCATTCAGAATGTGGGACTTCCTTGGACCACGTTCCTAATTTTTATTTAGTACAAAAGAGCTCTTCGCAAAAAGGATCAGCTGAATTTTCCATTGATGAATGATTCCATGGGTGAAATGTTTTAGGTCATCCCTAGACGCATGAATTATTCCCATATATTATTTAAACAAACATCGGTTTACCATAGCTTAATGGTCCCATTTAAAAGAAAAACAACAGAATGTCTTGATTCCCAGTTTTTCCTGGCAACACTGTCCATCTTTCCGTTTCTATTAAGTTGTTTCCGTATCCTAAACTGTTCTTCACCTTAACTATTCCCTGTAAACCTACCCTTAATTATCACATCACACCTTATTTTGGTTCTAAAATACAGTCTGTTACATTTCAGTTTACCCATGAATCCATTTATTTGCCTATCTAATCGATATTGTGTTTCAATGTATCACCTTCACCTTGAATAATGCTTGACATGTACACTTTCTCCAAAAATAGAGTATTATAATATTCTAAAATGATGAATTAACTTTAATTTTGTCATTAGAAACTCCAAAGTCATACCAAATATCTTACATTCTATAACATTTTAATAAAAACTTTGAGAACTTAGAATTATTCATGTTTCTTAATCATCGGCTCCCAAAAAGAACATCTCCAAATAAATGATATCTCCAATGCAATTGTATAAAATTGCTTGGAGGCTGCTGTTTGCATCTGTGAGGCAAAATTTTAATAGGTAATAAGGGGAGAATTATGCTCATTATTGTGAAAAAAAGAGTATTTCAGAAATTATTTGTGACTTTTGGTAAAAAAGGAGAATGTTCTTAACCTTTCCTTATGAGAAGGTTAATCAATATACTTGCTTTTTCAAGTAAAAAGCATAAAGGAACAATCCTGATATTTTCCTGGCTCTGGTGAAAGTCAGTGCCCCTAAAAACTTCTCAGAGTGATGGTATAATTCTTGTACACAGGTTAAAACGATATTTGAAGTGTCTTTTTGGGTTCTTAGCCCATCTATTAATTGAGTTATTTTGTTTTTTGCTGTTAAGTTTTTTGAGTTCTTTATGTATCCTGGAGATTAATGCACTATGTGAGGTGCAGGGGGCAAAGATTTTCGCCCATTCTGTAGGCTTTCTCTTTAGGTTATTGTTTCCTTTGCTGTGAAGAAGCTTTTTAGTTGGATTCCATCCCATTTATTATTCTTGATTTGATTTTTTGTGCTTTAGGAGTCTTGTTAAGGAAACCTGACAGGAAAATTCTGACTAAGATTTATTTAACACTTCACAGAAGAAATACAATTGATCAAAAAATATTTGAAAACATGTTCAACATCTCTAGCAATTAGAGAAATGCAAATCAAAACTACACTGAGACTCCATCTCAATCCAGTCAGAATGGTAATTACCAAGAATAAAAGTAACAATAAATGTCAGCAAGGATGAGGAGGAAAAGGTACACTCATACATTGTTGGTGGGACTGCAAATTGGTGCAACACCCAGGAAAATAGTATGGAGATTCTTTGGAAAACTTAGACTGAAAACACCAGTTGACCCAGCTATCCCACTCCTTGGTCTATACCCAAAGGACTTAAAATTAGCATGCTATAGTGATGCATCCACATCAATGTTTATAGCAGCATAATTCACAATAACTAAACTGTGGAACCAACCTAGGTGCCCTTAAACAGATGAATGATTAGAGAAATTTTGATATATATACACAATGAAATATTACTCAGCCTTAAAGAAGAATGAAATTATGGCATTTGCCAGTAAATGGATGGAACTGGAGAATATTATGCTAAGCTAAATAAGCCAATCTCAAAGAACCAAAGGCCAAATGTTTCCTGTGATATGTAGATGCTAGTTCATAATAAGGAGTAGGGAGACATAGAGGTATTTTGGATTAGACAGAAGGGAGTGAAGGCAGGGGAGGGAGTATGGAGGTAGGGATGTTATTAGAATGAATTGGACGTTATTACTATATGTGCATATATAATTACACAACCTGTGTAACTCTACTTCATGTACAACTGGAACAATGAGAAGTTATGCCCTTTCTATGTATGATGCGTCAAAATGCATTCTACTGCCAAGTATAACTAATTAGAACAAATAAATTTTAAAAAGATGTTTGAGAAGAAACGAAGTGAAAAATCTCCAAAAGGTGAGCATTTGTACCAACATTTTACATGTGGGGAAACTGGACTTTCGAAATGAATAATTATTAACATACAAGGCAAAACCCACAAAAGAATACAACACGAGATGGGGTAGAATGAAATTTCTTGTTTCCTTAACTCCATCTGTCTGGTGTCTGAGATTAGATATTTTTTAAAAAACACAGTGAATTTGCTCCTCTTCAATTAAAGATGAGTACGAAAAATGAATTACCAAAATTAGTTTCAAATTAACTGATGCTGAAGAACCAAGTAGAGAAGAATGCTGGAAAATGTTCATGGTTTCTGCTTTGAACAGGACGTTTTAACCAAATGTAAAATCATCATACAGACATGACCGGGAAACTAATGATTATAGAATCGGAGAGCTTCCAGGTATATTTTGAATCTTCCTCACTTCAAACATCAGAGTTTAAAAAAAATAATGCCTCAGGATTCCCATGGGTTAAAGTGGTCACCTAATGTCCCCCAAATACGCTCCCTTCAACATATTCTTTTTAGTTGTATACAACACTGGAATACACTCTGACGTTATAACAAAGGTGTGGATCTCAACCCGCTCCAATTCAATCCCCAGCATTCCCTCCTCCCAGACCAGCTCCCTCCTTCCACTCCACCAATGTCTTGAATCCATTCACAGTTACTTTTTTTTTTTTTAACACCAGTGCCTGTGGATACACCCAAGGATGGGACCCACAGGGTTATGAATGCTCTTGAGGGACAGTTTCAACATTCAATAAGATAGTTTATAACTCTGCCTTAGTTTTTGCTACTTGCTGCTATAATAGCCCAGAGATGAGAGCTAAGGCTGTCTCGAGTTTTTCTGAGTATGTAATTTGTTTTTTTTTAAACTATGTTCATTTTTTTAATTGTGTCATTTTCTTCTTTCATTAACCTATCTTTTCTTTTTTTCTATTTTATGAGTTCTTATCTTCTTTTGGATCAGTTTTTTAATCAATCTGCCTTCCTCCATGCTTGCAATTTGTTTGTTAAATATACAAGTTTATTGTACATTTATTCCTTTGGTTTTTTGGGGGGGAGAAGGGAGTACTGAGGTTTGAACTCAGGGGCACTCAACTACTGAGCCACATCCCCAGCCCTATTTTGTATTTCATTTAGAGACAGGGTCTCACTGAGTTGCTTAGTGTCTCACCATTGGCCGTTGCTGAGGCTGGCTTTGAACTTGCGATCCTCCTGTCTCAGCCTCCTGTGCTGCTGGGATTATGGGCATGCGCCACCGAGCCCGGAAAGTTTATTCTTTTTAATGATTTTCTTAGGGCCTAGAAATTTTTACACATATCTAATTCTTTATATATTTTGAACCCAATGATACATCATTTTTATTGTTCTAAACAGTGAATGTTAATGTACATCTGACCAAATAACTGTTTCGGGTCCTTTGTTCTTCTCATATGTATGTAGCTTCAACTGGGATCATTTGTCTTATCTGAAAATATCCATTAGCATTTCTTTTATTGATCTGCTTTTATCAAATATCCTTTTTTTACCTGAAAACATTTTTTCACCCTCATTTATGAAATGTATTTTCATCAAGTATTGAATTCTATGAGGACAGTTATTTTCCTTGGATATTTCAAAGATGTCATCTAATAGTCTTTTGACTAACATTTTTTGTTCAAACTTGCCTACTTCTATTACTGGTAATCTTTTGACCTAATGGGTTTTTTCCCCCTTCTCTGGATAATTTTCAATTTTCTCTTTTAGTTAATTTTCAACAATTTCACTTTGTAGTTAGATGTGCTTTTCTCTATATTAGTACCATTTGGAATTCTTTAATCTGAAGCTTGATGTCTTTTGCTATTTTTTTAAAAATTCCCCAACAATATCTCTTAAAATATTTTTCTTCTATTTCCTCTCTTCTCTGAGATGAAAAAAACATACACATAAATTAGACTTTTTCACCAGTTACCATTAGCCTCTTTTCTGTATCTTCCATTTTTTTCCCTCCATCATTTAATCTGAAATTTTTTAACAATCTATTTATTTTAAACTTCAGTGATCTTGGGAAACTACTGGGGAAGGAAGTGGACCAAATTATATTCTGACATCGTGTGCACTTACAAGTTTGTATATAACAATGAATACCACTACTATGTATAATTCTAATGTACTAATTAGAAAAGAGAACAAGTTTCTTTAAAACAAACTTTAGTAATCTTCCCTTCAACACTATCTGTTGATAAACCACTATATCAAATTATTAATCTAAATAATCATTTTTTTTTGGAATTTTCTTTTGATTTTTAAAACCAGAATACAGTTCTGTAGTTCGATCTCCATCTTTGCATTTGCTGCCTTAGAAATATTAATATTAGAAATATCAAATTATTTTTTAATTAAGATATAATTCACATAACATAAATCCCACCTGTCACCCTCAAAGAAACCCCATATCTAATAGAAGCCAATACCAAGTCTTCCCTTTTCCTAACATTTAGCAACTGCTAATATACTTTCTGTGTCTATGGATTGGCTGATTCTAAATATTTTGTATAAGTGAATCAAACAGTATTTGTTTTATGATGTCTATCTTCTTGCACTCGACATGTTTTCAAGGTCATCCATGTTGTAGCAACTATCAGAACTTCATTTATTTATTTATTTATTTATTTACAGAACTTCATTTTTTAAAGGGCAAATTCTATTGCCTTGTATGTCCTGACTGGATTTCGTTTATGCGTCATTCATTAGTTAATGGGCATTTGAGTTGTGAATTTCACTATTGTGAATAATGCTGCTGTGAACATTCATGAATGAGTTTTTGTATGAACATATATTGTTCATTTCTTTGGGGAATTACCTAGGAGAGGCATTTTTAGGAATAGCCAAATTGTTTTCAATAATAGCTCTGCCATTTTCCACTCTCACCAACAATGTATTAGAATTCCGAATTCTCCACATCCTCACCAATACTTGTTATTGACTATCTTTTTCACTGTAGCCATCCTACAGGATATGAATGCTCTTGGGGAGCAGCTTCAACATTCAATCAGGTAGATTCAAACTCTGCCTTAGTCTTCTCTTCTTACTGCTCTAATATTTTAGAGATGAGAACTAATGATGTCTTGGGGTTTTCCCTAATATGTGCACAGATGTAAGCATATGTGTGGCCTTCTATATTCTCAGGAATATGTCACAGTTTCAAAATCTTATTGGCTCTGACTAGTTTCCCCTCCCAAGATTTTGGTTAGTCTGTTGTTGGTCCCACCTGATATCTATGGCCTCTGGCAGCAGCAACAAAACATTTGCCTGTAAATGTTTTTGGCAAATGATCCCAGTTCCATCCAGGTGAAATAAAGTCATTTGAGCCAGTTTTTCAGGGAGCCACCTGACCAGTCAAACAAATAATCACCATTCTTTGAGAATAAGGTTTGTTCTGCTCTCTCCGGTTTAGAGAATCCAGGTTGTTATTTCCAGCTGGGTAACTATTGAGCTGGGAGGATGTCAATGGTGTAAGATTGGGATAAGTTAAAATGCTCAACAAGATTCAACTCTTTTTCTTGAATAATAAGCACTAATAAGTGCTTACCACGATTGCAATCCTTAAGTTGATTTCCAGAGCTCTGAAAAGGTAGGTCTGATAGATTTGGCCACTTTTTCTTTTCTTTTACAAAGATGTGGACTTTCAGAATTTCTTTCTCCACCATTTTCATTGACATTATTTTAATCGTAGACATTTAAGGTTCATATCTGATATCTCCATATAGTAATTAAAAATGGCTATTCATTCTTTGGCATTCCTTCTACTGAGAGATGAGGTCTATGTCCTTTTTCCTTTTATCTTCACTTATTTGTTGATCAAAAATCACAGGTAAATGACATTATGTAATTTCCACAACTATGTTATTAAAGGCCTTACAACTTCTGCCTGAATCTTTGTGGATGGTTGTACTGGAAGAAACTGGCTGCCGTATGAGAAGTCAACTACACTGAGAACATGATGCTATAGAAGTCATGCTTAATATCTCCACTTGGCAGTCCAGACTGACCTCCCAGCCTACAGTCAACACCAACTGCCAGACATGTAAATGAGCCACCTAGGATGTGCATCCCAGTAATTCTTATACATACCTGCATCCCTAGACAGCATCTAACTGCAATTGCCTGAAATGCTGTATGAAAACTGCATACCTGATCACTTCCCAAGTTTTCAACCTTCAAAATCACAAATGTATCTTCACTACCAACATCTAGTATAATATGCAGCAAAAGTAACTGGGAAGCTAGGATGTTTCTATTGTCTGTTTTTGCTCTTGATTTCCAGTTTGGTCATGCTTATGGCATGCTGTATATTTCTTTTTTTCTCAAAGGCCAGGCAGCATATATGAAAAGTTATAGAGGCACTCTATGATGCTATCTTCTTCAAAGGGGCATTTAATGTTGATTCAGTCAATAGTCACCTATTTCTTGTTAGCTCATATCCATAGGCCTAGTCTGGGTTACCGAACTGGGGTGTCACCTTTTGGGCAGGATCACATTGTTTCCCTGTCTTTAGTGCCTTGATTTACCAAAAGCTTCTTGTAGTTTTTTAGTCTACCACTGCTTCTGCTTGGTTTCTTGGGAAATCATCCCACACCTGCATAACTTTGGAGTTAGCAAATACCTTGCAAGGATGCCTTGAGGGGAAATTTTGCAGTGAGCCAGGTTCACATCTGTGCACTATACTTTTATCTGGAATCTTGGTCCTGAAGTCTTGGTTACTGTTTTAGTCAGCTATTTCACTGCTGTGAATAAAGGATCTGACCAGAACAACTAGAGAGGAGAAAGAGTTTATTTAAGGGCTCACAGTTTCAGAGGTTTTAGTCCATAAAAGGCCGGCTCCATTTCTCAGGGCTCTAGGTGAGGCTGAACATCATGGTGGAGTGTGTGGCAGAGGGAAGCAGCTCACATCATGGTGATCAAGAAGCAGAGAGAGACTCCACTCTCCAGATACAAATATGTACACCAAAGCTACGCATTAATTCCCACCTCCTCCAGCCACAGCCTACTACTTCAGTCACCACTCAGTTATTAGGGGATTAGATCACTGATTGGGAAAAGACTCTTACAACTCAATTATTTTCCCTCTGAATCTTTCTTTCATTGTTTCACACCTGAGCTTTTCGGGGACACCTCATGTCCCAACCATAACAGCTACATTGGATATTCTCTGGTGCCACCATACAGTTGTCCTTTCATGTCTTGTTTTGTTCAATCCAGTTTTGACAAGTGTTCTGGTGGAAGATGTGATTTGAAGTGAGTTGTTCCATCACACTCATAGCAGGAGTTTATCCTGATGAAGTTTTCCCTGGAGTTCCTACACCTTCTGGATTTTATCTTTACATTTTGTATGTTTCTCCAACAGAGATATAGTGCCTTGAGATCTGAAATGCAGTCTTGCTCACTCTTTCATCTCAAAAACTAGAAAATTGGCAAGCTGAAGAAAGCATTCAATAAACATTTAGGGGATGGGGATATACTCAGTGTCACAGAGTGTATGCCTAGCATGTTTGAGGCCCTGGGTTAGATCCTCAGCACTGCAAATAACAATAAACAAATAAATAAATATTTTAAAGGAGGAAAAGAAGGCAATAAGGAAACCAATAGGCTATTTCTTTTCTATTGATTCTTTCACTCTGGGACATATCTGGAAAACTTGGTTTAAGGACTTCCATTTATTTTCTTTGATCCATATATTTTAAGTTTATCCTCCTCCCCTGCTCTGCACATCCAATTAGCCACTAATCTCTATTGATTTTAGATCCTTAATCTCGCCCTAAGGTCTCTCCTAATATTCCTTGCTCTCCTCGTTGGGTGTCTCACTATCTCTTACCTGGTTACTGTAGACATCTGCTAATTGATTTCTAGTTTTCTTCTCTTTATTCTATCTTTCCCTTACATGCTGTATTCAGTATTTTTCTCAAACACAGAATTTATTATTTTTCAGGGATTTACAAATGTTTTTAAATCGCAAAGTCCCAACACTACGTACAAAGATAAATACTGAACCAGAATAAATACTGAATTTTATTTGCATAGAATACAAGAAGTTTCAGCCATATTTTACCATAACAAATAAGAATTCTTTCACAAATTTTAAAATGATCACAATGCTGATTCTAATGATCTAAAAGCCCACCATTAAAGCATGCCACTGTGGTATTATGTGTAACTCCTGCTGGACAAAAAAAAATGATTCAGGGAAACAATTATTAGACTAAATATAATAAAGAATTAGACTGCAGAAGAAAGTGAAATAAATAATTGTTTACTATAAATGTATGCTTTTGATGGTTAGCAAGCAAAATTTGAACTCATATCTACTTTTCAAGAATTCTTAACAGACATATTAAACTAATGGGACTTTTTCATTTTTAATTAATATTTTGATTGATAAATCAACAATATACATGTATGAGATATTATGTGATATTTTGATATCTGTATACAATGTGGAATAAGTAAAGGAAACTAATTAATGCATTCTTTTCTGTCCTTACCTATCATTTTTCATTTGGAAACATTTGAAATGTATTGTTATTTTGAAGTACATAATATATTATTGTAGACAATAGTCACCCTGTAGCACAATAGACCTCTAAACCTATTCCTATGTCTATTTGAACCTTTGCACCTGTTATTAACCATTCCCAATTCCCTCCTTTCCTACCCATGGCTTCTACTTTCTGCTTCTATGAGTTCAACCTTTTTAGATTCCATATATAAGTGAGATCTTTCAGCATTTTTCTTTCTGTGGCTGGTTTATTTTGCTTAGTAGAATGTCTTACAGATTCATTCATGTTGTTGCAAATAACAAGACCTCCTCCACCCCAACTTTTTAAGGAAAAACAATATTCTCTTGTAAATATGGTAAATACTTACCATATTTTTTTCTTCCACTCATCCATTGATACACACTCAGGTTGATTCCATAACTTGGTATTGTGGATAATGCTGCAATGAACAGGGAATTCCTATATCCTTTTTACATGTTGATTGAGTTCCTTTGGATATACACCCAGAAGTATGATTACAGGATCATCTGTTAATTCTATTTTTAGGTTTTGAGGAAGCTTCATATCATTATCCTTAGTGACTATATTAATTTATATTCCTACCCACAGGGTGTAAGAGTTCCCTTTCCTCTGCATACACATCAACATAAATTACTTTCCACTTTTTTTTTTACAAAAAAGATCCATTCTTTTATCAATAGAATATGTTGAATTGATATCTCATGGTGGGTTTTGATTTGCATTTCCTAATGACTAATGATGTTAAGCCTCTTTTCATAAACTTGTTGGCCATTTTCAGGTTTCCTTTAAGAATGAGAAGTGTCTGTCTAGGTTCTTTGCCCATTTGTGTATCAGATTATTAATTATCTTAAGTTGTTGAGTAGACTCCTTTTCCTTGATGAAATATTGGATAAAAAAAGACAAAATCTTGTTATTATTACTTTATTTCTTGAATATTTTCTGAATGCCTCTCTATGTTAATCTCTATCTCACTGTCTAATTCCTTAGAAAATTAGATGGACACATAGATAGGTGTTTGTTGTCATCGTTATTTACTAAAAAGGTATAGAGAATGCTGATTCAACATCATTGATCAATTGAAATAGTGTTATTATTTTCCATTCCTTTTTTAATTTGTGAAGTTTTTTATTCAAAATATGAGAAAAGTATTTAAACTTCCCTATTGAAGCGTTCTCTCATTTTCAATGGGTTTCTATAATTAATAACTCTTATATTTAGCACTTTCTATCTCATCACCCAGACTTACTGAAAACTACCATATAAACTGAAGTTTTCCATGAAGACCCTAATAGGCAAAAGTTAAGAGAATTTGTGAAACAACTACTTTGAGGAACAAGGCAGACGGGACCAGCAAAAGTGATATCAAGAGTTGGAGTACTGAAGAAGGAAAAGGAAAGTGGTGTGTGAACTTTTTAAGCCTCAGTTTTCTTACCTGCAAAATAGAAATACTCAAATTTAATTTATGTATTTATTGTGAAGAACAGGGTTCTGCAAACAGGACCTTCAGTATGATGACTGAAGCTAGTAAACAGTCCTGTATTTCTGCTTTTTATTTGACAGCAAACAACAATAACTTGGTGCTCCATCAGCTAGATGCATAGGTAGACCACAGCCAACTTCCATCTCTTCCTCTCCCTTGCCCAACCCTAGGATATCTGTCCCTGCAATCATTGCTTATCTTATTAAAATAGAAAAATGGAAATAGTAATGATAATAAGATTAAAAGTTTGAAATTAAACCAATAATTTGTTTCATTATACTTTAATAGAGAGATATAATCCAGGCAAAGAGTTTCTCCCTCTTTTTCAGAGCATTGCTTGAGCTTAACTCATGAGTTATTGTGATATTTTCAATAAATGAGTAATATAAGAATCACAACCTAAAGCTATTGGTCTCTTCAAAAAGAATAGTGGGAAATGTAAGTAGTAGAAGTATGAAGGACAGGGGTTTGTTTCTTATCTGTTTTTTTGTTGTGGGAGACTTCCCTGGTTTTGTGTATCACCTAAAGGATGAGCCAGAATATCTCATCACATCCATTAGCAGTTTTGTCAAGACAACTGTGACTTACAGACTATTCCTGTTCCTGGGGATTATGCTGCTGACATATTTAGACACCCACTACAATTTTTTTAAACACTTAAATCAAGTGATTTGAGAAAAGCTAAGCACAAGGCCTCAGGTGGTGGAGGTATTTCAGGAATAACAGCCCAAAGAAGAAATAATTAGCCAACCCTTTCATGAGAGCTAATTTCACTGGGCCATGTGCTCTCTATTTTTTGCACAACCAGATGCCCCCTTCAGCGTAATCTTATTTTTATTTACATAGAAGTGCTATTTATAAAGTTGACAGAAAGTGTCAATTTGTTCTAATTTTGTTGAGAGAAAATTTACCAGAATCATGTGATAGCATTTTCTACCCCTTTTATCCAAGTGTCTCACTTCATGAGGTGAGTTAGTGGAACATAAAAGTTGGAAAGTGCACCCAGCAAAGCCTTTCAGAGGTGGGGGGCAGGCAAGCTTTGCTGCTCAGCTCCTTTTCAGATCTTGTCACTTGAGGGACTTATTCTGTTCGGTAAAGTATTTCCTTCCAGCTAGTGCAATCAAATAAGCTTTCCCACAACTACTTACTAGTGCCTTTCTTAAATTTCAGATTTTCAGCTAACTGTTCCGAAAATAGTCAAATAACTCTGGCAGAGAATTTCCCCCAAGTTTGGATGTTGGAGTATATTCTAAGTGAAGGGAAAGCCCTGTTAATTCAATATAACAAATAATTGGCTCTTGTTACAGGGTTATTTTAATGATTAGTTACATCATGATGGTTATATAAACAAAACCAATGAACACAGCAAAAGGAACTCAATTCCATACTAATAAGAAAAATGCAAATTAAACCAAATGAGATAATATTAGGCATCCACTGGAATGACTGAGATAAAAGTAATAGACAACACAAACATTAAAGAGGATATAGAAAACCTGGAACCACCAGGGGAGCATAAACTGGTGCAACCACTGCAGGTAAACATGCACAGTTTATTAATCCACAATCTTACCCCTTGCCATTTACTCAGCAGAAATGTACACTCACCAAAAAGCATATGCAGGAGTGAGCATAGCACTATTACCCCTCATCCTTTTAAGATGAGTACTTCAACTTGAGTATTTTTCTTACATGCATTTGCTGATCATACACAGTTGAATACCCTTGGGGGTGGGGTTCGGTGGATTTCCAGCTTTGTTTAGACAGTCCTAGTAATTCTAGCTGTTTTGTTCTGCCTACAGTCTCAACATGACCTCCTCAACTTGGCTAATCTGACAGATTCTTCCTTGGTTTCTGCACCATGACTTGGACGTTCTCTAAGGTAGGAAGCTAGAGCACTTCCAGATGCACATCACTGGGTTTCCCTTTTCCAAGGATTATTCTTCAACATCTTGAAAACTGTTGTTTTAGAGTAGTTTGTTCCTTTCTTTCCTGTAGGCAGTTGGGTTAAAACAGCTCCTGTTATTCCGTCTCATCTAGAAACTAAAATCTTTAGGAATACCAATTTTACCTGAAAGAACAACAAAGGGCCAGTCTATGGCTTTTTAAATTCGATATTTGGCAGATATTTTCTCTGAAATCATGAAAGTGAGACACTTGTTTCAAGAAAAACAACTGGTAGTATTTACTGTCAATGATAAAATTTAAGCTTTCAAGCAAAATTTAGAACTTTAGAAAATGTGTATCTGTCACAATTAGCTTGGCAGTTTCCTGGGACACAGACACATACGTATTTATCTAATGAAATCAGTGGTGATTTTATCACATAATTTTTGAGGATAGTGCAGTAAAATATGTCAACATGGCATCGTATTACTTACCATAATACTTCCAAATAAATAATGAGTGATGTTACAAAATCATACACAAGTGAAAATACAAGATACATCAATGGATTTAAAATTAACATTATCAGTGTTTCAGATTTCACTCTGCAATTAAGTTACAAGGAGCAACCACTTCTTAAGTTTTCATTTAGTCTCAAAGATCGAACATAAATCATTATTTGAAAATGTTATTAAAATGTTAGTCCTTTTTCCAAATACACATATACAGTAAGTTATGACTAGATTCTCTTCATATTCTTCAACAAAAACATTATGCTTTGACAGACTGAATTCAGGAACAGATATGTGAATCCAGATATATTCTACAAAGCCTGATATTAAGTAGATATTTGAATTGAAAATCAATGTCAGTCTACTCACTACATATCTTTTTAGAAATATGACAATTGATTTAGTCAATTGATTTTTTTTTTTTTTTTTTTTTTTTTTGGTGCTGGGGATTGAACCCAGAGGTGATTTATCACTGAGTAATATCCCCAGCCCACTTTATTTTTATTTTGAGATAAGTTGCTTAGGGCCTCATTAAATTGCTAAGGCTGACCTCAAATTCACAATCTTCCTACCTCAGCCTCCCAAATTGCTGGGATCACAGGCTTGTGCTACCATGCCCAGCATGGCAACTTATTTTAAAAATATTTATATAAACTAGTATTAAGTTCACTTTTTTTTTTTTAAATATCTTTATTTTATTTATTTTTTTATGTGGTGCTGAGGATCGAACCCAGTGACTCATGCATGCAAGGCAAGCGCTCTACCACTGAGCTACAGCCCCAGCCCCGTATTAAGTTCACTTTTAATGACTTTAGAATTCTAAAAATTTTTCTTGACTTTTATTATGGTAAATGTCCTAAATACCATTACATAAAAGAAAAGCTTTTCAAGATCTCTAATAATTTTAAATAGTATAGAGGGAGCCTTTTTAACACCAAGAGTTCAGTATTATTCTCTGCTATAGAAAACCAACTTCTTTCCAGGTCCCTTTCCTTTAGTTTTCTCATTTGAAATTCTCTTCCTAATCTGCTTTCTGTGTCAGTCCATCCCTTTGTTCCTCTCTGGTCTCCCTCTCATCCACACCCTGGCTCTGTTAAGAGGACCCTGCCATATTGCCACAGGGTGGCCATCTAGTTCTGTATCTTTTTCCTAAATCCCTGTATCAGCCATCAATCCCAGACTTTCAGTTAGTTGTCATCCTACCCAGCTCTCTGTCCTTGCCCCATAACAACTGAACTTTAGCTCTGCACCAGGGACTCCTTTTCCTTGCTTGCTGCGAGACTGTGTTAACCTGGGCATCTCCCAGGGCCTTTTCATTTCTGTGCTGCTGACATGTCTGCTTCTATCTCAATTTCAAATGTTGCTTACTGCTTTACCAATTGACATTAAATCCATAATATGACAAATAAAAATACTTATATGCTTTCAAAGAGTATTTGAATTTAAGAGTATTTCTAGAGAAGCATTTCATGTTTTTAGTGGATGTCGATAGTGGTAAAATATGTCTCCCAATAGGACTGGATATGTACATATTGGGGATAGAAAGCTGTTTTGGAATATGGGAAATTTCCTGGTGCTTTGAAAATCAAACATCTGTCTGCCCTGCATATGTGAAAATGTAATCTTGTCCACTCAAATGCAATGATATAAAGCTTTTGTTGAAATTTTGACCTCAAGTGGTGCTCAGGACTCTCAAGCATTTTATATATTATAATGGAAGATCATAATCCTATATTCACTGTTCAAATTATTTTCCAAACTTCTATATTTTTGAAGTGCTGTTTCTAAAATTTCCCAGCAATTTTCTTATCCACCAGGCTCATAATCTCTCCCTGCAATTTATTCCAACACTCACATAATTGGTTAGCCAAAGACCAGAGTGTCATCTACAAATATGCTTATTTCTGTGAGGTTGTTTTCCATCAGTTCATTTTACAATTTACAAAATCATAACATCAAACCAGTTCTTGGAGTTGGTCAAGTAAGTGGAGGTAGAGAGGGAAAAATTTCTTCATTTGGAGTTTTCCATCCAGATAATATCCCTCTCCCTATTGTAAATTTTTTTTAAAAAACTGAGTTTTGAGAAGCCAATCGCCTGCTTTTTTTTCTAATAGACATATCCTCACGAGGTTAGAAACAACACCGAGAACACCCTTGCTGTACCTTGTCCCTGAGTTTCCTTATTGTGCTGCAAAAGGGATGGTTTTAAGAGTAGGATTTTCTGAAGAAAGCCTTCCCTTGTGCTTCTGTCGTCGGTTTCCCTCCTCGTCTGAGAGTCTGGTAATCTCAAAATAGCAGATCAAAAAGTACTGAGTGCAGAAGGACTTTCCACTGGGCACAGGGCCCCTGGTTCATCTCTAACAGGAATGAAACACTATTGCACCCTAAAGTCATCATGGTGTTGCTGTTGCTCCTGCTCTCTCCAGTAAAAGGCTCTCCGAAGTACTTCCTTGAGGCAGCAATCATGTTTCCTTAATCCAAAAGATTCTGTTTAGATCATTTTATAGCGGTATTTTCTTTGTCAAATTTATTCTCATTTTTAGTTTGTCTGATGCTGTCTATACTTAACATAAAGAAAAAAATAAGCAAATCTCATGAGTACTTTTGTCTTATTTTTCCAGTTTGAAGAGAATGATTCCCATTTGTTCTTGATACTGTCATTACATTGAGAGTTTCCATGTGAGTACCTCATGATATGCCCAGGCTATTAAGTCAAATTTGTCTTCTATAAGATATTTCCAAATCTGGCATGTCACTTCCTTCTTAAGAATATGTTCAAGTACTTCTGTCTCCAGTAACATGGCAAATTGATCACACAAAAATCCTCTGAAGTGCAGGAAGAGGCAGAATAACCCAGACTGCTGAAAAATTTTGTTTAAATATATAGAGACTACATTCCTTTCTAAATGTATTCCTGAAATTTCAAGATATCAATAAATCTTTAAAGACTTCAAATAAATGAAACCAGAAAACCTTAGCAGGTGTGTCATCCACAAAGACAGTTTGTGTCTAGAGGATGACTGCCATGTCTAGTTATCTTGAGCTTCCATAGTGCTATCAGGAATAGGAGAGAGGAGATAATGCTAAGAAGGCTCCCAGGGTACGGAATTTAATCGGATGATCCATAAGGCTTGCACTCACAGTAAAAGTAGAATTAGAAATAAGCCTTGCCATGCAAAGGGGATACTAAGAAAATTTTCCTATCTCACATTCAGTGTTAAGTAGAGGAAAAAAATCCTTCTTTGAATCTTCATAATCCCAGACCAGCTCATGCAGCACAGTTGAGATCTGAATTCATACTACCTGGATGACTCAGACACTCCTCAGAGAGAGAATGCAATTCAAAGTGGTACCAGGCAACTGGCAGAATCAAATGAAATCTCTGCAGGGATTCTACTTCAACTCATTTCTCAAAGGCAAATGAACACCTCACTGCTAGAATTCACAAAACAGAAAATAAAGAAATATAACTGGAAAAGAGCAGAGACAATAGTCAAGAGAATAAATATTTGAAATTAATTCAAATAAATTTTTGAGACAGGTTTCACCATGTTGCCTAGGCTGGTCTTGAACTCCTTCAAATAAGGCTGTAGAAGATTTCAAAAGCCCAATTAACAATATAAGACCAATAGACCTATATAAAACTTTATGCCTATCAATACTGGAATACACTTCTTTACAAAGCAAATGAAGCATTCACAAAAATTGACAAAAATTACCCCACCCAGCAAGAACGATCAGTCTATAATTTACCTCTTTTGATCTCAATGAAACTGAGATGGAAATTAATAAAAAAGAATAATTGAGAAAACTGACTGTGTTTGGAAACTTCACAATTATGTGCATAAATTATATATATACATATGTGTGTATATATATATGTGTGTGTGTATATGGTAGCAAATGGAGCATATAAATTAAAAAAGTATCATTTAAAGGTTTTCCCCTCCCAATTTAAATGTTTGTATAAGTGTGCATGTGTTTGCAAGTGAATTTTTTCAAATGTAAATGTAAAAAAAAGACAATAATTTTGTGATTTAGAAAATTCATTTAAAAATATTCAGTTTCAAATATTTTCACAGTATATCATACAATCACCTTATACTAACTGGTTCCCTCTTCAGACAAATTTCCAATTATTTTAATTTTGGCAAATAATTTGTTAGGAAAAAAATTAGTTGACTCATATTCTGAAGACTTGCTGGGAAATTCTTCACAAAATATAGATTTTCACAAATTTTCTGAATATATGTCATAAAACATTTAGCTATGAGAACACAGCACATAAATCTATGAATGATTCTTTGGGACCATTTGAATATTCATCAGTAAGAAAAACACATGTCTCTTGTAATCATTCTAGAATTAATTTTTAAATTTCCCTAGATGCTCTTTGGAAAACACAAATGAAAATATTTATATTTAGTAAATAATTAAAATTTATTTTTTCTTAAATAAAAACATTTATAGTGTATTGTTCTAATAGTACGTAAATGTGCACACCAAAATGAATTGCAGAAGCAAGACAATTTCACCAAAAGGTAAATACACAAATAAATTGCCTGTTGCCAGCATCACTGTCAGAAAGTGATTTTATAAGATAGAAAATCATAGATGCATTTACTGCTACATTAGTAATGAAGATACATGTAGAAGATAACACAAAGGATAGCAGAAATGACAATTTGCCAGCCCATGGTATTTACCTTAACCCAAAATACCTGAGTGTAACCCACATTTAGGTTCTACATGAATCTTTTTTGGATGAAGGAACAAGTGGGTGTACACATACACCCACTAATCTATTGTTAAACAATTTGCAAGTCCTCTAAATCTTTAATTCAAGAAAGGAGAGAGAGAGACTTTCTAAATGAATATAGCTTGCAATTAATAAACAATCCTGAGTGTGCTCTTCTGGCTCTAAAGTCTAGATCACATATCTATGTGATCAACTTGATCACATCCATTTTTTTTCTCTTAATTAACAGTGACAATACCTACAACTTATCGGGAGCTTTTTAAGCTTTTTAAAAAGAGTAGGGGAAAACTAACAAGATTTGGAGGAACAGAATATAGAAATGAGGATTGAAGGGGACTTATCTTTATTTACAAAAATATGATACACCATTTAATGAAGAATAGAAATGAAAATAAAAGAATAAGTGAATGGATTCTAATTTTCCAATTAATTTTCACCTACTAGCAGGTAGGATTCTAAACTGTTTATTCCTATTTCTCACCAATTACAGATCCTCTTGGAATGTTTAATGTGTATATTTTACACATTTCTATCTTGAGTCACTTTAGTATCAAAAGATTGTGAAACATAACTATGGAAATAATCAAATAGTCTCAATGAGAAAATAAAAGTTTCCAAGTTCCATATTCGATTACTATGTGCTAAGTGATGATTATAAGAGGTTAGCATATATTAGCTCATTGGATGTTTGCCACGAGCAGATGAGTTAAATAACATTATTATTGCTATGTTATGGATAATAGGATCAAAAAATTAATTTGCCCCAAATTTTACTGCAAAACAATCAGGATTTAAACAGGGCCATTATGCCTTTAATGCTCATGTTGGAAAACTGCAACCAACACACCTCTTATGCACACATCTCCTAATTCACTCACTTAAACTTTTATTGTATATGAAAAACAATGATGACCCTTCAAAGAGGCCAATCAGATTTTGAGGCCAGAAAAATGAAGTGACTTATGAGATGTACTTAGACAGGTACAGACAGGAAACAAATGTAACTTCCTCCTGACTTCAAGGTATAGCTCATTTGTCTTCTCAGCAGTCAAAGACTGAAGTGTGTCATGAAAATATGTGATTCACATGATGTAGCCTATGTATTTGTTACATATTTCAAGATATAGTTGTCTGAATATAGAGAATTATTAAGATCTATTCAAGCAGAAATATCATATTGAATAGAATAAATTAAATAAGAAATTTATTAGACCATACCTGTATAATCCATAATACCTTGTATCAGCAATGCCTTTCATATAAATGTGTCAAATACTCCAAAACTCTGAAAAAAAATTAGTATCATTAATGACATTACTGAAATTCAGAGATATCCAGTGCTGTACTAACTTGTGTGGGAAGCCCAAATCTCTTGGAAGTTCCCATTCTTAAAGTATTTCTGGGAATTCCTAATGTTTTACTTAAGAATATACATGAATGTTTCAGTCTGTTACTAATCTCTTATTACTAATAATCAGACACAATTGCTTCCTGCTAAGCATTACTAATCCTCCTCACATCAATAAATATTCTAGGGGAGTAAGAGAGAATGATTGAGCTCAGTTGGTGAAATCCAGAGCTGCTTTGTTTCTTAGTATCACTGAACTTGGAGGAAAGCTCTATACCCTGTTATACCCAGCCTTTCTCCTTCTGCCTCCAGGTTCTCAGAGACCGAGAACTACTCTATTTGTTCTATTTCTATGTCAGATGAACCAACCAGGACCTCTTTGACTCTCATGACGAATTTTTTTCTCTAGGCATTAGGTATTCCTTCTTAGATTCTGCCTTTCCTCTTATGAATAACAGTGATAATTAGAAGCGTCTCTCTGTAGCTAAACCCCTTGTTTATCACCATGGGGAACAGATACATCTTGGGAAAGTGGAGAGGGAGAGACAGTTAATAGAGGTCATCTAATTTCACTGGAGAAATTTATGTATTAGCCACTTCAACTCTGAAAGGGCAGCTGTTTACATGTGTATGGAACTAAAATTCCCTTCCAGTTCCATAGCTGTAGCCAGGCAATATCTTCAGTGATTCTCCTTCAGGCACTGGGCATGAATTTCCCTGCTTTGGACATGTACACTAAAAGATGCCAAATGTAAATTTTACTGGAAAGAAATCAAAGAGTTACTAGTTTCCTTGCATAGACCATAAAGTTTGGGCTCCCCAAACAAACATTCTTCATAGTCTTGGAGGCAGTCACCTATGTGTTAAGCAGGCAGGCCTTCGGGAGTGGGAAGGGACTTTGTTTCAGTCTTTTGTGTCTTAGAAAGATTATTAATGTCTTATTAAATGATAGGAAGACTTTACTCAAGCTATCGTAATGGTCAAGACTATTGCAAATAAAGTAAAGGGGTAAGAACACAATTCTGAAGACGAGGGCAAATGGGGTCTTAGAGTCAATGGGTTGAGTGAGGTGGTTGCTTCATAGAAAATTACTAAAAGGAAATATCAAGGATAGAGAGATTCTTGGCAAGGGTAGTCCAAGGCTGAGACTTAGGGGAGGAAAAGCCTCAGAGAAGCCTGACAAGATGTGACCAGGAAGGAGTATCAATCCCTGAGGACAATGCTCAGAAAGGCTTTTACTTGCCTGAATTCTTCTTGGGCTTCAAGAACTGTGCTTTGAAAGTTCTGAAATATAGAAAGAGGCTGATTCCACATCAGAATTCGTTCATTCACCTTTGCTCAAGTGGTAACTTTTCAAATTTTAGAAGGATTGATTAGTGACTTTTTCAAGGTCAAAAAAGATTCTGAAGTTGAGAAGTGTACAAATTATAATATTCAAAAATTTTGATAGTAAAATACCTATATCCCCCCAATCATCACGCTGTTACCTGTTTATTTTATAAATAATGGCTACCATTCCACTACTAACTCTTTTTCTGCTGTGCCTCTTTCGCTATCTGCATGTTACAAACGTACCAATTTATTTCATGTTAATTTAGAAAAAAAATGTGGAGAAAACCTTATTTCATCCTCTGTAATCTACTTAAATGAGAAATTGCTTCCATAATTCATGAAATCATGTTGCAACTGGAAAATGGTCATGTCTTCCAATCCTGCTCATATAGCAATTCAGGAAGCAGGTCCATACAAATTAATGATGTGATGATGTTTAAGGATTTAATAATGAGCTAAGCATAAACATAAGTTTCCATATCTTAAATTTAACATCCATTTCAGCACTAAAAAACATCATAATTAAGAATTTTTTCAGGCATAGACTGAGCCTAATAGAAGATATTAACATCTCCTTATCTCAGAAGGTCTGAGTAGGGACAGACCAACTGAGGAGTTGATGTGATATTGGCTAGATGGAAGACTTTCTAGAGCTTTCCACATTCTCAGATTTTCATTTACTATGTTAAGGTAGTTCAGAATCCTATTCAACGATCAATAGGAATTGCAAGAAAAGACTTAAACCCATCAAGAGATTTGTAGCTCTTTCCTGACACCATCACCAAGCAACTATATGGTCCTGTGCATGTTTCCTAACCTTCCTGATCACGTTCTTTTCATGTATAAAATAAAGAGAACATTATTTGGATCCCTTATGGCTTGAAAATGCTAGTTTTATCTTGCATTAAGTTGGGTGACAGTGGTAAAATTAGCATATATAACACTGGTCCCTGATTTTTAAAAAATAAAAATTTATGTAGTGAAGGAGTCTTTCCGTGCCCACCCCCATTTCTTTTTCCTTTCCTTTATTACTACATTAATTCATTAAGATCTGAAAGGAAAGATGAGGAACAGGAATGATGGAGAGATGGAGTCCACAGGTGAGCATTAGCATTGGTGGGTCAAGTGCCATGAACCAGACTACTTGCTTGAGTGTTATTTCAGAATATGCTCCATGGATCTTCAGGGAAAATGGTACAAAATAAGTTTGGAAGAAGAAAAAGAAAAAGAATGTTTGAACCACCTAATAGAAACCATATTTTCTTTAACACAAAATCAATTAAATCTATTTTATAGCTTTAATTCTTAAGAGTCAAGTCCAGACATATTATCTAAAAAATAACCCTAAACTTTGTGTAGATTTGGTATATCAAATGTCCAGCTGGAGCATATCAACTTGAAATATTAATGTAACCCTGGTAATTAGTTGGGTTTATTCCCCAGTTGGTAGCCTTTCTAATCAGGGATCAAACACGTGGCTGAAATATGGTCTCATTTTCCAACAGTCCCCTCATTCATCAGCATGAGAGTGAGTATTAAACTCCCTTTCCTGTTATCGACTCTTGTGAACTATGCTCTTTCTTTTAAGTGGGATTTAAGTCTATTTAGAAGACTGGAAAATATTTCTAGCCTAAAGAAGTAACCCTACCTTATTTAAGCACTTGAGCAAAATCACAAGCAATAAGTCAGTTTCTGTGTCAAAGCCTCTGTCACTGGGAATTGACTAGAGCAGGCGATGGCCTTTGCTTTGTTCTGAATGTGCTGCAGTCCATGCAGTTGGGATTGGAAAATACATGTAAATGTGAAGCAGCAAGGAGCTTGGTACATTTGGGAAGCAATGTTAAATGGCAGTGCCTCAGTTTGTGTACAAACAGCCTAAGAGCAAAGCAGTGAATGAAATAGAAATGATAAGATCGAAGGAGAAACACAACCTGTTCCCCTCACACTCTGGATTAGACTCCATTCACGCATAACATTACAGTAAAGTTTAATGATTAAGCAACACCCCCAAAAACCCAATGCCATATGTTGCGTGCAGTGTCACAGGGAAAAGAGACTGCTAATTGTCTGAAGAGAAAAGGCCTCCTGAGGAGACTGAAAGTGACTTTCAAGAGGAGAGATAGGACAGATATATAAGGTCTCTGAAGCAGAGCAAACAGAAAAGACTGAGTGCCAGGAAAAACAGATGAGTTTCTCTCACTCAGCAAAAAGTCCTTATGGATTTGGGCAATATTGATCTCCAACATCAGGTACTTGAGGAATGGGGCGGAAATTACAGATGTACCTTTAGGAGGAGGAGAATCTTCAAGGACAAAGAGGAACCTCTCCCACGGCAATCCCCTGTGAAGCCCCCATATCCTTAAACCAGGAAATGAGTTCATGAAGGACCTGAGCCTTGCCACTTTCATCCATGGCAGTACTGGGGAGCCAGAAAGTCTCTGTTTGAATCCCAGTTCTTCCACCTAGCAGCTGTGGATCATGGGCAAAGTCCTTAACTGCTCTTTTCCTCAGTTTCCCCTCAGTTAGATGGGTACCTGGCACAGCACGTAATGAGTATGGATTAACTTTCATTAAAATACCCACCAACAAATGTATATTGTTTCATCATTTCATATATTTTTGTTTATTAATAAAATGTCACTTGGCTGCAAGAGTGCCTATCTTGTGTTGTGGATATTTCAACAAATGGAGAAGAAAATGTGATAAGATGGGTATTTGAAACTATCCAAGGAAAATTATGAGTGTTTGAGGATGGGATCTGGGGTGGAGCCAGTTAAGATTAGCCCTTTCAAGAAATATATCATTCCCTTTTTACATGAAGTCAAGTGGAAAACTTACTGAAGAGACATTGGTAATCAAACATTTACACATAAGTATATTTTTTCCTGAGAGAAGATACTAATTTCCATCAATTCTCAAAAGATTAGCTATTTCTAGCTTACTCATTCATAAGCATTTTTATAGAGAATATTTTATCATACACCTACCTTTAGCAACTAATTAAAAGCAATGACTCTTACTCATAACTTAAAATATAGCTTGGTATTCAACTCAGCTATGACCCCAACAGATGCCTGTAGGAATTCTTGTTGAGGTGGAAATGACAGTCCATACAGCCAGAATTCAGTGATTCTGTGCATTCAAAAGTCCATCTTCACTTGCTCCCCCACAAATATGTGCACTATGTCAAGCTGTATCCATAGGACCCAGCAAAAGAAACTTCTGAGTCCCTTCAAATTTATCACCATCAACAACTTGATGAATACTTTCTGCTGAATATTTTCTTGCTGTTCACTTCAGCAAAGAGGACTCCTTTATGCTTTTTGCTTCAAATGCAAATCAAGTAGGTAAGTGCAAGGACTATGACAAATTGAGCTGTATGTAGCTAATGCTGTGACACATTTTTCCCAGATATTAAAATGTCACATCCTTCTACTTACATTTTAGTTACTTTTTTAAATTTTGGTTTATTTTTAATTATATTAAATCTTTTATCAAAAAGTCCTAGTATAGAAGTATCATGCTGTAAAAATGAATAGTCTAATTTCATTTCCAGTAAACACACTCCACAGTCTTGCTGTCGTTTTCACAGTTTTTCGGGGCTAACGGTAGGTTGTGAATTCTCCATCACTGTCCATATTCCTCCCTCAAAAGCTCACGTGTTGGAAGTTGTGTTTCCAATGTAATAATGTTCAGAGGTGAGACTTTTGGGAAGTGATTGGGTCATGAAGGCTCTAACTTAATAAGTGGCTTAATCTATTGATTGATTCATAGCTGAATGATCTAATGGGAGGTGGTAGAAAGAGTAGGAGGTAGGCCCTAATTGAAGGGAGTGATTCCTTGTGGGTACGCATTAGGGATTATATCTTGTCTCCAGCCACTTCCCCCTGCCTTTCCTCTTCCTAGCTGCCACAAAATAAGTAGCTTAGCTCTGCCTTGCATTCTGTTATGATGTACTGTCTCAAGACAGACTCAGGAACAATAGAGCCAGCTGACCACACACTGAAACCTCTGAAACTGAGTCAAAATAAATCTTTCCTCTTCCAAGTTGATTTTTCCAGGTATTTTTTCACATTGACAAAAAACTAACACAGAAAATTGGTACCAGGAGTGGGGCCATTGCTGTGACTATACCTGACCCACTTTTGGAACTGGTTTGCAGGAAGAGTTTGGATAGAATTGGAGATGCAGGCTGGAGAAGCCCTAGAATGTTGTAAATAGAGGTTAATGGACAATTCTGGTATAAGCGCAGAAGACCAGAATGCTCATAGGAATATGGACAGTAAAGATTGTGCTCATGAGGTTACATGTAGGAATAAGGACTATTTGGAATTGGAATAGAGGCCATATATGTTACTTTCTGGGAAAGAACTTGTCTAAATTTTGTCCATGTCTTGAGACTTTTTGTGAGGCTTAATTTAAGAATGATGGACAAATTTACCTGGAAGAGGAAATGTCAAGGCAGCATAACATTCAGACTGTGGGATGTGGTATTGCTGACTGCTTTTAGCTAGGTTTACAATGAGAATATAGAGCAAGAAATGGAGAAAAAAGATTAAAAAAAAAACTTGAAGTTTGGTCAGAAATGAATGTGTAAAATTGGAGCCAAGGAAGATGTTGTTGCTGAAGGGATAAACACCATTAATGAGAAACTAAGAACTTTGCACTGAGGACATAGGAAAGATGGCTTGAGAGAATCTCTCAGGAATCAACAAGACCCTACCCCTTGCAGGCTCATGGATATAAAGGTAAAAGCTTTTTTGAAAAACTTTTCTTTGAGAATACAGTGCAGCAAGAGCACCCTACTCCTGCATGGCATTTTTGGAAGTTGTTTCCCAAGGATTCATGGCACTCAGTTATCCAGGCATTCAGAGGCTGCTGAAGACAAGGTCTAAGAATGCAAGAATTAAGCCTAGGAGGGCAGGCATTGTGTGACTTGGTCATAATTCTATTGGAAATTCCCTTAGAAGGTTGAGAGTAAAGCCAAGGATGCAATGGAGACTCCAGAAAATCAGAAATTCCAAGAATGTAAAATGACTGCTAAAGACAGGTATAGCATCCAGCAGAGCTAGTTCAAGAGAGAGGCTATGTGGGTGCAACAGTCAAGGCCATAGGGGCAGGGCTTCCCAATCCATTTTTAGTCCTCATCTCACTACCACATGTTACCAATGCTGAATGTAGAGCTACAGGATGTGTTTGCCCTGCTAGGTTTTGGTCCCATCCCTATTCTTCCCTTTTGTAATGAGAATGTTTACCCTATACCTATCCTCCCATTGTATATTAAAAGTGTATAACTTTATTTTTTATTTTTACTGGAGCTCACAGCCAGGAGTTGCTTTGAGTCTCAGAAGAGACTTTTAACTTGGACTTTTGAACAATTCTAGAACTTTTAGGGACTAAGAAGACCTTGGAGATGTATCAAATGCATTTTGCATTATGAGATAGACATGAGCCTTTGTGGTTCAGGGGAAGAATGCTAAAATTTTGATGTGGACTGTCCCTCGAAGGCTCATGTGTGAAAAATGTAAATCCTGTATGAGTTAGCTTTTAATTACTGCAACCAAAATATCTAGGAAAATAAATTTAGAGGAGAAAAGATTTAGTTTGGCTCATAGTTTCAGAGGTTTTAGTCAATGATCATCTGACTCCATTTTTTCTTAGGACCGTAGAGAATAAGGGGTGGCAAAGCAAAGCCATTGACCCTCATGCAGTCAGAAATCAGGGGTTGGGAGTTTAGGGGGAAGGGACCAGGAACAAGATATAACAAGATATGGTCCCCTAGGGCACATCCTCAAGAACCTAGTCCTTCAACTATTTCCCACCTCACACAGCCTCCACTACCTCCTAGTGGTCTATTCAGCTATCATTGGATTCATCCACTGATGGGATCAGATTTCTCATTATACAATCATTTCCCCAAAACCCTACCTCTGATCATTACTGCTTTAGGCACTGGGTCTCCAATGATGAGTCTTTGGGCATACTTCATGTTCAAACCATTATAGTCTCCAATACAGCAATGTTTAGAGGTGGAGGCTTTGAGAAATAATTGTATTATGAGGGCTTTTACCTCATCAATGCAATGGAGACTACAAGGTTAATTGGTTGATGTGTTCTGAATGAAATATAGAAGATGATGAAAACTGTAAGAGGTGAACCCTGGTTGAAAAGTAAGTCTTTGGGGTATGCCTTTCCTTTCTCCTTCTTTCTCTGTTTCTTGGCTGTTATTCAGTGAACAACTTAACTCCTTCATGCACTTCTGCCATGAGATTTCTGTCTTACTACAGGCCTAAAAGCAAGGGAGCCAGCTGACCATGAACAGAAACCTCTTAAACCATGGGCCAAAATAAACATTTCCTCCTTAAGTTGTTTTTCTCAGGTATTTTGTCACAGCAACAGAAAACTGACTAACATATCATAATTACATAATTATATACTTAATAGCAGCAGTGTGTTTTCTCCATTTGCAATATGTATTAGAGATCTTTTCATGTTGGTATTTATGACTGGTGTTTATTCTACAAGTATACTTGAGTTCAACTGGCCCAATACTGATGGATGTGTGGATGATTCCAGTTTTTCTTAGCTATTGAATCCTTTTATTTGCATCTTTAGATAAATGGGAATTACTTCTCTAGAAAAGATATCTAGAAGTAGAATCACTGGGTAAAAAACTATGAACATTACTTTTTGTTAGATCCTAAAAATCTCCCCTCCAAAAGAATGAACCAACCTTTACACATACCAGCAACATAAAAAAGCATGTCTTTTACAATATCCTTACCTATGGTGAATATCATCAAACTTTGCAATGTTTGCTGCTCTGGTATGGGAAAATATTTCCTTTTTATTTATATTATATTTCTTTATAAATTATAATGACTAATATTCTTTCTATTGCATATATAACACATTTTCTCCCACTCTGACACTTGCTTTTTCATAATTGTGACTTTTGTCATTTGGGAGTTTTTCAATTTTTTTGTAGATAAATATCAAATTTCCTTCTTTATCCCCTCTGAGTTTATGGCCTTTCTTAGTAAATCTTTCAAAACTCTGAATTATAAATGAACATGCTCTTTATTTTTTCAACATAATTTTACAATTTGTGTCCCTTATTTATAGGTACTAGGTACATGTAAAAGCAATTTTGTGAGCATGTGGGTAAGGCAACACTTAACTATATTTCCAAATAGCTAATTTTCCCATGACTGTTTAGTAATAGACAATCCTTTTTCCATTAATTTCCCCACAGAGTAACATGACATTGCCTTAGTCACATACTAAATTCTTCTATGTAGCTGGATGTGAACTTGAACACTTTTTTTTTTGTACAGTCAAGCTTCCTGTTCCTGAACAATTACTTAGGTGAGTGTAGCTGCTGTAGCTACATGCTGGGTGTTTTTAATGTGATTGAGCAAATGCCACTTTTTTTATCTTTTTCACAATACCCTTGGCTATTATATTTTTCTCTCCAATTGAACTTTAAACTAAACCTGTCAAACTCCATAAATATTTCTTTAAAGATTTTACATGGGATTGTGTTAAATTTATGGATTAATTTGGGGAGAAATAACATCTTTATAATGTAAAATATTCTCTTCCAGGAACATGCTATGTCTCTGCATTTATTCAGATTGTTTTATATATCCTTCAAAAAGTGCTACTATTTCTCACTCTGATCTCTCAGATCTTTTGTTAGGTTTAATTCTTACTGCCTTTTGATTTCTACTACTATTTTGTTCGGGATATTGTTCTATTAATATGCTCTAACTGGCAATTGCCTTATATAGAAAAATTGCATGTTGCATTTTGCATATATGCATCTTATCAGGTTTAATAGATTTTTCCTGTTGATTCTCTTGGATTTTCCAGGAAGATAATCATATGGGGTATGAATGATAGTTTTATCTTTACCTAACTAATGCATACATATGTGTATCCTATATATAATTGTCTTTGAGAAAACTTGCATAGTGATATTGAAGATAGATAATATCACCATCTTTCTGACCATATCACGACCATTCACAAACAAATAAGACATTTAAAAGTTTCAAATTTCCTGTTACATTTTATTCAGGAGATATTTTCATTTCTATAACTGAAAAAATATAATAATATGCATAAATATCAATACTTCAAACTACTTCAATCTCTACATGGTAAGTTCCTCATAAAAACCTCTAAGGCTATAAAATATAGTGTGTTTAATAAAATTTTATTGACTTACCAACTGAAATGATTATAATAATGTGATTTCAATATAAATTTTTATTATATTTTATACTGTATTACTATATTTAATATAATATTGATAGATACAAATAGATACATGTAAGCAATATAAAAATTATAATCATAATAGGAAACTAACCACTACAAAATTATGTTCAACTTAAGAATGTCTATATTTGGAGGTTTACACATATGAATTCATACATTTTGCCATTTGCACTATTATGTAGGTAAGATTCATCTGTGTTGTGCATACTATTATAGTTCATTCATATGCAAAAAAAACAATTTTTTTTTGTATTTACCATTTTAGAGACACTGTGTTTTTTTCTATTTGGGACAATATTGATAATAGTGTTATTAAAATGGCACATATCTTCTGGTGCATGCACATGAGAATTTCTCTAGGATATTTCTTAGAAATGCAACTTCTTATTCATAGGGATTATGAATATACAAGTTTTCATAATGTTTGTTATGTTTTTATTAAGATTTGCTTTACCCAGGAAAGGAAATTCTTGTTAATCCTAGTTTACTAAAAGTATAACATGAAGACTTGTTGAATTTTACTACATGCTTTATCTGCAGTGTATGAGTTAGCTATTAACAAAATAATGCTACATAACAAGCCATACCAAAACCCAGTGGCTTAAAACTCTAATTACTTATGTCCATTCATATATCTGTGGGAAGGCTGTGGTTGACTGATCTCGACTGGGCCCATAAATGCTGGACTCCAAGCTACAGGTGGGTGTCTAGTCTGCCCCACATGCCTTGCCCTCCCTGAGACTTCTTTCCATGGCAGTGGCAGAATCACGAAGTCTAATTGTATAACCAATGTTATATTGGCCACATAGACAGAATATGTAATCATAATGTTAAGTTCACATCTGCCATGATCTTAGAGACTAGCAATTTCTTTGTTGGAAAATGTTTCTCTATTCATCTTATTTAATATCTACAGGACTATTTAGGTATTCTTCTTAAATCAGTTCTGGAAAATTGTACTGTTTATAGAATTTTTCCATTTCAAATATTTTCAGTTATTGTCTTCAAATTACTCCTAAGATTCACATAGTATGTTTAAAATTCTATATGTAGTTATAGGTTTTCCTTTTTTCTTAATATTGAGCATCTATAATTGATTTTTCTAGGAATTTGTCTATTTAATTACAGCACTCAACTCTTGGTTTTGTTCTTATCGTGCCTTTATTTTCTATTTTATTAATTTATGCCCTATCTTTGTTATCTCCACCCTTTCTATATTTTTATTTGTGGAATTATTCTTTTTCTAATTTCTTAGAATGGATGCTGAGTTTATTAAATATTAAGTCCTGCTCATCAAGAATATTCAATCCCCAGCTTGATTGTTACAGTTTATTACAACAGGACCACCTTGAACATGGATCCACCAGCCCTAGTCCAGTCTTCAGATGGGCTGGAACCAGGCCAAGATCTGACTCCCATCTCATGAGAGACCCTACTCTAGAACCTCACAGCCCCACTCCTCCCAAATTCATGCCACATAGGTACTGTGAGGTAGAATGTGCTGGCTGTTATTTTAAGTCATTAATTGTTGGGATAATTTATAGCACAGCAATGATAACTAATACACAACATAATGGTCAGAAGATTACAATCTATTATTTTTCTGACAAAATGAATATGCACAGTTTCCACATTGAAATCAGTTTGATGCTTTAGTTTCTTCCTGAATAACATAATCAGAGCATAAGCAATAGTTTTGAATGAATAAATAAATAAGGACCAAACCATGGTCATTCACTGAGACAATGAATAAATGCCCAGAAGCAAATCTCATGCCTGACTGAATAGGGAAATCTGCACTCCTGCAAAGAAAGACACTATAGAAAACTGATGAACATGTTTCTCATCCCCTTGTTCTCAGGGGATTTATAAACATACAAGTGACGGAGCTCCTGTGCTTTATGTGTGCGCATTCACATTTTCTCCTGGAAAACAGAGCAACAGACTTGTAAATGATAATTTTAGATTCACTGTGATTTTAAGTAGCACTGTTAGCTGAAGTAATAATAATAAATAATATCATTATTTAACAGAATGCCATTCAGCACTTTTTCCTGCTTCACTGTTAAAGCTTAAAAGAAATTATGTTGAAAAAAAATAATAGTTCGTAACAAATTTTAAAATGTCTTCTACATAGTGAATATAATGATCACTGTTAATGTTTGGAATATATGACAGTTTTTTAAATTGAGCTCTCTTTGCTTAATCTGCTTTTCATTACAGCATGCAAGTGATAATAAAGGCTGTTCAAAGGTGGTGTGTTTGTGGATCATGGTCCATGGACAGCAATGAAGAGCTATTTATTTAAATAAAGGTAATCATTGTTAGTGTAAAATGGAAAAAAGCACTTCCATATAATATTGACTTAGACAAAATGAAGAGCTCTGGCCCATTAGTAAGCAGAATGCATGCAAGTCTCACATGCACTGGGAGAAAAGGCTTTGTTCAGAAGAAAACAGTGACATTCAGCTATTTAAAACAGAAATTTGCTGGAGCTAGATGACAGAAAATACAAAGAGAGCCCATTTTGCTTTATGAAACTTTTTGTTTTAGATCAGCATTAGTAGCTATAGCCAGCTTTCTGCCTCCCATTTATCGCTTATCCACCCTTCAATCATTGCATTGATTATTTATGCCTTAAATTATGGCTATTCTCTATTGTTTCTGCTGTAGCTTAAAGAAGAGCCTCAAGAGCAAGTGTAAAAGAAATGTCTGAGTAGGTCACTGGGCAATGCACGAACATACCTTAGGATCTATCGTTCTCTTCACTATCATGTCCTCTTCTATTCATTTCATATGTGTTGGTGCAGTACCAACACAACATTCATTAGAAGAGCAAATGGAAAAACATCAGCTCACCAAAACTTCTTTCTTTCCTGCAAAGTTAAGTGAGGTGTTCTTAGTTTCTTAACGAAGTCAGAATTTAAGGAAGCAAGGAATCATCAATCTACCTTTTCCCTGAAAACTAAAATATAAAAGTGGTTATATTTTAAAACTATCGTACAACTGGGGGTATGATTGCATTCATTCTCTCACCTAAAAGTAAGGACTGGAAGTACTCCATACTGTTAAGGAAGTAAATCATCCAGAGATAAAATTTGTTGCCCTATGAGGAGGTGACTGTGGATCAGAACTCCAGAGAATGGCAGGCAATTTTGTATTAGGAAGAATAAGCAGTAAAATTAAACCAGGGTGCCTGAAGCATGTTTCCACATAACCATCTTGACAACATTATCTTCTTAACAATTTCTTTGCTTTGTACCTGATTTAAGGGCCATGCTATTCTGGCTAATGCCATGAGCAAGCCTTCATCACTAGTTCTTTTCGTAGGCATCAACACGCATCCAGTAATGACCTCAGCTCCTTGGAGGCTTGCCTTCCAGGAACTGTCTTAACAGCTACAGTTCTGCTTGGGATGCTCAAAGTCTGTCTGAGATATACAGAAAGCATTAAGAAATATTTATAAAGAAAAGACTTTATCTCATAATGTCATCCAGAAACTTCCAAAATAAATCTATCATACCAAATGCCAGTTTTGCATTCTACTGATGGGCCTCAGATTTTAAAGGAATAGTCTGGTTCCTTTGGAAACCAACAAAACACCACATCTTTGGCTGCAAAGAGCTAAAAATGCTTATAACAATTTTGAATGGCAGATGAGCTTCCTGTTATGCTTTATTGTATAGATAACTATGTTTAGATAACAGGTGTTTAGTCCTGCAATACATTTAGTTAGGCTTACGTTTCAGACTCCTCAAATGTGTTAAACTCTTAAAGCCTTAGGAGGTATCTTCATGATTTTGTCTTATTTTTCTAAAAGGGCACTCAAAACTTTTTATAAACATCAGTCCCCATGAAACCTAGATCTGCAGTATACTTAGTTGAGTGATGAGGTATTCTTGAGGATTAATAAAATAAATATCTATTTATGTTTACTGTTTTCAGAAAGATAATCCTGTTGAAGAAACAATATTTATACATGTCAAAGAATCATCTATTATCATGTGAAAACAATGGGGTTTGGATTCAGAAGATAAAAATCTCTAAATCCCAGCTCTGCTATTTATATTCTGCTATGGGTTTATGGACAAGTAAAGTAACTGATTCTTTTTACAAAAAAAAAATGGACATAATACTTAAATCACAAGATTGTTCAGAGGTTTAAAAAATATAAATATGTGAAAACAAAATTGTCTTACATTTACCTTGTCCTTATAATGTTATTTGAATCACCAAATTTCAGATTATATAAGCAATTAAAGGAGATCTAATTTAACCTCCTTTTTCCTGTTCAATACTTGGATACTTTCTACAATATCACCACGTCATGGTTGTCTATACTTGCTTGGGTATAGAGAGTGATAAGGACTATAACTGTCATACAATTTGTTACTCAAATAAATGCCACCAAATTTTTGTTTTTATTCTGTTTTATTTTAGAATTCAGGTATAGGTCTCTGGTTCATGAAATTTAAGAAATGTTAGTACTGGAAACTGAGAAATAGGCTATAAATTCCCTTTTGATTATCAGCCGCATGCTATGGTACTAGGGTGCTCGGGTACCAGTTTGTGGGCCACAGTCAAAACCAATGAAGGAGGGCCGGGGCTGTGGCTCAGTGGTGAAGCGCTTGCCTCGCATGCGTGAGTCACTGGGTTCGATCCTCAGCACCACATAAAAATAAATAAATAAAGATTTAAAAAAAAAAAAAAAAAAACCAATGAAGGAGCCGGGCGCGGTGGCTCACGCTTGTAATCCCAGCACTTAGGGAGGCTGAGACAGGAGAATTGCGAGTTCAAAGCCAGCCTCAGCAAAGGCAAGGCGCTAAGCAACTCAGTGAGACCCTGTCTCTACATAAAACACAAAATAGGGCTGGGGATGTGGCTCAGTGGTCGAGTGCCCCTGAGTTCAATCCCCAGTACCAAAAAAAAAAAAAAAAAAAAAACCAATGAAGGACTGGAGTTCCCAGCATGTATTACAGCTTGAAAAAGGAGGATTTCTGGATCCAACTTAGGACAGTAAATAAAGACATAATGGAAAATTTATAAATACTAAGTGTAAAGCCAGATGACCACAGGAGGCGAATTAAAACCGCTGGGCAAGGCTTTATTGGAAATACACGCTCTCGGGCTGACCTCTCCCGTCCATCAGAGTATGTCCAGGAGAGTGTCGCAAGTGTTCCACAGTAAAGCAAATTTAAAGGGCCCAGTCAGGAAGGGGAAAGCTTAAGGCAGGAATGAAGGGGATATGAGATAGGAAGAGGAGGCATCTAGAGTCCTGTGTCCCCTTCCGGGATGAGTCAGGAAGTGAGTGAGTGAATTATAACTTCTGGGAAGGAAGTGGGCAGGGTTGGAAACACTTATAGAAGATGGAATGATACATGGAATGAGGTTTTGGTCCTGGAAGAGGAGAAGGAGGGGGAGGCCAGAGCACAGATGCCTGGTTAGCGATTGGTGAGTAAAGAGATGTTTCTGCCTTGGGATGAGAGAAAGTGGTGGGATGAAATACCTATAGAAAAACTCCCAGGCTTGGGACCAAGAAGCCAAGAAATTTCATGCTTGTGAGCATCAGTTGGCCTCAAAGCTTCTAAGAATCTGCTAACATATGGACCACTGCAGCAGATATAATCAGTCTTTAGAGTTGCAAATAGTGAATTCATGAGGGGAACCCCAAAGGATAAAGCTACAGGTGGTCAGTTGTAGGAGGCTGAAGGAGGGCATCTCCAGAGAGAACTCTACCCAGTTACCTGAGGTGGGAGATGCTAACTAAGAGTGCCCACCTCTAAATGTGATCTTCCAAATACCTCTAAAATCTGCCCATTTCTCTCTACTTTCACTAACCAGGTCTAGTTCAAGCTCCAGTCTTCCCTTCCTCAGACTGCTGACCACAGACTGCCTTACCACCAGTATCCCTCATGCCCTATTGACCCCTGTCCCACTCTTTCACTCTATAGCCAGGCTTAGCTCTTAAGAATGCAAATCAGATCCTGTGTTATTTCTAAATAAGATGTGTAATGTTCTCTATTGCTCTCAAGTTGAAGAGATGAAATTAACTTGGCATGCAGGGCTTTCCCAGTCGGACACTACCCTGCTCCTGCTTTCTGGGCCCTATTCATGATCCTCCCTCTCTACGTTCCAACCAAGTTGGTCTTTGTCAGGGTCATAAAGTGTAATGTGATTTTGCCTAAAAGATGCTGTTCCCTTTACTTACTCTGCCCGATGCATTAATCACATTACATTCAAAATTTATCTTTTGAAGGGATTCTCCTTAGTTCTCAGTTCTATATGCTCCTATACTTTTTATACTTTCAAGCCATAAACATACTATACCTTATATTCATTATCAACTTTTTTCATTAATGGATTAATGTCTATTTCCTGAACTAAATTATAAGTCTCTTGAGGGGAGATTTCAAGTCTGGTTTGTTTGTTTTTTCATTACTTTTTATAAGCACATAATGCCTGGTACACAGTAAACACTCTGAAATATTTCATGCAAACAGGCATGAATGAATGAATAAGTATTAGCTCAGTGGCTTTGAAATATGTCCTGCCCAATGGAAGACCTTAGCTTTTACTCCACAATTTCCTGACTGTTTTATAACAATCAAATGAAACTTCACATAGGAGAGTTATTTATATACAATTGTCTTTGTTGTGGTTATAGGGGAGTCATTGACAGAAGTGTATATCTTGGGAAAAGGAATTAATTTAACCAAGATAAAGAGTTCCATTAGGCATCAAACTGAGGCCTGTGGTGTACTCTTTTCTGAGTCTTTTCTCTCTGTTCCTTGGAGCATGAAAGCAAAGGGGCCTGATTGATGACTGCCTTTCTGCTCACATTCTGACTGCATAAAAACCTTCCATGGTAACATCAAAAGATGTTTATTTTAGCCCACTGGCATATGAACTCAGAAAAATTAGAGTTCCCAAGCAAAGTAGAACTTTGGTGTAACCGACATCTGTTTATATAACAATTTATGTAATTAAAGCTGGGTGAAAAGAACTTGAGAGCTGGTATGACAGAATGTTCTTGAAAGCTGTAGAACAATCATTTGTAGGATGCTGCAACTGTTCAGAGAGAGTCATCAAAACATCCTTCATCAAAGCCTTTTGAGTGAAGTAAATAAAATAGAAGCCACAGTCTTGATTCAGAATGTGTAAATCCTACTGTTTGATTTTCTACGGCTTGCATGTTGATGTTGTAGTCCCAATAGGGGCAAGAATACTGCAGAGGAAACTGCTTAGAAATAGCGCTACCTAAGCAGTGAGGGTAGCTAACGATTTATCTGAGTATTTGATAACTGCACTCAGCCACCCAGACATGCAGAATATAGTTGCCCACTAGCAAGGACATACGGCACTACTGCAGTGTAGACCACTCTCTGTCCTAATCTGTCCCCAGATGGTATAGTAACATTCACCAGGCTTGTCAGAAGATACAGGGAAAGAGTGGAATGTTTTATTTTCATAATGCCTGTGGACACTGCTCCAGGTTTGCTCAGCTAAACATCTGGCTCCTGAGATCTGCAGACCTTACATATCTTTCTGAAGCTCTCCCTGGTGCTCCTACAGGCTTAGATTCCTACCTTCCAAGGATGAACAGAACTAATAAATAAGTTTCTCTCTGGCAAGGGAGAAAATGACCTTCAAGTACAGCTGAGTCAAGTGTATACATGGAGCTTCATCTTGGATAAGTACTTGTTCATCTCACTTGACCAACTCTGTCCCTCCTAGCAAATGCTCTCAACTCTAATTAAACTGAGAAACCAGGGATAGGCCTATACTCATTTCTTCACTGTTTATAAAAATTAACATAAAATAGAAACAGAGCAAGCCATCTTTACTGAAATCATTTTCAATGTAGAATCATCACATGGTTGAACCTTTGTAGCCCAAGGTTAGTGGGCTGGCTTTAATGATTGAGGTGGATCAGGTTTGATTTGTGGGAAATATCAGGTAGGTTAGAAGCATACATAATATTTGGTAAGAATATACATAAAGATTCTAGAATAATTTGATGAGGTTCCATCCATTTCTTGTGGGGTAGTATTCAATGAGACATATATTTCAAATAACAGTAACAGCTACCATTTTCTGAACACTCACAATATACCAGGCACTGAGGCATTAACTATCTAAATTTTTAAGCAGATGTTGAAGATTCTGATGATATAAAGATTCAGATTCCTGACATTAGTGAGTCATAATAATTACAAAAGCACTAAAACTCAAATGAACTTGGAACAAATCTCAGAAAAAAAAATGGAAATTTTTCTCTGTGTACAAATTACAGCTCTGGCATTATTCCCAAGGGCTCCACAGGTTGTGTGCTACACAACTTGAGTGGATTGACCCTGGATTTTCCAAGGTAGATGGGCCTTGGATGCCTACACAAGGATGGCTACCTTTTCCTTGTCCCAATTCATGATTCTGTTTCCTGAGTCCTGTCTGCAGTATCATGTGGCCATCTGGTGGAACTCGACGACATTGCCTCCACTCCCACAGGTATGTAAAGGTGGGTAACTGGGGAAGGGCCTGTCCAAAAGTACAAAACAGAACTGCACTTTCACCTTTCCATTCAACTGCTACTCTTCAGAAATTGCCCGTCATGACCTATCACATAGTGGGAAGAGATGGGGAGGACCTGTGTCCTGTCTTCTGGAAGATAGTATAAGGCTACTGAAATTTCCCAATCATTTGTATTTTCATTTTCTTTTGAATTATCCAGAAACCCGAAGCCAAGATCTAACGAAGATTGATAACAGATCAAAACAAATAGTTGCTGTTTTTATTATTATTCTCAATTTACACATATGAAGGCTCAGAAAGAAAGTTTAAATACTTGTCCATTTAAATTAAATGCATAATTAGTCAGAACCAGTGCAGAAGGAAGAGTTGGGAATTGAAATGTGAAAGGTCTTGCCCTTAACCACTAGGAAAGAAAAGAAGTTTTCATCTTCTAATTGAGCACCGAGGGAGACAACTCAAGCAAAGCAACAAAGGCATGAATACAGGCAAAGCCAAGAGTCTGAAAGTGATGGAAAGCCCATAGCTGAGTCTGTGGGAGTCAGAGAACAGAGAGATCACTGTAAATGTGGTTATTCAGAGAAAAGAAACCCTTCGGAGTAGGTGCCAAGCTAAACCAAAGTAGCACAGGAGAAAGAAATCAGGGCTCCTTTGAGGTCTCAGCATCTTCACTCTGTCCAGCATCGCCACACAAACTGAGCCTCCGGCCTCCCATGCCGCCATCTGTCACGCAGCTTCAGCCAAGCCCAACCTCAGCCAGTCTTGTTTCCAGACTTCCTTGCTTTTGCAAAGTCACCCTGAGGTGAGCGCCAGAATGACTATAGAGTCCTCTGAATGACTATAGAGACCTAAATAAATGACTTTCCCGAAGAAAAGATGACAGCTGAGGAGGCTGCTCCCAGAAAGGAGGTGCACACCTGCTCACCTGTGCTGTCCTCCCATCTCCCTGAGCGGCGCATGTCAGCTGCCCTCTTCTCCCCATCTGGAAGGAGAGAGGTGGCAGCCTCATGAAAACCTGGCAGAGCAGCAGCCTTGCTCAAGCTGTCTTTATGATTCTATCTTAGGAAAGCACCTTGAAAATGAGCAGGGACTGCTTCCTATCATGTATGTAGTTCTCAGCAAATTGAAAGTGCATAATAAAAATCAATAGATCCTACACAAACCATGACTATTAATACATTTGTTTGATACAAATTGAATGTACAAATCAATAATAAAATTAACATCTTGAATCTCCAGGATTTCACTGAATAATTATTATATTGAACAATAACTCAGTATTGAATGAATATTCTGGAGCTCATAATATTCATTATGAATATGCATGAAGATGATTTTGAATGCATAATTAGTCTGCACAGCACTGATTCAAATGAAAGGACAATTAGTTTTAGCTTTAGCTTTGCCCTATCTCATTTAAATGCATTATAATGATGTACCCATAACCAGAATATCACATAATTTATAAGACCCTTCTTCTACAGACTATCATCTGTCTTTTCTATTAAAATTATTAAATAAATGCTAGTACTAAAATTACACAAAGTGAGTAGAGGAAAACTTGTGTAAGAGATTTTTATGGTCCATTTGTTATTGGCTTTTGTAATTTTTAATTTTTAGTTGTAGATGGATACAATACTTTCTTTTTTTTTGTTAATTATATGTGGTGTTGAGGATCGAACCCAGTGCCTCACACATGCTAGGCAAGTGCTCTACCACTGAGCTACACCCGCAGCCTTTGGCTTTTGTAATTTTTTAGCTTTAATTTCCGATTCATAAAAAAGTAGCAAGAATAGTACAAAACTTCATCCAAATTCCCCCAACTGTTAACATTTTGCAATATGTGCTCTACATATGTATATATATGTGGTTGTGTGCATATGTATATATTCAAAACATATATATATGAATATTTGTGTCTATATATGTACAAAGTATATTTTTTTCTGAATCATATAAGGATAAGCTGGAAAAATGAAGCCATGATTTCCTTTTTACCTCTTATATAACCACTATAATTACTGAAATTAGATATTAATAAAAATTTTATTCAATGTTATTATGAAATCTGCAAACCTTATTGATATTTTACCAGTTGTTCCAATATCTGTAAAGTAGAAAAAAGTTAAGCCCTACACATACTTTTTTAAAAATGTCTTAGTTGCACATCTCTACCTATCTAAAATTAATGTATACCAGGCATTGTGCCGCACACCTGTAATCTCAGCAACTCAAAAGGCTGAGGCAGGAGGGTTGTGAGTTCAAAGCTTGCCTCAGCAACTCAGTGAGACCCTGTCTCTAAATAAAATACAAAAAGGGCTAGAGATGTGACTCAGTGGTTGGGTATCGCTGGGTTCAATCCTTGGTACCAAAAAAAAAATTGAAACTAATGTGTACATTAATATAAAATGAGATACAAATGGATATCATTATAAAACTGCACATGTGACTCAAGGATTAAGCAATCTGATTGTTTCATTAACAAAAGTATATTACATCTATTTCTCCAATATGAGTAGTTTTAATAAATGAATCATTGAAAAAATGATTAAAATGTGATAGTGTTACTTTATTTTTAAATATTTTAAATGGTCATTTAACTCTAAAGACAATTTCAAAATTGTAGAACAAATGGTTGTTTGGTTGAACATGAGTGAGAAGGAGTGATTTTGACAGACCCCTGGAAAGGGTATCACACAGGAGCTGGCCAGCTTCAATCTCCACTGTGAAGTAAGCCCTCCTGGGTGGTATTACTGCCTATAGTGGGTCATCCGTCTGCTGCTAAGAAGTGATGGAGAATGAACCATGGGCAGATGACCCTCTGCTAAAATAGGGAAGTTGCTTTGGTATAGGGAATAGGGCTTGATTTGTGTTATAGTGGAATATGGTATGTAATGTGTTTTTTATAAGTTATGATGTCCTTATAGTGAACAAAGGAATCTCATCATTGATTTTGGCATTTCTAGTTCACTTTTGGGAAGGATATGCAATAATTTTGAATAATTTTTAACAGCCTTATTCTTTGATTCAGGAATTCTACTACTGGCATTTTTCTTCAAAGTACAGTCCTAATTACAAGAAAGAGCCTTAAACACAAAGGTGTTCATTACATTATAATTCCTAATAGTTAAAAAAAATCCAGAAACAAACCTCTAGAACTCCAAAAAATATAGGAAAGGCAAAATAAATTATTTTGGTATAATTTACAATACCAGTTCTGTGTACCAAGTTTGTCCTTCTCTAAATACCTTATATGGCACATAAAATGATTTAAATTGAAGGAACAGAAGGGAGAAAATATGTATTGGGTTACTGTGAGTTGGTACTATGTAAAGTACTTTTACAAGTGAAATAACAGTGTAATCTCAGTCTATTAGATAGAATGGTATACAATTTCAAATATAATCGATTACTCAAACACAATATCAATTCAGAGTATTTGTTGAGAAATTTAATAGAGTATCAGATTTTAATATTTAATATCATCTTGAACATATTAAAAAAAAACAAGACCTGAAAGAAATAAGTCATTCTGTTAACACTGGTTGTTTCTGAGTCACAAATTTTCCTCTGGCAGAGAGCAGGCCCAAGGCTTGAGGCCTCAGCCTGGACTCCAGATGCCCTCTATGGATCTGATTAGGAGGGATTACACCAAGGAAGCCAAACAGACTGGGCCATTTCAGATCTTTCCTCAAACTGGCCTACTCTCCAGTTCTTATTCTTTTAAACAAAATCAGAAGGAGGAAATCAGAAACAATCAAGTGGGGACCAGGACACTTGCTGTGAACACCTCAAAGAAATTAGAGTTGTCCTTAAGCAGCTACTAGGTCCCTGAGTGAAATTCTCGAGCTTGCTAAACATACAGACACTTGATACACAGGGTTGGTATTATAAATGACTTTTTTTCCTGTTTGTTTATGTTCCAGTTTTCAAGAAAAAACAAATATCAATTTTATGATAATAATTTGTGAATGATTTTATTAAAAATGAGTCCTCTATATATTTTATATGGCACATAAAATGATTTAAATTGAATGAACAATCATTCTAAATGGAGAAAAAATGGAAGCAGTCCCTCTAAAAATGGGAACAAGAGAGGGATGCCCTCTTTCACTACTTCTATTCAACATAGTCCTTGACACTCTAGCCAGAGGAATTAGACAGGTAGAAGAAATTAAAGGGATACAAATAGGAAAAGAAGAACTCAAGCTATTGCTATTTTGTGATGACATAATTCTACACTTAGAGGATTCAAAAAAATTCCATCAGAAAACTTCTAGAATTAAGTAAATTCAGCAAAGTAGCAGGATATAAAATCAATATGCATATATCAAATGCATTTCTATATATCAGTGATGAACCCTCTGAAAGAGAAATTAGTAAAACTACCCCCCTCAATTGCCTCAAAAAAAAAAAAAAACAACTTTGGAATCAATCCAAGAAAAGAAGTGAAAGTCCTCTACAATGAAAATGACAGAACACTAAGAAAGAAATTGAAGACCTTAGAAGATGGAAAGATCTCCCATGTTCTTGGATAGGAAAAATTGATATTGCCAAAATGGCCATACTACTAAAAACATTATACAGATTTAATGCAATTCCAATTAAAATCCCAACAACATTCCTCATAGAAATAGAGAAAGTAATCGTGAAATTCATTTGGGAAAATAAAAGACCCAGAATAGTCAAAGCAATCCTTAGCAAGAAAAGTGGAGCAGGAGCCATCACAATACTAGACTTTAAACTATACTACAGAGCTACAGTAACAAAAGTGGCACAGTATTGGCACCAAAATACGCATGTAGACCAATGATACAAAATAGAAGACACAAAGATAAACCCACATAAATACAGCTATCTCATACTAGACAAAGGCGCCAAAATCATACATTGGCAAAAAGATAGCCTCTTCAACAAATGGTGCTGGGAAAACTGGAAATCTATATGAATCAAAATGAAACTAAACCCCTATTTCTCATCACACACAAAACTAAACTCAAAGTGGATCAAGGACCTAGGAATTAGACCAGAGACCCTGTGCCTAATAGAAGAAAAAGTAGACTCAAATCTTCATCATGTCAGAATAGGTCCTATCTTCCTTAACAAGACTCCTAAGGTGCAATAAATAAAATCAAGAATCAATAAATGGATAGATTCAAACTAAAAAGCTTCTTCTCAGCAAAAGAAACAATAATGTGAAGAGAGAGCCTACAGAGTGGGAGAACATCTTTACCACATGCACATCAGATAGAGCACTAATATCTAGGATATACAAAGAACTCAAAACACTTAATGCCAAAGAAACAAATAACCCAATCAATAAATTAGCTAAGGAACTGAACAGACACTTCTCAGAAGAATATACAAAATCGATCAACAAATATATGAAAGAATGTTCAACATCTCTAGAAATTAAACAAATGTAAATCAAAACTACTCTAAGATTTCATCTCACCCCAGTCAGAATGGCAATTATCAAGAATACAAGCAACAATAAGTGTTGATGAGGATGCTGGGGAAAAGGTACACTCATACATTGCTGGTGAGACTGCAACTTGGAAAGCAGTATGGAGTTCCTTAGGAAACTAGGAATGGAGCTGCCATTTGACCCAGCTATCCCACTCATCTGTCTATACCCAAAGAACTTAAAATCAGCATACTATAGTGATGCAGCTACATCAATGTTTACAGCAGCTCCATTAATAATAACTAAAATGTGAAACCAACCTAGGTGCCCTTCAATGGATGAATGGATAAAGAAACTGGCATATCTGCACAATAGAGTATTACTCAGCCTTAAAGAAGAATAAAATTATGGCATTTGCAGGGAAATGGATGGAGTTGGAGAATATGCTAAGTAAGTAAGCCAATCCAAAAAAACCAAAGGCTGAATATTTTCTCTAATAAGTGGACACTGATCCATAATGGGGGGGGGAGGGCATAAAAAGAATGAAGAAACTTTAGATTGGGTGAAGAGGAAGTAGAGAAGAGGAGGGATATGGGGGTAGGAAAGATGGTGGAATGAGATGGACATCATTATCCTAGGTACATAATGCAATTGCACAAATGGTGTACAGAGAAATGAAAAGTTGTGTTCCATTTGTGTACAATGAATCAAATTGCATTCTGCTGTCATGTATAAATAATTAGAACAAATAAAAAAATGGAATGAACAGAAGGAAGCCTAGTTAATTCACAAAAAACAACTAAGGTGACTAGTGCTATTTTGCTTTATAAAGCACAGGGGACAAACTGGTACTCTCCAGTCCCTTGCCAAGAGGGCCATTGATAATTAACTATGGCCCCTTCCTGTCTCAGCATTGTCTCAGCAATCACAGTCATAGTGGACATACAACCTCATTGCATTTCCCTATTTGATTTTATTCCATACCAATGAGAGAAAACACTTACTGTGTTACTGTGTAGTTGTTATTATGCAAAGTACTTTTACAAGTAAAATAACAATGTAATCTCATTTAATACCATATTGTACTCCCATATTTTGATTATAGCATGAGTTCATGCATAGCCTAACATCTAGAATCAATTAGATGTTCTTCTTTTCCTCATCCCCACTATTACATACTCCTGCCAATTCATTTTTTTTCCTAATTATTCTTCTTTTCTTTTTTCCTGCTTTGAATTCTGCCTTATCTTCTGACTCCATTGTATCAGTTATGTTCTGGCTATGCTGGGTAAGAAACTAAGTCTGAAATCTTTGTGACTTTCCAAATTGAAGATGTATTTCTCTTGCACCCTAACTCCAATAGGAGCAAGTGGATTCTCTCTTGTGACTACTCTCCTCATCTTAAGACTACAGCCTGCTTCTCACTTTGAGTCCCCATCTCCACAGTGATACCCATCATTGTCTCACAGAAGAGGAAGAGAGCATATTCTAGTGGTTTTTCATCACTGTTACCAAAACACCTGACAAGAACAACTCCAAGTAGAAAAGGTTTATTTTGGCTCATGGTTTCAGAGGTTCAGTAGTCAGCAGGCTCCAAGGCAGAAATATAATGGTAGAAGGGCATGGCAGAGGAAAGCAGCTCAGCTCATGGAAGCCTGAAAGCAGAGGGGGACTGGGGAGGCAGGAAGAGGTCAGGAACAGATATAGTCCCCAAGGCCACACCCCTAGAGACATACTTCCTCCAGCCATACTCCACACACCTACAGTTATTACCCAATAGTCCATTCAAATTATTAATCCACTAAATGGATTAATCCATCAATGAAATTATAGCCCTGATGATCTAATCATTTCACCCCTACAAATTGCTGTGATGCCTAACACCTGAGCTTTCAGAGGGATATTCCAGATCCAAACTCTAACAGAAGAGATGGAGATACTGCTCTCACTTTTCTGTGATTCAGGCAGCAAATGACAAAATTGACCAAGGTTAGTCACAATCACATGGCTCTAACCTGAATAAAAGGGATACAGGGAAAGGAGATTAACACCAGTGGCATTCAATGAACATTAAGTCTCTGCTATAGTCTTCTCTGCCTCCTGTCTCCACTATCCCCTCCAAACTGTCACCAGACATATTCTATCAAAAATATAAATTAAGTAGGTCTTTCCTGGATTTAAAATATTTTTTCCAATGGTTATTTATAGCAGAATTTTTCCAAACTTTATTGTTTTGCATAAATTTGTCAAATGGCTGATGTGAATATACACACATATGCATAAAAAATATTTGAAGTGATAATAAAATTCACAAATATCAATATATAATCTCATGTGTCAAATTTGTATTCATCAAAAATACACATTATTCTTACTGTCCTATATAGTATATAAATGTTGGACATTTAAAATACCCTTATACTGACTGATAATATTTTATTTTTATTCTGCTTATATAATTAGCATTCTAGGTAGGATTTTATTATTTTTATTTTATTCTCCAACATAAGCTGCTATAACAAAGTACCATAGATTGGGTGGTTTATGAACAACATAAATTTATTTCTCACATTCTGGAAGCTAGAATTCCAAGATCAGGGTGCTAGCATGGATGGGCTTGGTGAAGGTCATCTTCCAGGTTATAAATGAATGGCTTCTCGTATTTCCACATGGAAGAAAGGGAGCAAGAAATACTGCACATAGGATGGCTGCAATCTTAAACATAAGATAGGCTGTATATCATTTTCATCGCAGAGAGCAATCATTAATATCTGAAAATATTTCATCATTAAGGGTCTTCTCATTAGTTGCCATATTATTAGGTAGAGAAAAATAAACACCAGGAATTCAGAATACACTTCATAGAAATTATAGAAAATCATTTGTCAAAATGCTGATGTGACACCACCTGTCTCATAGGAGACTTCAAAGGCCAGGAAACAATTTTTCCCCCAAAATTATTTGCAATAAGTTTACTAAAACTAGAATTGATTTTCCTGATCAAAAGTATTTCATATTGAAAAAGATGTCAGAAAATAAACTGTTAGTTTTGTATATGAGGTATCCCTCCCAAAGCTTCTGTGTTAATGTATGAATAAGAGGTAAAATGGAAATTCTTCAGAAAACTTGGAATGGAACCACCATTTGACCCAGCTATCCTACTCCTCAGTTTATACCCAAAGACTTAAAGTCAGCATACTACAGTGATGCAGCCACATCAATGTTTATAGCAGCTCAACTCACAATAGCTAAACTATGGAACCAACTTAGGTGCCCTTCAACAGATGAACGGATAAATAATATGTGATATATACACACACACATACATATATATGATGAAATATTACTTGGCCTTTAAAAAGAATGAAATTGTGGCATTTGCTAGTAAATGGATGGAGCTGGAGAATATCATGCTAAGCAAAATAAGCCAGTCCCCCAAAACCAAAGGCCGAGTATTTTCTCTGATATGTGGATGCTAACTCACAATAAGAGCAGTTAGGGGGAGGGAGGCAGCTAGGGAAGGATAGAGTTACTTTAGATTAGGCAGAGGGGAGTAAAGGGAGGAGAGGGGATATGAGAGTACAAAGGATAGTAGAATGAATCAGTCATTATATCCTATGTACATATATGATTACGTGACCAGTGGGATTCTACATCATGCACAACCAGAAAAAATGAGAAATTATACATTGATATATGATGTATTATAGTGCATTCTACTGTCATGTACAACTAATTAAAACAATTTTTTAGAAAATGGATTGTGAGATCTAATCAGTCCATTCTAGTTTGAAACTACTGACTGGATGACAACTGCAGGCAGATAAGGTTTGGGTGGAGGAGGTGTGTTGCTGGGGACATGCCCTGGAAGGGTTCATCTTCCCTATGGCCCCTTCCCTTTCCTCTCTCTGCTTCCCAACCACCATGAGATAAGTAGTAGCCCTCCACCAAGCCTTTCCACTGTGATGTTCTGCCTCACCTCAAGGTCGAGGTGATCAAGACAGTCAACCATGGACTGGACCTCTTAAATCATGAGCCAAAACAAACCCGTCTTCCTCCAAGTTATTCTTGCCCAGTATTTTGATCAAAGCAACAGAAAGTTGATGAAACAGAAAACCTCAAGGTAGGCATCTGGGATTATTTATGTAATCTGATTAAATTTGAAGGCAGTAATGACTTCATTGCCGGCAAAAATATGAATATTGATTGTTCGTAACGTGTATGTGGAAAAGTACTTACTTAAAATATCAATTATTTCCAGTGGTAAAGCGTCCATTAAGCCTCCTTTGTCAGAAGATGCCAGTTCTTTCTCCTAATTAGGCTACCATTCCCATAATTGAAAATTTTCTAATGACTCAAAGGATTAACCAGAATAGGATGGGTCATGACACAGCAAAAATAACCACAAAGCAACAGGGGTTCAATAAAACAAAAGGGCATTTCTCCATCATGCTACATGTCCAATGTAAATAGGCAAGAAATTATTCCAACAGACTGATGGACCTCAAGTTCATCTATGCAGCTTTTCCACTATTGCAATCCAGTTGCAATGTGTAATATTAGAAGCTTTGTGTAGTGCTCAAGAAAGCCCATTGTTTAAAGATACTGTTAAGCCAACAGGCTCAAGAGTAGCAGAGCTGGTGAAACATTGTGGTTGTCTAGCATGAGAATTCCTCTATTCTCAGGAGCTATGTGCTCGAGATCAAGGTCAAAGCTGATAAGACTATTGCATAGAGCCTTCTCAGGCAGGGCTTTACCATAGCAGCTAGGCCCTTGCACAGGAAGTTTGAGGCATGCCACAGCCATGAGGTCATTAGAGACCCCCAATCTCAGTCATTGCTCTCCCATTCTCTGTCACCACTCTCTACATTTGATGAGCCTAACGTATGTCTTCCACATCATTTAAGGCATTTGCCTTGCAAGAGGTTACTGGGATTTCTTAAGATCTACATCGTGACCCTACATTGCCTCTAGGGTCCATAGTCAGGTTAGATACCAGCAAACCCCTTTGAGCACAAAGTCAAATATCAAGGAGCGAGGTCATAACATGAAATAATTGAGGAATTCTGCAATCTGTATTCAGAAGGAAAAAACATGGAGAATATGCTGGGAATGAATTCTAAGGTTACTAGATCAGGGAAGAGCAAATAAAAAGTTGTATCAAGTCAATTTCATTGATAAACATACAACAACTAGAAATGTATATTCAGCATGCCAGCTTGAATGGCTAGATGTGTTTTTAACAATTCACTGTAATAGACTCCACCACATTTACTTCAATAATAAAGGGCAATGTTTATTAACTGGGAGAAATGTTGCCCTCCCACTTCAGAGGACATTTGTCAACATGTGAAGATATTTCATAATGTCAGTACCAGGAGAAGCTACTGGAATCTAGTGAAACCAGGCATTCCATTAAACATTCCATACCATACCCAATGGCTTCTTACCATAAAGAATCATCTGGCCTAACTTTTCAACAGTGCCAAGGTTGAAGGATGCGCTTGCTTGCTCTCTCGCTCACTTGCTCTCTCTCTCTTTCTTTATCTCTCTCTCTCTTTTTCACACACACACACACACACACAAATTTGAAAGCTTAGGTGGTAAAAGAGTTTATATGAATTTACCTTGGCAAGCTACTCATGTAACCTTAACCATGTCCCTTGGAATGGCTCAAAAGTCAATTCTTTCACTAAGGGAATAAGAAATACTTTGCTGGGAAGGTTGGCACATTTGAAAAATTCCACACTGGCTGTCTTCTGCAGACAGGTAATGACAGTGGGCGAAACTGCCACTGAAGTGATTCTCTAATATATGTGGATAATGGAATTCTGCTGTGCAGAAACCACTCAGAGCCAAAGGTAAGGAGAGCATGGGTACTGGAGACAGGAGGCAGCAGTGTTGGAGCAATAATTGGGGATCTGCAATGGCTAAACTTATCATAATGTTTCTAGTACTGAAGTAAATGGGTGGCACACTAAACAATTTTGTTGTTGTTGTTGTTCATATACATCAGAAAGTCTGGATGTTGAGAACAGAGATCAGATTGGGACCTGTCTTAGTCGTTTATGGCTGCTATAACAAAATACCATATACCAGCAGTAATATAAACAACAGAAATGTATTACTCAGAGTTTAGGAAGCCAAGAAGCCCAAGATCAAGAAGCTGTCAGATTTGGTGTCTTGCAAGGGCCCATTTCTCATAGATAGTTGTCTTCTCACTCTAACCTCATGTGGAAGAAGTGGGTGAAGATTCTTTCTGGGTTCTCCTGTGTTCTGGCACTAATCTCACTCTGGAGGGCTCTGTCCCCATGACCTGGACACCTCTCGAACTCCCCACAGGCTAATACAATCACCTTGAGGGTGTGGATTTAAACACATGAACTGGGAAGGGGAAGAAACATTCAGATATAACAAAGCTCCACAATTTATAGCCCCTGACTGAATTCTCAAACCACAGTCAGTCCATAGGTTGAAGCCTTTTCCCTGAAAAGAACACAGGTCCCCTTGAGTAGGATTCCTAAGACAAGCCATACGTTTCTACAGTAGATTCTCCTCCTAACCTTCCCCAAAGGGACCTGCATCCATTTACTACAGTGACTACACTTGTGGAAGAAAGGGAAAACACCCATACCATTTGAGGATTGCTGGACATTGGCTATGAGTTGACAGATACCTAAGGATTCAATGTTACTAAGGGCCAGTCAAAGTGGAGACTTATAGAGGCCACTTGATAACAGTCTACTACAGTTTGGATATGGTTTAAGTTAGTCCCCCAAAGTTTCATGTGTTGGAAACTTAGTCCTCCACATGGTAATATCAGGAGGTGGGACCTTTAAAGTAGGACTTATGGAATGGTCCTTAGGTCAATTAGGGGCATGTCTTTAGAAGGGATTATGGGACTTCAGTTTCTCTTGATTCCCATTTGGCAATGTAATCTCTTGCACATGTTCTTCTGGCCCTTACCAGAACTGGTACTATACTGTTTGTTCTTTTAGCTTCCAAAACTGTGAGCTAAATATATCTCTTTTGTTTATAAAGCTAGTCTGCCTCAGTTATTTCATTATAGCAATGAAAAACAGACAAACGCACCGCCCTGTCCTAATGGGATAATCAACCCCAAATTATCATAACTCTGGGAGAACTATAGGAATTATTGTCATTTTCAAAGTCTTACAAGATGCACGGGTGGTGGTTTTTACCATGCCCCTATTAATTTTAACATATGAATACATCTACAATAGACAGTGAAGTACCATGAACCCAAACAGGTGATGACTGCTTCTGTAGCTACCACTCTTAGAGAAAGTTTCTGTAGAAAAAGAAAACAAAATCAAGACAGAAACTGATTCTGTAACCAAGTGGAATTTTTCAGAGATTCAACTAGAAACTGATCTTGCCTCTCTTAGGACCTAGAGGTTAAGAGAAACTAAGAGCTCAGCCAATGCCTAGTAATAATACTATGAAGGGTTAACAGCTTGCCAGAAAATAGCAGTGATCTTTATGATCAAGACAGAGGTGGAAAAATGGAAGAATCTACAAGACCATCTTAGCCCAGTTTCTGTTCCTCTAACAGAATACCTGAGCTTGAATAATTATTAAGATTTGAGGTTTATCTTGGTTCCTAGTTCTGAAGGCTGGGGAGGACAAGACCATGGTGCTTCTGAGGGCTTAGTACTGCTTCAGTTCATGGTGGAAAGCAGAAGGGCAAGCGGCCACATACAGATGAGACAAAACAGGAGGCAGCCTTCATTTGTAACAGCCTGCTCTTATGAGAAAAAAAAAAAAAAAAACCCTTCACAGAAGAAAGGCATTAATCCCTCTCAATGACCTAATTCCCTCTTAAAGTTCCTACCACCTTCAAATACCATTACATTAAGAATCAAATTTCAATACAAGTTTTAGCATGGAGGAACCAATTCCAAACCTCAACAAAGATATAGAGCACTTCAAACTTGTGTCCATAGCAGGGCTGTGAGATTATGGCACTGCCCTAAGTGTATTTCAAGTGTACCTAGAGTTTCTTTCAGGTGAAAATTGTGTGTGTGTGTGTGTGTGTGTGTGTGTATGAAGACCTTCTGTGGGACTTTTTTGGAGAATAATGTGACCAAAAAGGAGAACATAGGTGACAGGCCTTGAGTCTCAAGATCCTACACTTCAGACAGCTTTGGTTTCTCAGATAGGGATATAAAAGGATTTTCTCCAGAGGAAATGCTATGGAAGTATCTCAAAAATTGAAAAGTAGAACTTTGATATGACCCAGCAATCCTAATGTGAGATATTTATCACTACCCCAAAAGTAATTGATATCAGGATCTTGAGATATTTGCACCCCATTGTTACTATGGCCTTATTTACAGCAGCTAAGGTGGAAACAACCTAAATGCCTGTGGACAGATGAATGAATGGATAAAGAAAATTTATATATACATAAATGTTGATATATATCTCAACATATTCTACCATAAAAATTGAGATATTATTTAGCTATAGAACAAATCCTGTTACAGGTGTCAACATGGGTAAATAAACCTTAGGGAATTTTATGCTAAGGTAAATGCTAAGTCACAGAAGAACACATACTACTTGATGCTATTTATCTGAGGTATCTAAAAGAGTCAAATTTGCTTTTAGTCATGGTGTTCTGCCTCACTTCGGGCCCAGAGCAATGGAGCTGGCCATCTATGGACTAAGACCTCTGAAACCAAAGGGAGATTGAGACCGAGAGCCTGGAACTTGCTAGACCCAAAGGAATATGAAGAATCTATAAGGTGGTGAGGAGCCATCTAGCTATTCAGTCATGGACCTCAGATCACCCTCTCTGGAGATCCCAGTCTCCTATATCCAGCTGTCTCATACTCAATATGAAATGTTTGTTTAGCTGATTATTTCATAAACACATCTCACACATGAAAATGGAAGGCTAATGATAGCACTAATAAGTTTTTTACCAGTCTAGAATGTAAATCAAATGCAATCACCTACCCACATGAGATTGTAATTATATCTCTGGAAGACTAGATCCTGATATCAGGCCAGGCCTAGAAAACATCTGAGCAGAAAAATAAAATTTGAAAAGAAAAAAAAAACTCATTAATTTATTCATCGTGCTCCTTCAGTCAGTTATACTCCAAATCAAGGGTGGTATGATTACTAATGCTATTTTTATCTATTCTCTAGATATATGAGTACCTGTAGTTCTTTGTGGGTTTTTGTGTGTGTGTGTATTTTGTTTTAATTTTGTTTTGTTTGCACTGGTCAATTATTGCTTGTTAATGAGGGGGGAGCAAAACCACAATGTTAGATTTTCATATCTCTCCCCAAAAAAGCACAAGCATACAAGAAAAAAAGTAAAAATAGTCATATTCATACAAACTTAAAGTAGAATAGTAGTCACCGGGGACTGGGGGAGGGATAAATGGAGAGTTGCTATTGAGCATATATAAAGCTTCAATTATACAAGATGAATAGTTTCTAGAGATCTGTAGCACAACATGGTGCTTATAATTAACAAAATTGTACTGTGCATATAAAACTTTGTTAAGAGGATAGATCTTGTGTGTCATGTACTTATCGCAATAAAAATAAATAAATTAATGAAAAGTTGCAGGGAAAAATAGTTGTCACACACAAGTTGCAATGAATAGCCTGGGGAGCTCTGTGCTTGGGGGTTCTCCAAGGAGTCTTATGTTATTGCAGTTGCCCAGATATGACTTTCCCTAAGATGTTATTATTTTCATATAACTCATTATCACAGTCATAAGAGCTTCAAAAGGCCTAATGTAAAAAACTATTTAAACAGCAATAGACATAACTTATTTCTGTCGTTACAAGACTACCTAATTTATATGATTAGTAGGTAATACCTTTAATATGCTCAGTTCAGCAGTGTCTGTGGAAGAGAGACAATGAAGCACTAAATGGATAGTGTATTATCCCTGGGAGTCAGACAGGCACTTATAAATGCATGTTAAAAAATTTCAGGCCCTATTTGGGCAGAAATATTTGTCTTCTATGGTGAACTATCATGAACTCAGGTTGTATGTCCAATATCATATTTCACACTCTGAGATTAGAATTCTATAACTGGATCTAAAGAGATAAAAATAGAACAATTTAGAGGGGGAAAAAAGACATTTTATCCTTTAATGAGGAGGTCCCTAAGGCCACTTCAATTGATGAGCTACTTAAAAATTTTGCTTCTTTATATCGCCATTTGGGCCATAAACCATAACACTCATTCATGTTCTCCAAAGGCTTGAAGGACTTTGTAAATTACCTTAAAAATCACACCTTACTTCAAGAGTATGACCTAAGCACAAAGTGAGCATAGTTATTCTTCTTCATGTAATAAACCATGCATCACTTTTTAAATATCCCAGTTACTTATATTAAAAGTGTTTAGTTAATAAAAGGTCATTGTTTTGTGTTCTCTTGCAAGAGAATTTTAGCTGATTCGAGAGAAGTGGAGAAATGCACTTTGTTATTTGGGTAATTCATTTGGGACACCTTAATTTTTAGCCTTCATTCCAAAATGGACTCATCTTCTTGTGTAATAGCATCCCTACCATTCAAGCTGCTCGGCCAACTCTGAGAATGGATTAATCCATTTCAGCATCTTCAGCAAGATGGACATCCCGGTGAAGCAGATGTGCACTCTTCTCTGTAATTACTTTCAGCTCTTGCTTTGCCCTTTACTGTCTGTTTGAAATTTAACCTTAATGGAATCAGAATAGCATTTACCCAGGGATCAGCTACAGATTGTGTGAAACTCACCAAATAAAGGTTATGACATAGTAAATCTACTAATCGCTTTTTGTGACTGCAATTAGCCAAAAGTTATCTTTGAGTAGAGGAGATTAAGAATTCCATGTGCTCATCCAGCTCTAAGAGTAATTAATCATTCCTATTCCCATTTTGGCCTCTGCCATCCATCACTATGGTGGCCTTGGTTAGGACCCCTGGGTAACAATCCAAAACTCTGACATAGAATAGAGAACAGCCCAGTATATCGAAACGTAATGGGAAAACTGTGAGATGCCAAGCACACATCCAGAAGAGACAGTTGGCAGCTACAAAGGCAGGTCTGTGTGTAGGAGAAAATTCAAGGATTGAGTCCCCAGATGTGGCAACTACAGATTAAGAAGTATTCTAAATCTCCCACTGTCTGCTGCCAGAGCTCAGCCTTTCCTTTTAGTATAGCAGCTAGATTTACTAACTTGAGTACTTCATAAATGTCACAATGTGAAAAAAATTATTATTTCAACAGTTGGCTGTTAAAGTCCACATAGAAGAATTACCTTCCTTAGTAGCAATATCATAATAGGTGATTAAGGGGGGAAGCTCTACTAGGGCTTTATTTTTTAGTGTCTTCCAAACTTCCAAGGAGATGGAAAGCTTCTCTGTGTATCCACAATAGAGATTTGACTCCAGAAAGTGAATGGTGGAGAGAAGGGATGAGAGAGGTGAGGAGGAGCAAAGTGGAGGCAGGCAGATTGGAAATCACAGTGCAGTGAGAAACAGGGCACGAATCCTGTCCCTGATGTTCCCTTGGCGCTTGTGGACATTGCTGACAGAATCCCTCCTCCAACTTTACCCTTATCCCTACTGATCGTCAGAACAAAGTTATTTAATCACAGGATTGTATTTAATTTTTTTAATTTTTGAAGGTGTTTCATAAAGAAGAGAGGTCCTCATCAGGACCATGGGAGTGCAGAATAAGAATAACTAAGGAGCACAGAAGAAAGGGGGTCTCAGTGACCCCAGAAAGTAGGTTCTCAGGGGATCACAGAGGTCTGAAGAAAGCCTTCAGCCTTTTGTAGAATGTAGAGCTGGCAACAGTTTAAGCAGATTTACCAGTTCTAGATGTGGAGGAGCAGGAAGACCCCCGGTTGACAGCTAGGTAATCAAGCGATCTCATTCGATCCTCATAGGAAGATTCAATTATAGTTGCATTCTAAAGATGAAGAAATTCAGAGCCAGAGTATCTCCCAATGTTACTCATTTAGTAAATTTTACAGAAGAATTACAATACTACTCTAACTCCAAAGGCATGATCTTCATAGTAGAACGTAAAATTTGTTGCCTCATATCTTAGATTGAATATTCACATTGCCAAGCCTACCCACACTTCATGGTTAGCTCTTCTTCTCAAAACTGCACTGATTTCTCCCACTCTAAAGCCCCACATCCTTCATTGAGCATTTAAAGTTCTTTCCCTTCGCAAAGAAAGATGATCAGACTTTGTCAATCTTTATTAAAAATAGCTTCTTTAACTCTGTTTTCCATATCCCGTTTTCTGAAAATCAAATGTCTTAAACTATCATCTGCACTTTCTCTCTGCTGTGTCTTCCCGTTCTCTTTTGTGTCTGCTGTATCTGCCGATCATCCCCCCTTCACCTCATTTTCTTTCTCTGCAGCATCTCTCTTCAAAAATCTCTATGTCACCTCTTAGATTTAGTTTCATACTTGCTTCTGATAGCAATCACTCTCTCTCTCTCTCTCATACTCATTTTTTCCCCCAGCAATTACTAAAATGCTGATGTGCCTTACTGGTTTCTGCTACTCTCAGTCTCTACCTAGGAGTATTTTTCCCAGAATTCACATATGTTCATATGGCAGTAAGTGAGGTTCCTGATGTAGATTCAAATTTTTTATGTATGTGCACTTTTATAGACAAAGGATTCTCTCATTCAGTAGTATTTATTTCTACAAATATTTGTGGAAGACCTACATTATACCAGACACTCTTCTTGACACAAGAAGGCCAAGTATTTGTGCTGGATGCTGATGAGGGTGGATAGAATGGAGGGATGCTACAAAAGTTTTTATGTAAATTCTCTAATTTTCTCAGTGACATAGAAAGCAAGCTTATCTCCTGAAAGTGAGAAAGTGATGGAGCAAGAGGTAAGAAATTAAAGGTTTGAAGAGATAAAAGAAGATATAAAATAGCAACCTAGTATACTAAGGCATAAGGGAATCTTATCTGATTTCCAGGCAGCACTTAAAAGACCCATTTGAAATTCAGTAGAAAATATAAAAATAAGACTAGCCATCATGATCATGAGGTTTTTGCGTAGCCTTGATCAGTTGAACAGGTGCAGGCACAAATAGAAGGTGAAGGACTGACTTAACCAGTACTTACTTGGTCAAGTACACACAATTAAGCAAAAGAGAACAAGTGATTGGAATGACTTCTGTCTATACATCCAGCTTAAGTAAGCTCTGCCTGGTGGGCTCTTCCACTAGATATGAAACAAGCACTTCAAATGTAACGTGTCTTGTAGTGAACTCATTATTTCACCCTTCCCCCCTCCTGAAAATCTGCAAATCCAGAGAGCGATGTCATTTATCCAGTCCACCTAAGGCTGAAAAGGATTTGCTAAGTCTCTTCCTTCCCCTACAAGCAACATTAAAATACTTAAAAAAATATCTGGCTGATTTAATCTCTCACATCTATATTTTAAATTCTTTCCATTCTCTAATCCCACTCCCACAGGCTGAAATTGAGATCCTCACAATTATTAAACTGGATTATGGTAGCATTTCCCAGCTTCTTTGCTCTGGCTTTGTCCATTCTCAAGCCAGTTTTCCATATTTCTTTTGAACTATTCTTTCTAAAATACAAACCTACTTAATATGTTTTTATGGTTTTATATTGCCTGTAGGATAAAATCCATTCTTTTTAGCAAAACAAGGCAGGTGCTTACAATCTTGGGTCTGACCATCTCCTGCTTCACGTTTCTCTTCTCTCCAGCAGACTGCTCTCTCTTAATGTTCCAGTCATATTGGGCCACAGTTGGCTTCTCAAGGATGCTCTCTTTTCTCACAACTTTACTTTGAAAATACTTTTCTTTCTTCTAGAAGTGCTCATTCCCATCCCACCTGCTTCTTCTTTAGCTAACAATTGCTCACCCTTCAAAATCAACTCAATCATAGTCTTCTCAGGGTCTTTTAGGAAGTTTAAAATCATCATTCATGTGTCCTCAGAGCAACCCATTCCTTTTTATGTTGTAAATTGGTCATTTTTAATTTGTCTGTCTCTACCTCCGGACTATGATTTTATATGGGCAGAACTTTGGTTTTACAGTTGAATTTCCCATAGTTCTTGTCACACTTTCAGGCATATGATGGGTAATTAGTATGGGTCTTTTGAATAAATGATTGGTACTTAACTGAATACTTCCTTTACCATGGTTTAACTATATGTGCACATTCTGAGGTTTCAATTACATGAAAATTCTTTGGCATAATGATTCTTAGTATTCCTGGAGTACATGCAAAATGTTGGCAATACAGAGCACTGAACTGCATTATACAGCAGAGTTGGCACCTGTAAAATCTGCTTGGGCCAGCCAACCTCAGATCCATTAGAAAAGGGCATAACTGAGAACAGTTGACTGATAATAGTACAGATAGGTTACTGTGATTTCGTTCCATTCATTTATAGCAAAAATGTGGCTCCAAGACTCAACAACTTTAAGTGCAGAAAATTTTCTACATTGAATTTACATAGAATAAAGGAGTAAGTGGATTTGGTGACAGAGGTCTAAGTACTAAAGCTTCTAGATAAAATCTTCTCTTATTTTACAAACAAATCACATTGAGGTTATCATCATTATATAATAAATTTGGTGAAAAATTTCTGAGAATAAAAGCACCAAACAAGAAATAATCACCTTGAGATTAAAAAAATAAACCAATTGACATCTTTGACTTTGTTTTTTGTCTAATTGCAGCAGACGACCTCCGCTTATTTAGCCAAAGGTTCTCAAATTCTAGCAGTTCCTTTTCCTTCCCTGACAGTTCTGACACAGAGCTGCAGTAGCTGATGACATTAGTCCGTGGAACTCCAGCACAGGCTCCCCTGTTTCTGCAGTCTCTTGATCAAGAGGGGCACTGGGATTCCAATGGCGAGAACAGGTGGGTTGGGACAATCTGGGATATTCCTCCTAGATCAACAAATTAAATATATAATCAAAACCAGAGGAATGAAAGAGTAATTTAATTGCTGGCTATTAAGGTTTATTACTGGAGCTTTGTTTTACTTCACTCACCCTTACTGAATCCCAGGTTAGTATGTGCCTGGTGTTGAACTGCACTGACTAGGCACTGGGGATGCATAGCCAACCGAGCCATTGCAAAAGCAGTGCAGCAATGGAAAGCCAGCAGGTTAGAAGTGAGTTCTTCACTCTCTGACTCACTAACCACATCACTGCGCCAGTATTCAGCCTCTTTGAGACTAAATTCTCTCATCTATAAAATAAAGATTATGCCTCCCATAAAGGGCTGTTGTGAAGAGTAACTGAGAGCACACCTATAATGTACCTAATAAAGGACTTGACATAGCTGATGATCAATAAAGAATATCTACTCTTCTAAGGAGTTTATAATGCACTTGGGAGACAGAGGCTTACAATTAACCATAATAAAATGGCATAAATATTAGTTAGCAAACCCTATGGGACCAGAAACAAGAGAATAATTAATCCTGCTGGAAGGAGGTGGCAGGGAAGAGTTTACAACCAAGCCTCTGGATTCTGCTGCTGACAGTCTTTGCCCTGTTCACCTCAACAGACAAGAAATAGGCTCTGGTAGCTCCATTGGAAATCAATTAATTAATCAATCAACCCATAAATAAATCTTCCTTTGGTCCCACACCCATAATTCCTCTCTAGCTAATTGTTCACTTCTTTCTCTGTCACTACAAAACAGGGAAAGATTTTCCATCTTGTTTTGTTTCAAACCCACTCCTGTCTGGCTGGTGTCCCCTCCATGAAATGATACCATGCGCTCTCTTTGCCACTCTTCACAGGCTTTGTTGCCGTTTGCTTTTCCTCTGTAAGCACCCATTCCAGGCTTGCTCCTCCCACATTCTCTTCCTTTAGAAATATCTCAACTAGTCCCTTGATTTTAAATACAATTATTTGTTCCATGGTGGCTCTCAGAGGTATGTCTTCAACTCTAGTCTTCTTTTTGGGTACTAGATTTACACAGTACATTTAATTGTTCATTTATGATGACCATGTAAATATCTAACTCACTTCCCAAACTTAACGGGTCTAACACAATTAATGATTTTCCCCAACAAAACACAACAAAAAAATACCTGTTCATACCTTGTTCTTTCCTGTCTTGTAAATGATATCAGCAGTCATCATGATTTCTCTTGTGCCTCCCCACTGTTTCTGATCCATCATTAAGTCCTACTTACTGTACCACTTTTACATTTCCCTCCATCTCCCCTGCAACCACATCTCCCAAGCCATCACTGTATCTCCCATCCAGACTTTTGCAACAGCATGCTAACCCATCTTAGAGGGACCAGTTTTGCCTCACGACTCTCTGATATCCACAAGGTCGTCAAGGGGATTTTCATAAAATGCAGATCATACGCCACTCCCCTTTTTAGGTCCTGCTATGCCTTCTTATTTCACTTGGAAAATGAGTGCTTTACCATGACCTACAAATCCTTATGCCATCTGGCCCTACTTATATCCTTACCCCCATACTCCCACTCTATTCCATGGGTATCAGGGGCTTCTTTCAATTTCTAGGACATGTTAGTTTATTCCTGTTTGGGGGGAAGTTAAATTTGATCTTTGTGTTGTAACAGGCTAACCCCAGGCTCTGCATGACTGGGTCTATCTCATGCTTCAGGTGCCAGATCAACTGCCCCTCCTCAGTAAGGCAACTTCAAACACCCTTAGTAGTGGAGCCCTGTCCCCCCATCTGCACCAGTCACTTTCTGTCATGTCACCCATTGTATCTATTTTTTTTTTTTTTGGTATGAGGGACTGAACCCAGAGGTGCTCAAACACTGAGCCACATCCCCAGCCCTTTTTTAATTTTTGTATTTTAAGACAGGATCTCACTGCATTGCTTAGGTCCTCACCAAGTTGCTAAGGCTGGCCTTGAACTTGCTATCCTCCTGCCTCAGCCTCCTGAGCCACTGAGATTACGGGTGTATGCCACTCCCAGCTCATTGTGTCATCTTTACAGCACTTTCTGTTTTAAATTTATGCTATTTGCCTGCATACTCTTGGCTTATATCTTTCTCCACCATGATTCAGGAGAGGGGCTACTCTGGAACTGCTGCAAATTCTGCACCTGGATCAGTGTGAGGCATTTGCTGAACACTCACAAAATGTGTGTGCATGAACATAGTTCTGTAAGCATCTGGTGAGAGGAGTTACTGGGTTTATTAATTTAAAAAACGATAATATTCTTTTTGATTTTACTTACCAACACTCTTTACTCCACTAGCAAATGTAATTGAGAATCTGCTGTCTGATGAAAATGGTGATAATACTGAAATGATCTTACTCACAGATGATCTTTGTGCTCTTGCAAGAGTGTTCATCATGGAATGATAAGTATGAATGGTACAGTTCGGGTTGCCAGGCACTTCCCCAGCTCTGAAAGGGATCAAGCACAAAACAGCACCTGAAGATACTCATTTACCTTGAGGGAGGGTGAGAGCAGATATTATTCTGCAACTCTTCTCTCCTAAAATGACAAGAAGTTGAACAACATGAGAATGTTTTGTATCTCTCAAATGCTAAAGGAAACTCTGCCCATTTTACAGGGAAATCATGAAATAATCAAAAGCAGTCATTTCCACATACAAAAAAAAATTCAAAGTCAGTCTGGGAAATAAACCTGTCTCTAAGTAGAACTCCTCTCAGGAGACCTCAGATGCCATCGCCAGACATATCTGTGCCAGGAAAGTTCCAGTCAACCTGAGCTCAGGGACCAGACCTCTGTTGCTGCTGCAGAAGATCCATTCCCTGACTTGAAGGACAGGCACACTTCCTTTCCTCTTGATTGCCAAGTTCCCAAGGCTTTTTAACAGGCTAGTCAGGTAGTTCTAATGTCCTCCTTTCTGAAAGAGATTGGATTTATATGTCATCTCATAAACTCTAGGAAAGTACATCCTTTTAAAAAGTTCCTTGGTGATATATCTACATCCAGCTCTGAGACAGAGGAGCACCAAAAGTGCAGTGTCCATGCCTCCAAACCAAGTTAACAAGCTTCCTCTGATTCATCAGTGCAAGGCGCCACCTCCCCTCCAGGTCCCGGCTCCTATCTATGGTCACTGGCAATGTTGAAAAGAAAACTGTACTAGCAGAGCACGCGTGTGACATTGTGTCAATATATGGGCCAAATTTACCAAATTTTCCTGTGATTGCTTTTTATGACTTTTCCTCCTTCCCAGTTAATTCATGATTTCCAAATTGAAATTTTATTCAACAAAAAGGAATAAATGAATCTGCCTTCTGTCATCCCATTACTCCAAGCCAGGTAATCCCTCACCCATACATCCAGGGACACACAGCATTGATAAAGCCAACGAATCTCTTGAGAATCAGCTTGCCATAGCTATATTACCATCACTTTAAAATGGACAAGGCAAAATTTGCTTTATTAAATTTTGACAACCCTCAAACCAAGTGAATACAACTCAAGGTGACACTTGCTGTCAAGAAAATCTTGCTTCTATAAGAGTTTTTTTTTTTTTAAACACTATGCACATTAGAATCACCTGGGGAGTTATTTTAAAAATACAACTGAGAGGTTATAATTTAGTTGGTTGGAGGTGGGACCTGATGATGAGTATTTTTTTAAAGCTTCCCAAAATGTTCTAATAAGCTGCTATGGTTGAGAGGTGAGCAGGAGCTTCAAGCTTCCAGGGAGCTGGGCTGGTGGAGAAGACCCCAGCTTTGCAGCATTGACTTTTATAGCTAATAATACACAAATAGGGTAATACACAATAAAGTAAATGAGAAATGAAGAAACTCAGCTCAATTAATGCCAAAAATCAGTGAGGTAAGGAAGATCTATTCTGCAGTTAGACAGTCTTAATCACAATTTTGTCATGCCAAAAATTATTGTTGGTAGGTTAAATGGAGTGAACACGCTCTGCTCTCAATAGCTTCCATTGGGTTTTGCTGCTTCCAATGATGCTTTTAGTGTCTCCACATTTTGCTTTGTGAATTTTACCTTTATCAAATTGGCTTTCATAAGAATGAAACTTCCTGTGTCATTCTGCCTAAAGCCCTGCTTTGATGTATTTAAGGTAGGGGGGAAAATCCTTTTAAATGAATTTCAAGGCTATGTCAAAAGCAGTTTAAAAGCTAGAAAAATATTGTCATAATATTGCTAAAGACAGTAATGTTTGGAAATTTCACAGCAGGACAATGAACTGTTGAAAGCATTGCTTAATTTGTATGTCGTGGTTCTTTGCAGGCTGTTAGATCCCAATGCCACCCTCACAAGGTCCTTCCAGAGCAGCTATACTGTTTGGCTTTACCATTTTAGCACCCAGACTCTCAATTCCTTGTTCGTGTGAGAACGTTGGTTGCCCCTCTCTGCCACCCAGGTCTGTAAGCTCACTTACCCATCACAAACCCTGGGCTGTCCACTTCTGAAGCACAACATTGCCCTGCCTCGCAGGTCTTGAGTTCTCCGCTGGCTGTGGGGAACGATTTGCACAGAGTCATCCACTCTCAGCCCCTTTGTCCTTCTTGGAATCGTGGAAATAAACAAAAACTAATCAAATGAAGAAATGGAAACCTATTTATTCTGAGTCTGCTTAGTGAGGAAGTTGGCCACAATTTCTTGTGTTTGGCCAGAGATTCAAAGTCAGATAAAAATGTGAGAGAGCTTCATAGTGAAAGAAACAGAAGCCTTCCATTATGTAATGATTGGAGGTTGTTGTTGGTACCAAGAAGCTAAGCTGTCAGAGGGCTGTCCAGAAGCTGGGCATCCAGGTGATTGGTACATATTTGGCTTCCTCTGGTTGACATTAAGTTGAACTTGAAAACAGAAATAAGGGAAGCTGTCAATTCTTAATAAATCCTTGGCCCTTTAAGAGAAATTGTTATAGGAGCAATTGTTTGGTTTCCTGAATTGTTATTAGAGATAGCAGTCTGTCTTACTGCAGGCTGGTTTCCTGGCATTTGCTATAGATAGTGGGTTGATTTTCTAGGCAGTTTGCTACAGGTTGTGGGACAAAGTACTCCACACTTTTTTTTTTCTGTACCAGGGATTAAACCCAGGGACTTTAACCTCTGAGCCACATCTCTAGCCCTTTTTATTTTTATTTTTTTATTTTGAGACAGGGCCTAAGTGGCTTAGGGCCTCACTAAGTTGCTGAGGCTGGGTTTGAATTCACAATTCTGCCTTAGCCTCCCAAGATGCTGGGTTTATAGGCCTGCACCACCATGCCTTGCCCAAAATTCCATTTTTACACATGCTGTAGTCATTGTTTTTTGCAAATTGAGTGTCTCAAAACCAATGTAACATAGTTTGTGATGGCTATTTAGTCCTCTGCAGTCCAGTTTATTCCACATACCAGCTACAGTGATCACTCACAAATACACTGATAATTTTACTCTTTAAATATACCTTCCTTTTATAATGCACAAGGACTAGGAAAAGGCCCAGAAGCATCCCCTTAGCTGCTTCTTTTATTGTGACATTATATTTCTGGGTAATCATAACCTTTGGGTGAACAGGTGCTATGGTGCACACCTGTAATTCCAGCAACTCAGGAGTATCGCAAGTTCTAGGCCAGCCTCATCAGCTTAGCAAGGCCCTGACTCAAAATAAAAAATAAATTTAAATAAAGGACTGATGATGTAGCTGTGTTCAATCTCTTAAATTTAAGGGGGTGAAAAAGGACCTGAAAGTCCTAGAGAGGCTTCTCTTTACTTGCTTTGTGCTCATGCACTCTGGGAACTTAGAATAGGCTGGGGAATAACTTGGAAACAAAAGGGAAGTAGCTATAGAAATCAAGATGACTGAGCAAGTACATTCCTGATTTTGTTGAATGCAAATCAGAGAGCTCTCCAGCCAGGCCACTCTTCATTAAGAGCGATCTCCCCACCACCACCACCTCCACCACCACCACCACCACCCTCTTCTTTCTTGGAACACCACTTGCCAGAGGGTAAGAAAAGAATTGTAATCTGCAGCACTGGTCCAATCAGGAGGATTTTTCTCATACCCCATGACTTGATCGCCCTTCCAGTTCAGCTAAAAACTTTGTAGCTGACAAAATAGCACAGGGTAATATATATTCAAAACACAAATTGTCCAATTTCTTTTGTTTTTAGAATGTCCGAATGTTCTAACAAGTGTTGTGTTATCCAATTAGTTTGGGACAAATAAAAGTGTTTGTTATGCTGTGTTTTGGGTTATAATTGCATTTGCAAAGAATTAGACAGTAAATGGTAACCATATACAAAACTAAACTTGAGGCTAAACACTTTTAAATATAATCTTTGGAGTATGATGCAGACATTGTTCCCATACCATAGATAAAGTGACTGAACCTTAGAAAGGCCCAAGAGAACACAGCAAATGCATTGTACAACTTTTATTACCTGTACCCAAATTCCTTGATCCAAGACATACACTTCTCTATGAAGTGTAGAGTTACAGGGACAGCTCAGTCACCAGAGGCCAGTCAGGGTTTCCTACTCACAGGAGCCCTCTCCATGCTAGTTGGCAAAATTTTCTTGGTCCCCTCTCTTCCAAATGGCAACACACTCAGTGCATTGTGATAATACAGGATGTGTGATAAATGCCTTTTATGTGAACTCACTGAGCTCACTGAGCCTCAGGGAGGAATATGGTATGTTTATCAATGCTAGCACTGAAGCTGTCACTCAGGATTCAACAGTGCTGTATTGTCCATCTTTGCTTCAACTTTGTGATTAATTTGAAATCACATTTTGCTTTTGTTACCTTTTGTTCTCCTCCAGGCACCTTATCAGCCTATGTTTATATATAATAAATAGGAATTTCTATTTTCTTAGCAGCTGATGGCAGCTGCTAAGGAGAGGAGAGATCCACTAATACTCAAAAAAAAAAAAAAAATCATTGGAACCCCTGGTTGTAGTAGAAACTAAAACCTAGGCAGGCCTAACTATAAGAATTTGCCCTGCTAGAGGCAAGGAGGAGGATTTGTTGGTTGCACTGAGAGAAAGGAAGGTGCCAGAGAAAGATAGAAAAGGAGAGAATTCCCACAATTGCATTATGACTCCTTGTAGCTTTCTAAAACACTTCAATCCTAAACTCACACAATTCTCAATCTGATTGAAACATTTGTGAAAACTGATGAAGAGACTCCAAGGGGAAGAAAAAGGCAGTAAGTCAGACCTGGTTGTATTGACCATGTTGCTCTGTGTGTTTCCTGTACTCTGATGTTTGGCCTCTGGGGTCTTGCTAACACTAGAACTGTACTTCCTGGAGCTAATCAATTTCTAGAGTTAGTAAAGCGTGTTAGTGAGCGTGCTTTCCAAATGCAAATCACAGGTCTAGAGTCCATATCCCTAACCACTTCCTCAATCAGGTTCTCACACTCTGAGCCACTATCTACCTGCTGCTACTCGTCCCAGAGCCAGGTACTGGACAGCGAGCGACAGCCGCTATGCCCCAGTACCCACTGAAATCATTCAAACCTATAACCTGCCTTGGCTGGCCCTTCCCTCAGAAACTTCAGCAAAGCCTCTTACTGTTTTCCCTTTTCCTGATTAGTTCTGGTGCTTCCTCAGGATGTGGACACCCCTCCTCTGAGGCACTGTGAGTAAATACTACCTTTTCATTGGCAATCATCCTCCAATCTGTTGGCCTTTCTGTACCTCAACTTTTATACTAACACACTTAATTTCAAAATGCTAGTTGGAAGTAGTCCAAAGGACACCACAAGGAAAAATATGTTGGACATTACTGACACCAAGAAGCACTCTGAATTCTCAGGAATAGGAGCTGGGGTCGGACCAAATTTATTTTAACC
>CM053406.1:17444103-17461760 GCA_028644305.1 Xerus rutilus | reverse complement strand
GTTTTCTTTCACAGCACCAGAGATTCTCATCTATATGTGAGAATGATGCACAGGTGGTTCCTGACCTAGGATGGTCTAACTTGTGGTTTTTTTCTTCACCATGGTGGGAGAGCAACACACAGTCAATAGAAATTATACTTCAAATTTTGAATGCTGATCTTCTCCCAGGCTAGTGATAGGCAGCACCACACTCTCCAGATGTGGGCAACTGCAGAAAGCTACAACCATGTGCTGCAGCACTCAGTAGGGTAAGTGTGTTAAATGCATTTGCTACTTCACGATATTTTCAATTTACAATGGGTTTAGCTAAGTCAAAGAGCATCAGCTACAAGTCTTAAAGTTATAAATCTTAAAAGATCTTAGTTACAAATTTTCAGTTCTGAGCCAGAAGACGAATCTCCAATTCTATGTCTCTGTTCAAATTTGATCTGAACAGAGGGCAAGTAAAGATTACATTTTGTTCCTTAGGGAAGTTTATCATTTTGATAACAAGGATGTATAAAACAAAGTTTATATATGAGAAGAAAGAACTGTAAAAAGATGACATATAAACATCCTTTGATAAGATCTCTTAACATCTAAACATTTAAGCTGTTTCAAATTCCCTTCATATGTACCTCAAAGCTTTACAAATGTAAAAATTAAGATTAAAAAATAGGAGCATGATAAATCTAGAGGTCCAAAATCACTTGAAATGTTTGATAACTTAGAGGGCAGGTGAATATGAGAAATTATTTTCTATTTTCATTTAAAAGAATATATTAAAATAGAAGGACTACAATTACACTAAATCTGTTCTTATTTTAGATCCATTACAAAATAAAAATAAGTAATTCAAGGCCAAATATAAATTTTGGCCTATCACTGGCAGAAGTGGCAGGCTGTTTTTGAGGGTGGAACTCTCATTAACAGGCACACATGCACATACATATGTGCACACTCGTGATTTTTTTTCTGATTTCAAAGATGTGAACAATTGCCTTGTGATGGAGGAATTAAGCAAATAACTTCATGGAGAACTGAAAATAACATCTTAACTCTGTTTAGGAATAAATGTGTAATTGTTGTTAATTCTTGTTGGAATCAGGCATTAATGGTAAGCCATTCAAATAAATGAAAATACTTTGGGATCTTTTTATTTAGCAAGTCAAAGCTGTCTAGCACCAAACAAACTATTCTATTCACGTTTTTAAAAATTAAAGATTTTATAAATACTTGACCTGTCAACAAATGCCTCCATGTCTGCCAATTAAAGGTGTCAAAGTGAGTCAAGGACTCCTGAATTTTTGTCTTTGTTTTCTTAACACTGGCATGGTGTCTGTCCTATTATCAGTACAAACTAGATGTTTTAAATGAATAAATGAGGCAGAATCAAGAGTATAATTGTAATGATGACCACTAAATACTGGGGATGCTCTAGAGATAGGGACTATACAGATTAACATGAATATCTTTAATTATGATGTATTAGAGAAGATTCTTTTTTTTTTTTTTTTGGTACCAGGGATTGAACTCAGGGGTACTCAACCACTGAGCCACATCCCCAGCCCTATTTTGTATTTTATGTAGAAACAGGGTCTCACTGAGTTGCTTAGCGCCTCGCCTTTGGGGAGGCTAGCTTTTCATTCACAATTCTCCTGTCTCAGCCTCCCAAAGTGCTGGGATTACAGGCGTGCGCCATGCATCTGGCTTAGAGAAGTTTTTTGTTTTTTTGTTTATTGTTTTTTGTGTTTATCAACAGGCTTTTATAAGAAAAAGTACCTCTACAGATTACATTTTGAGTATCATACTAGACTGGCTAGAAATGGAGAGGTGTGTGTGTGTATGTGTGAGTGAACAGACATTTTTGCTTTCATGTTTTTAGTTTAGAAACAAATTAAGTCACATGTTCATTATGCCCTCTCCCAAGCCCACTTCAGTTGAGGTGATCAATGTTGACAGCCTGAGGTGTAACCTTCAGCACAGTGCTCTCTGTTCCCATGGGGACAAACCTCTAGTCATTCTAAAGATGGACAAATGTTGGTGCTCACTGTTAACAGTCCTTCAATAAGCACTTCGAAAACACAACCTTATATATTGATTTTTTAAAAAAATGTGTAGGATAGTCTCACAAAAATAGGGCTGTAGAGAAAATTCTTAAGCACAAAAATTTACCTAGACTATATAGAACACAGGTTTGTTCCTATACTTTGAAAGTCATAGGAAATTACGTGATAAAGTATATGTTTCCAAGTAATATGCACCACTTTTAGACTATTTTTGTTTTAAACACCTTTGTTTTCTTTGAAAACACAGCTTTTTTATATGCAAAGATGGAAGTAAATAAAGCTTGTGGTTTCTCAAATAAAAGAGAGTCATTTCAAAGGAATTGGGGACCAATGTGCAACTAGTGGGAAATATTATGAGACTACAACTATAAAACATAGAGTTGAAAGAAAAACACTGAGTCAGAAAGTCAAAAGTCTGTCTTTTTTTTTTTTTTTTTTTTTTGGTACCAGGGATTGAACTCAGGGGCATTCGACCCCTGAGCCACATCCCCAGCCCTATTTTGTGTTTTATGTAGAGACAGGGTCTCACTGAGTTGCTTAGTGCCTCGCCATTGCTGAGGCTGGCTTTGAACTCGCGATTCTCCTGTCTCAGCCTCCCTAAGTGCTGGGATTACAAGCGTGAGCCACCGCACCCGGCTCAAAAGTCTGTCTTAACAAGAAAGTGGATGTTAAAGGTTCTGACTGCTTTACAAGCATGAAGAGCTGTTAAAGATTTCAAGGCCGTCCTTTGTCTCTGATAGGCAAATTCCACCTGAGGGTGCCTCCAGTCTTCCTTTCTAAACTCCCATTTCCAATACAGCTAGAAAGATTCATCATTTCCTCCTTACAAGGAAGTCAGGAGTGCACCTTCCAGCAGACAATTAGATTTCAGGGATGGGTGAATAGCCCACCTTAGCTTGTCTTGGACTAAGAATGGCTCAAAGTCATCTTCAGACATATCTAAAGTGTCCTTCAAGATGGGCAATTAAAGAGCATCTTGAAACTTATGCAGATAAAAGCAGTAAGTACATGAAGATTCTAAAATAACAAACAACTGCTGAGGCTGAGATCTTACTACAAACCCCAAAGAGCCAGTAATGAAACACTTTCACAAAGGCAATCAGATCATCTGCGTATGATGTCACTTTGTGGGTAATTTAAACAGAGTTCTTCCCTAGACCTCTCTGCACAATTAAATATTGCTTTTGAATCTTTAGTCACTGACATTTTGCTTTAATTTTTGTTGGTTTGTTTGCCTGATTTCATCTTTGTTTTTTTTGAGGGGGAGGCGGGTGTTTGTTTGTTGTTTGTTGTTTTTGTTTTTTGTAGCTGCACTGCACAGCAGTTTTCATTGCTAGATTAAATTATGAGATTAAAAGGATGCAAAAAGATATAAAAAGAATGGAGGCAAAGGACACTCCTTTTTCTTAATCATAAAAAGTGAATGGCACTTCTAGTAATCAATAATAGTAATCAATATAGTCAAAATAAATTTTTATCAGGCCAAAGAACTACCAGTGAATCCTGAAAGCTATCTACACAGGCAAAAATAACACTATGAAAATATTAGATCCAGACCAGTATCAACTAACAAACCATAGAATGAAGAAAGTATTTTATGAATAAAATTTTGATGAAGGTCATCCAAGAAAAACTTCTTATTTTCCGGAATGGAAAGTCACAGCACAGAATTGCTCAAGACCATACAATGCCCATACAGAGTCAGAACTATAAAAAGCAAAGTTTACTGGTTCCAAATCTCTTGTCTTTTCTATCGAAAATGGATGTAACTTCAATCACTAAAATTAAGAGCAATGTATTTGTTTACTATTTGATTCTACATAAATGAATGTACTCTCTGGAGGACATGGGAGAGGTGAGGCTATTCCAGACATCTCTTAAATACTAATACGTTGTCTATATTGACAACAGTTCACAGATTTTCTAGACCACTCTCTACTTTGATCTTTGTCATCTTCTTCCTCCATATGGGGCCATATTTCCCCTAGAATTCCAAAAAGTGTGAAAGGAAAAAGACAAAAATAAATGCTGGTACATTTTGGGACTTGTTCACTGTTTCAGTAGAAATCTTAAAGGAACATTGAAGGTGAGAATCCAAAATGGGACATTGTATTTCTCAAGGCACTGATTTAAGTTAGTTATATATAATTTAATCATCTTAACTTTTGTATCAAAGAGTGAAGTTTCTGGTGAGCCCCACAGTGTCTGAGCTCTGTGAAAAAGAGAAGATGGAAAAATGTTAAGCTGGACTGATGTCTTGCAGGGTAGATTCAGCAGGCAGAATGCAGAAAATCAACTCAAACAGGCTAAATTTCCTGATGAATGAGTCACAAGTGAGTCTGATTCCCTAACCTCCACCAGAAAGGACACAGCCAGCTACCTGCTTACAGATCCCTAAGCCCTCCAGCCGCTGGGTGAGAACAACAATGGCAAAGTCAGACTTCACCTAGATTTGTGACTTTCTGGAGATCACAACCTCACTTTCTTAGCAACTGGTCTGCCAGCATTTACTTGCTCACTTTATTCATCAAACTCATGCTGCTTGTAGCTCAGTGATATTGGGCAGCACATAGTTCATTGCTCTCTTAGAAAATAAATAAATAACCAGCCATAAGAATTAGCTAAGACTAATCAGGAAATTATATGGGGAAAGGGCAAGCTATAAAGTTCAGGATCCAAGTTCAGGCACGAAGTATGCCTTAGGCAGAAAGCTTAATAAGCACCTACACTAAAATATCATAAATTAGGTTTGGTTATTATTTTTTTCTGCCTTATAAAAGTGATGGTTTAATGCCTCTTGGCAGCAGAAAGTGACATGCCTGTGGCAATCTTGAAGCCTCCCAGCACATAAGATGATCCATCATGTCAAAGGAGAGGCTTTGCTCTGATTAGCTCAGTGGCAACAGGTCTTCTGAATCTTGGGCTGATACTGCTTTCTTGTAGAGGAATAGTGAATTCCCACCTGCCTGGCTCTTTACCTGTGGCTTCCCAGGAAAAGGGACCCTGGATGTTTACTTTTTTCACCAAAACAATGAACTTCATAGTCACACAAGAAATATGTCGCTTGAGAGCTTTGATATATATTCAGTCATCTTCATGATCCTAAGGATGAATATTATTGCAAGGTTCTTTGGTTGAAATACTATCTTGGCATTTCCTCTGTTCTTACCTTCACATCCCATGAATCCTCCACCACAAGTAAGAATATCCCTGGAATTTATTTGATTTTTTTTCAATTATTTCTGCCTACCTAGACCACTAATTGTCCTCCTCACATTCATTGTTCACTTAGCAAAAGGTACAGTGAAAACTCAGTGGCTTACAGCAACTGCCATTTTCCTCACCTGAGGTCTGTGCGCTGGCTTAGTTCTGGTGTGTTCTGTGTCTCCTCCCAGAACCAGTAGCTAAATGGGCATGCTCTTTTCACAACTGATGCAGAGCCAATAAATAGGCCAAGATCAATCAGTCATGCATGCACATCAAAGCCTCTACTCATGTCACCCCTACTAACATTCCATTGACCAAGCAAGTCACATGGCCTAGCCTAATATTAAACAAGTAAGGAAATATACTCCAATCACCACCTGTTGGGAAAGGGTGGAAAGTCATAAATGCAGTGATCTATTCTTCTGTAACGTTGGGGAGAGTGTAGAATTAAAAACAACTCGGTTTACTACCCCAAACCAGAGATCTTTTAAGAACACAGATCTACTCCCCTCCCCAAACTCTTGAATGACTTCATTAGCATTTTAATAAATGCACCTGTCATGGAGAACCAGACTCTGCTTGCTGTTCTCGCCTTTTCTCTTGCCATCTTCCTCCTTCATTTCCAAGCTCTAGCCATACTGGACTTCTGTTATAATAGACTCTTTCCCAAATTAGAGATTTGTTCACAATAGTTTCTCTGCCTAGAATAACTTTCCTTCCTCTTATCTTTATTTAAACTTATATCTAAAGCATGTCACTTCCTCAGAGAAATTTTCCTTGATCAACAAGTCTGGATTAAATACTTTCTTAATGCCTGCTAACGCTTCCTCACTCACTTGTATTAGCCAGGGTTCTCCAGAAAAACAGAACCAACAGAATATTTATAGATATATAGTTATGTAGCTATATGAATGTATAGATATATACATACACAGATACATGGGAGGGGATTTATTAGAGGAATTGGCTCATATAATTATGGAAGCTGAGAAGTTCCAGGATGGGATTTTTGGAAGCTAGAGAACCAGGGAAGCCGGTGGCATAATTCAGTCCAGTTCCAAAAGCCTCAGAACTATGGAAGCCAATGGTTTAGCTCTCGTTCCAAGGCTAAAGACCTGATAACCCAGGGACCTCTGATACAAGTTGGAGATCTAAGGACAAAAAGCCTGGAGTTTTGATGTTTAAGGGTGGGAGAAGAAGCGAGTCTCCTGTGGTTTGAATATGTCCCACAAAGTTCATGTCTTGGAAACTTGATGCCCAACATGGCAGAGAAGTAATAACTAATGGAGGTGTATGGGTCATTGAGTTACCATCCTCATGAATAGATTAATGTCAATACGTTAGTTGTCTTTGTGTCACTGTGAACAAAATATGTGATGAGAACGACTTACAGGAGAAAAGATCTATTTTGCTCACAGTCGCAGAGGATTCAGTCCATGGTTAGTCTGCTCATGGCTGCTGAGAAGCAAAGAGAAAAGAGAGGCCAGGGACAAATGTAGTTACAAGACCATACTCCAGTGATCTACTTCCTCCAGCCATGTCCCAATTGCCTATTGCTTTCACCACCTCCTAGGATGTCTCTTCCAACTATCAATCCATTGAATGGATTCATCCACTGATGAACTCAGAGCCCTCATAATCCAATATTTTCACCTCTGAACTTTGCTGCTATCTTTTCACCGCTGAACTTTGCTGCATCGCCTAACAAAAGAGCTTTGGGGGAGACTTGCCAGGCCTAAACCATAACAGCATTATCATAAGAGTCACTTTCTTATGAAATAATATGCTTGCCCACTTTTTGCTCTGTCTCACCCTCTCAGGCCTTTCTACTTTGTGTCATGGCATGACATAACACGAAGGTCCTCACTAGATGCCAGATCACCAGTCTTGGACTTCCCAGCCTCCGATTCCATGTGTCAATAAGATTTTATTCATTATAAATTACCCAGTTGGTGGTATTCTGTTACAGTAGGGTGAAACAGACTGTAATGGCATTCCAGTTCCAGAAGAAAGACTGAGAGAATTTGCCCCTACTCTGCCTTTTGTTCAATCTAGGCCATCAGTCTATTGATGGCCCCTACCCATATTGAACAAGGGAAGATCTTCATTACTCAGTCCACTGATTCAAATGCCCATCTCTTCTGAAAGTAACTTCACAGACATATCCAGAAGTAAGGCTTTACCAGCCATGTGGGTATACTTTACACTACTTAAATTGAGACTTAAAATTAACCATCATATCCCAATTGTTATTAATTTATGCTTAGTAGTTTGAAGATTGTCATCATTGCTAAAATGTAAGCTCCATGATTGTGAAAACAGTTTTTATAATAGGAAGTGTGTTATTTTCTTAGCTTCAGGGTTTTTTCTCCCATAATAAACACTCAACACACGCACACACACACACTCACACACACACACACAGAATGAATTAAGGCAATAGGAAAACTACAAATAAAAAATAGATATGAATATTTCTTTCTATACTACCATACATAAAGTTATAAACTTTTTTCTTTAATGATCCCCTCTATTAGTTTTACTCTCTCAACACATCTTTGCATAGTAAAACAGAATCTCTGTGTTGAAATATCAGCTCTGCCATTTAGTAGTTGTGCTGGTCAGTAGTTTAATCTTGCTATGCATTTCTTCATCTATAAAATAATAATTCCTTCTTTGCAGCATTGGGGAATTTAAACAATATATACACAAACAAATAACCAGTTATTCCCTTCTCAGTTCTTGCCCTCTAGACTAATTTCCAGGTTTGAAGATTCCAGTTCCTAATGGACATTTCCTCTGGATTTGCTGATAACTATACATAATCCAATCAGACTTATCAACTTTGTATTAAAACTCATGATTCATACCAATCCCCTATTGTAGCTAACTTTCCCACAATTCCAGCTTTGACATGGAAACCATTGCCCACTGAGCCTCCCTCTTCCCTCTGCCCAGGCACAGTGTGCCCACCATCTCCATGGGCTTTTCCAGTCTCTGTCTCTGGTCCTTGCATTTCTGAGATGTCCCCTGGGCTTTGTCACTAGCTCCAGGCTCTGGTCATTATGATCCATTGTCTCATTTCAACCATATTAAGGTACTAAGAGTAGATCTCTAATCAAAATCTTCAGAGATCAGCAAAGTACAACAGGTGACAAAGCCATCGGTGCATCATAATGACATTTTTGTTTTTTTAATCTTACTGTACACAGAAGCAATTTGAAGTAAGAACACTATACATAGGTTCCATAAGGACCAAGATAATTATTTTATTGCTGTTTTTATATCATTTATCTTGATAAAAATGCATTATTTTAGAAGCAATAAAAAGAAATTCATTTTATAAATAAAAAATGACCCCAAAACCAATATTCTGTCATTTTCTTTCTTTTTTTTTTTTAACAAATGAGACCCAAATACTTAATTCTGGCTTTCTTAGCCTTCATGCTTGGGCTCTAGACTATTTATCCAGCCTTTTCTCTGACCACTTTCCTTTGTACTTAACAATTGAAGTATCCTCATTATTCCAGGCTCCATGTGGAGCTGGGATGCCACCCATCCCACAACTTTTGCTAGACTTCTCTATTTCCACAGAGGCACACCAACCTTACTCTGTTTTGTGCCCTCTATGATATTTTTATGAATTTTCAATTAAGAATTCAGTTTATTTTCACATTAGACACTCCTGAGAAAAAGTAGCCTCAAGCACTTGCTCTCAACTTCCATTAATAGCCTGAATTTAAAAAGTATTATCCTTCACTTCCCTAAATGTTCTTGCCTAAGAATATTTACTTATTTCTGCCTACATGACTTTGTCCAAAGGAATTTCTCATTTCTGTCCATCATGGTCCTAACCTTTAGGAACTAGGGTGTGACCAGGTCCCTGGGGAACAGTCTCTGTATTTAACTCATGATAGGATGTTGTAGGTGTAATTCCAGAACACCTTAATAAAGAAATGCATATTTTACCAAAAATTTCACAAAAGAACAAGAGATAAAATTCACATGGTAGCAACACCTACCCAAAACCCAACATGATGGTTATTAATTTCTTCTCTCTCTGGCAAGACCTCTCCCCTGAATTTACTTCCTCATGGAGGGGGCATGGGGACAGTATAGATGGTGGAATAAGGTGGACATCATAGCCCTAGCTTCATGTATGATTGCATATATGATGTGACTCTACATCATGTACAACCAGAAAATTAAAAAGTTGTGCTCCATCTGTGTACAATGAATCAAAATGTATTCTGCTATCATGTATACCTAAGTAGAATAAATAATCTTTTTAAAAACTCAACATGATGGTTATTAATTCCTTCTCTTCTGGCAAGACCTCTTCCCTGAATTTACCTCTTCTGCCTTTCCTATTACTCTCTGGTGCCTTTCAAATTCTGTTTCCATAAAGCTAAACTGTGCTATTCCATTTATCCCATTTGCTTACTTAATAAGTCAAAACCACACAAGCCTGAATTTTGGGTGGTCTCACTCCGCAATCTAAGGAGAACTGTCAGAATATCCATCAAATGAAACAAGGCTCTTCCTAGAGGGAAGTTCCACTTCTAAGAGCAAACAACATTCTCCAGACTAGTATTCATCCTTCATAGATCAACTTCAAGTCTTTGTCCTTCAGGAAAGTATTCCATGATTTCACCAAAATGGACAGAGTCTCTATCATTTGACACCACATAGTGGGTTGGACAATATACTCTGTAAAATTAGATGAAGAATTTTTATTGTATAAACTACATAGAAGAATAAAAACATCTATACCTGGTTTGGCATCCATCTAAATGTTACTTTATTTTTCTTTTGCTATTGTTTAGGAAACTTCTTCAATAATAGCATAAGAACCTTCAGGGCAAAATTATACCACAGAGATCATGCCCTCAAGACACCTCAGGATTTGTGTCACAGACACTAAGATCCTGCCCCCTGCTCAGTTCTTTAATTGTATTATCTGTTAGATTTAACAAGACAAAAAGCACTTTTACTTCAAACTTACTCTTTATTTTTGGTTTAAAATGTAGAAGACTGGTTATCTTTTGCAAAACAATATATAGCAATATCTGCTGTTTTGAAAAATTAGAAACCTAACATTGTTTTTATGATTTTTAAATAAGGTATTTTAGGTACAATGATATAATTCCCTTTCAGACTTTTGTGTACGTAATTGGAACAGGGTATTCATGAGGCAGAACCAAACAAAGAGCTCAAAGCAAGAGAATATTCTACTTTTCAAAGGCACTGATGATAAATTGTCACATTTCTTCATCCTTTGCTAAAAAAAGAAAATAGAAAGCCTAACACTATAAACACCGATATTACAAAATATTCCCAAGGAACAGATGATAGAAACCTATCCATTATGGTAATAGAGCCAGCATAGGAAAATTGCTAAGGGAAATTGCATCTGGGTGAGCTGTCCCAGATGGTGCCTTATGATGAGCAGCCTGTCCCTCCTAGCACAAACTCACAGTCACGAGATCCTCAGTCTTAGAGAAAGCACATGCAGCATAATCATGTGAGGAAGTTTGCCAAGCCATGAGGTCTTGCTTCTCTGCAGCTACTTCATGTCCCATATAATTTCAATATTCTCCATTTCCTATCCTGGCATGATCTATAATGTCTGGTAAGAGCGAATGGGGTAGAAATGATCCAAGGAGCCTTCTAACTTGAGTTAATGTAAACTCCCCTGTAATGACATATTGCAGAGTCCAGTATAACAGAAAGCTCATAAAGCGGTATGTGTATTTGGAACTTTCCGCCTCCAAATTAGGAACTCCCTAAATACAGTCAATAAGCTATCCTGTTCTGAATGAGAATAGATTGCTTGTCTTTAAGTCAAATGTCCCTCAGCAGAAGTCTGATTTAAAAATGGTGTGGCTTAACGTTTTCAACAACGTGGCAGGTTATATACCTTGAACAAATTTCTGATTGAGACAGTGAAGTAGTTTCTTAAGAATCATGTTCAATGCACCACTGAGATAGCACATATATGCAAACACAATAAGCAATCCCAAAATCCTAACAATTAAGTGAAATGGTAATTCTGGGGATATACAAATTCTAGGCTTAGCTTTTCCCCCAGGATTTCTGCTGAACTATGGAGAACTTGAATTTCTGATTTGTCAGCTCCTTCATATGTAGAAAACTATAGGAAAAGGCCAAAGCCTGCTTATTATGGTTTGGATATAAGGTGCTCCTGAAAAACTCCTTTGTTAATGCAGAGATGTTTGGACGGGAATTGATTTGATTGTGAGAGCTGTATCCTAATCAATTCATTCTCCTTTGAGGGACTGAATGTGAACTATAGGTAGGTGGGGCGTGGCTGGACCAGGTAGATCAATGAGTGCATGTCCATGTCCCGGGAGGGTTTTTCTTCGCTGAAGCCCCTTCCCTCTCTCTAATCATCCTGGTTGCCATAAACAGAGAAGTGCTCCTTCACCACGCCTGTCTACCATAATGTCCTGCCTCACCTTGGGCCCAGAACAATGGACTCAGCGGTCTATGGACTGAGACCTCTGAAACTGTGAGCACCAAATGAACTTTTATCTAAGTTTTTCTTGGCAAATATTTTGGTCACAGTAACACAAGTTTACCAAAACACTGCTAAAGATGGACATCCAAATAGGAGAACCCTACATAAAGAGGGGATCCTAATGATACCACATAGAAAAGTAAGAAAATTTGCCTGTTTTGATTTTGACACTGTACGAATAAAAACAAAAACATATCTAACTTGAGAATTTGACAGCTTAACCTGTCAAGGAAGAAGAAATGGAGGGATATAAGACAGAGGATAAAAGACACATATATAGGATAAGCAAGTCTAGAGATCTAAGGTACAACTTAAGGATTACAGTCAATAAAATTGCAATATAGGTGGGATTTATGATATATAAGTAAGTTTTAGTTGCTCTTGCCGCAAAACAAGGAAAAAGCCAGGAGCATAGCTATGTGAGTTGATGGACATGCTAACTTACTTTACCATAGTAATATTATTACTGTATATGCTTTTCATAACATTGTGCTATCTAACTTAAATATATACAGTAAAATTTATTTTTAAAATATTAAATTTAAAACGTTTTTTGAGGTGGTTGTGTTACCCAGGAAAGAGTCATATGAAAAAATGCAAATGTCCTCTACAAGTCTGAACTTCAACTCTAACCAAAGATTTGGCACAGATGAAACCCAAGAAAGTTCACAGTACAAAATCCAGGGGCTTTTACAAACACAGTACCATGAAGCATAAACCATCAAACAGACTAAAACCAATGTCACATATTAGAATTATCATGTAAAGGCTGAAACCTCATTAAGTTTAATATGCTTAAATCAGTTTACAAAAAAGGTAATCTGGAAACATGTGAAAAGAACAAGATATGATAATGACTAGATTTGATGAACGACTAAATAAAGTTATTTAAATAAAACCAAATAAAGGAAAATGTTGTAATTAAATTGATACCTTCAGTGCAATTAAGCAGCAGATGGATGCATGTGAATAGGGAAAAGAGAATTAAAATGCAGCTATAAATAAATTAAATACAAATTATAAAAACTGGATTGAAGGAGGAGGATACAGTAACAAGAGCTATAGTAATGTCAAATCAGAGATTCAGAAAAATATAAAGAATTGGAAATAGACAACATTTGGCGATTTTAAAAAGCTGAGAAGTTCTAAGAACTGTTGGCAGACCTTTACATCCAGGAAGCCCACATCTCAAGCAGAATAAATTAAAAAGAAGTTCGGTTTTAGATACATAATTACGCCTGAAAAATGACAAAGATAAGCAAAATATATTTAAAAGCTTTGAAAAGACGAATCACCTGCAAAGGAATGACAATTAGATTTATTGCTGACCTCACGTCAAAAATAATAAAAATCAGATGACTATAAAAAAAGTAGACAAACATGAAATTACTGTCAATCTATATTTCTATACCAAGCAAAACTATCTTTCAAGAAACAAAAGCAAATATATTTTTAGACAAAATAAGAAGTGAATTTATACCCAAAGATCTCTACTAAATTCTAAAGGATGTATGTATTTCAAGGGGAAGGAAACTGACCACATATGGAATGTCTGACATGTCAAAAGCATAGTGTAATAAATATGTGAGTTAAAATAAGCAACAACTGACTATGTAAAACTATGAAATTAAACTATATCACAAAATACAGGCTGAAACTAAAACAATACACAAAAAAGTATATTTTAAACCCAGGTATCAACTTTAAACATGAACTCAGATAACTGATTTTTCTAGCCCAGCAAACATGTACCCCAAATTGGTCAATATTGGTGAGTAATTAAAGGAAAAAAATGGATAGAATATATATGTCAAAGGTATCATTTATGAACTTAATCTTCCCCTAAACACTTACAGTGCTTTACATGTGATGAAAAAAATTTTTCCTGGCTTCCTTTCAAATTGAATCTTTATTCCTGTTCTTCTTTCCAACAGCAAGCCTAGTTAATTCACAAAAAACACTAAGGGGACTAGTCCTGTATTTCTTTAAAAAGGATAGGAGACAAAACAGTACTCAGGCTGTCCATCCTCCAGTCCCTTGCCAAGAGGGGACATTGATAATTAACTGTGGCCCCTTCCTGCAGGGACCTGCTCTCTCACCCATCACAGTCATAGTGAACATCCAACCTTACTGCATTTATCCCGTACCCAAAAAAAGCCGGGAGTGTTGTGATTGCCATTTCCTTCTTTAGTTGTTAAAGAGATAAATATCATTTTACTTCTTATCATGGAAATATTCCTTTGCAGTTTGTTGCTGGTGGAGGGTAAAAAGTAAAAACTTACAACAAATAATAATACTAATTTAGAAGTTCACAGTTACTTAGGCATATATAATCTGGCTTTTAAATATATGCATTCTATATTTGCTTACAAAAATTGATAAGTAACTACATGTTTTTCTACATAACAGATCTTACAGGTATAAAAGCAACTTACAATATTTTTTTTTGTTCCAAATGCTCAAATACGTATGTGTTGAGCAATGTCATATGACACTCCCTGTGCTAGATGCTGTGGGTACACAAATTCTTGTCCTCTTGAGCTTATAGGTTAGTAGAGAAAACTGTCACATGCACAAATGATGGAACTCCAGAATGGCACTTTACAAACAATGAAAGTGGGGCTGATGTAATATAGTGATTGAAACTATGAACTTTGGAACCAGAAAACCCTGAGTCCTGCTATACAACTTAGCAGCTACCTGACTTCAGGTTCTGTTGGTAGGGTTATCCTGAGAAACAGAATCAATAGGATGGATGAGTAGAGAGAGGTTGATAGATGAAAAAGAGAAAAAAATTTATTTTAAGGAATCAGCTCATGTTATTGTGGGGGCTGGCAAAGTCTGAAACAGAGATTCTGATGTTGCAGACTTCAATTCAAAGGCAGCCTGGAGACAGAATTTCTTCCTCGTCTTAGGACCTCAGTCTTTTTTAAGGCCTTGAACTGAAAGAATGAGGCCCATATGCACTATAGAGAATGATCTGCTTCACTCAAAATTTAATCATTTGCATGTTAATCACATCAATTTAGCAATATAGCCCAGCCAAGCTGACACACAGTTATCCATAACAGGCTCATTTCTTCACCAGTAAAATGGGAATGGTGAGCACTCTTGTTTCATAGACTCCTTGTAAGGTGGTAATAGCATCTGCTCTTTCAGAATTTGGCTCCATGTCAAGAAGGAAGCACATGCCACATGTTACCATGTTAGTATCACAGGTGTCAGTCAGCTTTTGCTCTCCTCCTCTCCAGGGAATCTGGAAACTGCCCCAGAGCAGAGGTCCCTGACCTGCCTGGCTTCCCCTCTTCCTGGCCTTTGCACATGTGTCTTTCCTCTACACAGAACACTTAAGCCTATTTTTGTGCATGGACTACTGAATCCAAATCTGACATGGCCCATAAATTAGACTGAGCCAGGAAAAAAAAATGACAATATTTGACTGACTTACAAAAATCTTTGATTTCATATCGTTCACTTTAATAAAACTAAGCCACATTATAGCACTATGAGTGTGGATTAAAAAGAAATGCCAGGCCAAAATCCAAAAATAATTGAAAATAGAGAAATTAAATTTTTAATCCACAAATAAAATCTCTAGAATTACTCTCCTGACTCTCACAACTCATTCTCTCTCTCCCTTGTTCATTTGCATTGACACTTGAGTGTGTGTGCAGATTTCTTTATAAATAACAAGCACATCTGTGTGTACACTACATGAACAAGGCCCACTGCCTAATCTCTTCATTTGACCCAGCCTTGGTACAGCTTTCCCATCTTTCTTTTTTCATCCCTTCTCACCTTTTAGATTTATTCTTTTGTTTTCCCATAAGTAGTTTCCTGACCTTTCTGACAGAAACAGATCAAACTTGCTGTGCTTACCTAACAAAGGCACACTCTGCCAAAGGCAAACACTGTGTGATGAAGAAAATTAACTAAGTCACATATTAACCTTTTTCTGCTGCCATAGCACTTTATGCATACATAATCCATTTTCAGATTCCGTTACCTTTGTATCTGCTTGTACTTTGTGTTCAATAATTATAGTCAATCTATTAAATGAAAAAAAAACTGTACATATTAGGTTTTTGTCCCAGGGCTATATTTTCAACAAATAATTCATAAGGTGACTAGAACACGATATAAGCATTCCCCTGGCCTCAAACTGAGTGCCTGTGGAGACACCTTCAACAGGCAAGTTGAAGAACACTCTTCACTTCATCTGGGGGACAGCAGGTGGGGTGACTACTACTGATGTGGCTTCGTTTTTCCTCATTTTCTTGTATAAAGACAGTAGGTTCCAATTTGTCTCTGATAAGCCGAGCTCTTGCAAAAGTTACTTGACCCTGATGAGATAGAATTTTCAGAGCTCAGAAGATGAAGAGCCCTTCTAAATTCCCTGCTGGCCTCACCATAGCTTTAAGGTTAATAAGTGAGTATTTAGAAGGCAGAAAGTATTCAGAGCTGTGAGATGTGAGGTAACATGAAAACAGGGAGAAGCACTTATAAATACCCTTCAGAAAATGAGAGTGACCCCATTTAGTAATTTGAGAACAGCCTTTGGTATCAAGCCCTGTGAAGTTTTCCTGGAAAACTTTGAAAAGAAGATCATATTGAAGGGCTCATTTTATCAGGTAGCAACCTCCTTGGGGTGACCATCATATGTCTGCTGAAAAAGTGCTGATCTGCTCCTTAAAATTATTGCTACCATATCCTGTAGCAGCTTATGTTTCTGACTTCCACTCCCTCTTTGAGCATGTTTGAAGTACTAACAATGCATTTGTATTGAGACTGGGGTTGTGTTTGTGCTTTTATTTGTTTGTAGTAATTGTTTGAGAAAGTCTGGTGATGTATACATTGAAAAATTATACATGGTCACTGGTTTTGTCAGTTTTTTCACTGTTGTGACTTAAAGATCCAAAAAGAACAATTTTAGGGGAGAAAAAGTTTGTTTGAGGGCTCATGGTTTCAGAAGTCTCAGTCCATGGACAGCAGGCTCCATTCCTCAGGGTTTGAGGTGAGGTTGAAATTATGGCAGAACAGTGTGGCGGAGGGAAGTGGCTCATGTAAGGGTCAGAAAGCAGAGAGAGATTCCACCCGCCAGATACAAAGTGTATATGTCAAAGGCATCTCCCCAGTGACCCACCTCCTTCCTCCAGCCGCATCTTACCCGCCTTAGTTACCACTCAGTTCATCTTGTCAGGGGATTAATTCACTGAGTTAAGAGTCTCATAACAAATCATTTCTCCTCTGAACCTTCTTGCATTGTCCCATGCATGAGCTTTTGGAGGACATCTCACATTCAAACCACAACACTCACATTAAACAGGGAAGATAGAACAGCCTCAGATCAAAACAAATGATGTCATACATGGGTTCTACCTTATCTCCCGTGGAATAATACATCATTATAAAAATAGAAATACTGCAATTTTAACAGATTTAATGTGTATGTTTCACCATACACACACAAAGGTGTTTCTAAATGTGCAAGCATCAAATATTTGTAGCAGCATTTCATTTGATACATTAATGAATTATATATTTTAAGAATAATCTCTCGGTTCATTTTCTGAAAAAGTTCCATAGAGTAGTTGCCTAAAATGTAAGTACAACTGCATGAAAGTAGAGACAAAGTACAGGTAACATAAAATCTCAAGTTCAAAGTATCACATTATCTTCTGATTTTTCAAGATCACAATTCAAAACATCCTTAAAAGCATCAAAATAGACATGTAGACCAATGGTATAGAATAGAAGACACAGAGACAAACCCACTTACATACAGTTACCTTATACTAGATAAAGGAGCCAAACACGTACACTGGAGAAAAGACAGCCTCTTCAACAAATGGTGCTGGGAA
>CM053406.1:17422888-17443603 GCA_028644305.1 Xerus rutilus | reverse complement strand
AATCTCAGAAAACCAAATGCCGAATGTACTCGTTGATAAGTGGATGCTGATCCATAATGTGGGGAAGGACATGGGAACAGTGGTGGATCGCTGTTCACAGGGGTGTAAGGGAGGAGGGGGCATGGGGACAGCAAGGGTGGTGGAATATGATGGACATCATAGCCCTAACTTTATGTATGACTGCATATATGTTGGGATTATATGCAACTCACAACTAGAGAATTGATATGCTATCCTCTATCTATGCACAATGAATCATTTACACTGTTAACATGTAAGCCTAAATAAAAAAAAAAAGACTATTCCTAATAGGTAAAAAAAAAAAAAAAAAAAAAAAACAGCTTATAAGACTACATTGCAGAATTTAGATTTTTTCCTTTCTTTTTTGACAAATAAAAATAATATATTGTACAACATATGCTTTGAAATATGATAGCACTGTTAAATGACTAAAGTGAGCTAATGAACATACACATTGTACTGTTAATTGCTGAGAAAAGACCACACCACATATAATAAAACGTTTTATTGGAGCAGAATGCCAGGTGGACACCCGCCCCGGAGAGCCAAGTGCTGCGCCTATAGAAAATTTGCAAGGGATTTTTTTTAGCGGGGACAACCTCTAGTTGGAACAGCCGCTGCTGCTGCTGCTGCTGCTGCTGCTTCTGCTGCTTCAAAGGACGTGGTTAACATTCTTGGTTGGGCTGTAAGGATCAGATGATTTCCAGGAAGGTTAAGTTTCTATTCGTGTTCAAGATCAGTTCTTGCTACAAAGTAGGCTTGTTATCTAGCAAGCGAGGGATACTTGTTTAAAATTAGGTTTCAGTTGGCTAGCAGGGGGAAAAGGGCACTTTTCCAATACAGATTACCTCACATACCTATCATTTGGGGTGAGAACACTTAAAGTCAACTTTCTTGGCAATATTTAATAATACATATTATCAATATAGTCATCAGGTTGGTTGTACTATAGATCTCTTGAACTTATTCCATGTAACTGAAAAAAATAATTTTTTTTGACTGAGAATTGAACCCCAGGGCTTTATCATTAAGCCACATCCCAGTCTTGTTTTCATTTTAAGACAGGGCCTTGATAAGTCGCTGAGGGTCTTGTTGAGTTATTGAGGCTGGCCTCGGACTTGCCAGCCTCTTGCCTCAACCTCAGGAATCATTGGATTACAGGTAAATGCCACCATGCCTAATTTTAATGAAATTTTGTATCCTTTCGTCAACATCTCCCCAAACCCTGGTAACCTCTATTCTGCTCCCTACATCAATGAATAAAATGATTTTAGATCCTGCATATTCTTGAGATCATACATTATTTGCTTGGCTATTTCATTTAACATGATGTTTCAGATTTTCCTCACTGTGTTGTCTCAAATGATTGGATTTCCTGCTCTTTAAGGTGGACTAGCTTTCCACAACGCTGCATCATACCATGTTTCCTTTATCCATTCATCAACTGACAGTTGCGTAGGTTGATTTCACATCGGTTGTTGGTAATAATGCTATAGTGCACACGGACATGCAGCTATCTCTACAATGCACTGACTTCATTTCCCTTGGATACGTATATCCAGTAGCAGGATTACTAGGTCATATTACATTCTACTTGTAATTTTTTGAGACGTCTCCATATTCTTTTCCATAATGCTGTACTAATTAGCATTCCCAGCAGTATTCAAGAGTTCCATTTTCTCTGCAGCCTCTCCTACACTTATCTTTTATCTTTTTGAGAGTAACCATTCTAATAGATGTGGGGTGATATCTCATTGTGGTGTAAATTAGAATTTATCTCAAGATTAGTGATTCTGAGTATTTTTAAATTTTTATGTCTTCTGAGAAACGTCTATTCAGATCCTTTGTACGTTTTTTATCAGAATTTAATTTTTAATAACAGATGAGACTTGGCAGAGTTCCTAGTTACTAATATTTTAAACAAGATAATAGTCTAAAATGGACCATTTTCTAATGGGATCAGCCTCATGAAGAAGAAAGGTCCTGCTACTACAGGTCCCAAGGCTCCCTGCACATCACTGCCACACACACCTCTATTACACTTTCACAAGGCCTGTGGGTTGGTGCCTCAAGTTACATCATGACAACTCTGTCACTGGTAAAATGGAGGAGAAACAATAGGTGATCATCTTTTTGTCCAGTGTAGATGTCTTGAGCCAGGATCTCCCTGAGGGCAGAAATGCTCATTTTTATAATCTAAATCCAGGCAAAATAGTTGGGTAAAAAGAGATCAATTACTGTTGAGAGCACATAAATGAATGGATAGCATTCAGTCCCAATATGAATGAATTTATCTCATCCCTGATAATCAGTGTTATGGTTTGGATATGAGGTGTCCCTCCAAACTCTCCTGTGTTAATGCAGGTGAAATGGATTAGGAGAGCTGTAACCTCATAGTGGATTAATCCATTTGACTGATTAATAATTTGAATGAATTACTGGGTAGTAACTATAGGCTGATGAGGCATGACTGGCCTAAGTAAGTCATTGGGAGTGTGACTATGGAGATTGCATCTTGTCTCTGGTTAGCTATGCTTCCTCACCCCATTCCCCTACCCCCCGCCCCCCGCCTCCTGGCTGCCATGAACTGAGCAGCTTCCCTGTTCCCCTGTAGCCATGAATTTCTGCCTTACCTCAGGTCCAGAGCTGTGGAGTTGGCCAACCTTGGACTAAACCTCTGAAACGATGAGTCCAAAATACACTTTTACTCCTCTAAGTTGTTCTTGTCAGACTGTTTGGTCATAGCACCATAAAGATGACTAACACAGTCAGCAATCTATTTGGGAGGTGGTTGTAGTGGAAGATAGAAAGGTGAATAAACCAACCCTGGATCCAAGGGCAATTTCCAGAAAATGACTAGATCTGACTGGATGGTAATGAAAAAACAATAGTCAATAAACAAAGATTTGGAAACATAAATAAAGCCTAATATCATTCCATTTCCACTTTTTGACAATGTGATTTGGGCCAAGTCCCTGACCTTTCTTAGTCTCAGTCTTTATTATCAGAAAAAAAAAGAAAGTTTGTTATAATTAAACATAGCATAACTCTATAGGAGGCTAACAAATAATGAAGAGAGACTAAAATGTAGGCACTTAAAATGATTTACAATAACTGTTATAGTTATTTTCAATACATTAATGTTGACAAATAATTGTCTCCAGGAAAAGGAGATTTTAAACACAAAGGTAGAGGGAAGACAAAGAGACATTTTCCCCTTCACAACTTTGCCTGGGGATAGCCTCCCTTTCCAATGGCATTGTCTTTCTAAAAGAGATGACCTGTTTACAAGAAAACACCAAGTCAAGAAATGCATTGATTCTAACATCATAAGATACAAATTTCTTTACTACACTTCACCTGAGACTGGTTTATACAACAATTACATTAAGATGAAATTATCCCTTCTACTCTCTGGTCACCCAAATTCTTTAACTGTACAATTCATAAATCCAGAATTACCTTTGTTATTTAAGTAATAACAAAAGGAAGCTTGGTCTAATCCATTCAAGGAGAGTTTCAAAAGCACCAGGCATGGGCCATACAATACAATAGTAGAAAGACCACTTCTGTAAGGTCAAAGTACATTTGGCCGGTGCTTCTCCATGGCAAGAATTTGGACAAAGAGGAGCAACACGCTGTGGATAAATCTTGGCCTTGGAAACCAGCAGAGAAGGGCAAGAGAGATCAGCAGGGAAATCCATCTAGAAAGGACAATCTGTCTCCATAATTACTCTCCTCTCAGTAAATGATTTCTGCTTACACTATAGTCTACCAATTTAGAGTCCTTTTGAGACAACCTACACTTTCCTAGGAACTGGCATCTTCAGAAATGTCTCAAAAACTCATGAGTCATAATGTACTCATCATATAGTAAACTGGATCTTATTTTTCCAGTTATATAGGGAAAATTCAAACCACCATTCTAAAACAGGGAAGGAAAGTCCTATAAAGGTCAACAAATACTCAAAGCTTTACAAGGCATATGGACTCAATTCTGCCTTTTTAGCACAAAAGCAGCCATGGACAACATGTAAATAAGTGGGCATGGCTGTGCCTTTGCAAAAACGGGAGGGCAGGATTTGGAGTGCAGACTATCATTTTCCAACCCCTGAACAGTTCACATAGATGTTTAAGTCATGCTCTACAAATTATATAGCTATTTATTGGTATCCCTGGAAAGTTTAGAAAACAATTGTACAATATTTTTATTATTTTCAAATAACTTGGGGAATTTAGTGCTACAACTATAGCAGGTGCTCATGAAGAAGTTGAGTAACTATTTGTTTAGTGAGTAGCCCTTCAAATGCTGCATCTCCATATGCCACAAAATTTTTCAACTCTGTAAAGCATATCTGCAATTCTGTTATGATGACATTTTCTTTATTATTGTTCATTGCAGATTTTTATTTTCAGTTTTTGTTGTTATTGTGAAACTATTTTAAAACCAGCACAGGGCACATAATTGGTTATCCACAATTCTTAAATATGAGTTCTTGGCAAATTTTTCATATTTTACAAAATTTATATAGTATATATACTCTATTATATGTTCCCACACCTCTCAGCATATGAGGCAGCACCATGTAATCAAAATGTTAATATTTCTCCTGAGAAATGTATGAATATTCCTATTAAATAAATAAAGATTATGATAGCTCATTAATTCTCAAAGTATGATTTGGAGATCCCTGATATTTTAGTCAGTTTTGCATCATTGTGATCAATATACCCAAATAGAACAACTCAAAGTAAACTTTGGCTCACACATCCAGAGGTTCAATGCATGGTCAGCCAACTTCTTATCTCCGGGACCTGGGTGAGGCAGAACATCATGGGAGAAGGGTGTGGCAGAGGGAAGCTGCTCAGCAGATGACAGCCAGGAAGCAGAGAGTTCCACTCACCAGGAACAAAATATAAATCCCAAAGGCTCCCCAGTAACCTGCTTCTTGCAGCTACATCCTACCTACCTATAGATACCACCCAATTAATCCATTCAAGTGGATTAATCCACTGATTAGGTTAAGGCTTTCATAGCCTGATCATTTCATCTGTCAACATTCAGACACTCTCTCACACATGAGCTTCTAGGGAGTACCTCATATCCAAACGATAACATTGGGGATCTCCAAGGCCTTTTCAGAGAGTTCATAAAGCCAATAATCATTTTCATAAAAATAGTAAGACATTTATCATTTTCTCTCTTATCTTCTCCTTAGTGTACACTGAAGTTTTCAAGGGGCTAAATAAAGTATGCATCACAAGAGAGTGAATGTACAAGCAGATATCAGAATCTGGCCGTCTTCTGTTAATCAAGGATATGAGAAGATTTTCAAGAATATAAAATAATGCCATGCTTCTTATTAAAGATTTGTTATGGAAAAATATAGTTATTTCCCTATAATAACTATGTCTTATGGAGATATAAAAAATTGTTTGATTTTCTAAACCCCAGCACTATTGCTTCATATAATTCATTTGAGTGATACAATTCAGAAAATGCTTTATTAAAAATATTCTGAATATTTTAATAAAAATATTTATTTAAGTCAACAGCTGATAGACTTCTTATTAAAGATGAAATTACAATTGTTTTACTTTCCATTTTAATTTCTAATATGATAACCAAGAATAGATATAATTTATATTTGTGAAAAACCTCAATGATTTTTAAGACTGAAAGATGCTCTGAAACTAAAGTATTTGATAACATCTGTAAAAAACCCAACATCAGTTCAGGTCAAGTTTAGCTGCTGAGTGAATTTTGAAAAACCTTTTGGTATTCAAAGAGTTTGGATGCCCAATTAGAGATGTGAGCTCTTTAGGCAAATTAATAGGAGGACATTGCCTAATATTTACTTTAAAACAAAGTCCCATCAGTATGTACAACTATAATACATCAATTTTTTAAAAATGAGGAAAAAAAGTCCTAAACCTTGTAATCTTGGGTTTAGAGGGCTTTTATACATTGCAAATTTAAATGCCTACAGGGCAACACAGATAATTAATTTTGTGAAACAGAGAAAGAAAAGACAGGTGAGACCACATGAGGACCGGGTCATTTTTTGAAACCTTGAAATTTAAGAGAAATTAGAAACCAGAGTTTTATGAAAAATATCCTGATTGCATTTAAAATGTAAATGAAAGGTGTTTTTACACAAACAAAGCACTTGGCAAATCTAATCAAATCAATCTGTGGTTCTTGCCCATATCACACTCAGGCCACAGAGAATCCAGGTACACCTTCAGGTACTGCCTGCCCTGTAGAGTGTGGCCTAGATGTTCCACTCATCCTCTCTGGAGAACATGAAGAGAGGAAAGCATTGGCTGGATTTGGGAAGTAAAGGTATGGGGTAGCTGTGCCATTGATGCTGCTAATAATGCCTGCTTAGCTCTAAAATCACACATTTAAAAAGCAGCTTGTCAAATATTTTTAGTTTTCCACAGATATCATTTTGAAGTAATCACTTTGAATTGTGTCTTCATATATTAGTTATGAAGCTATAAAAAAATCATTTTACCTTCTAAACATCAGTGCTGTTGCTTCATACAGTTGATTTTAGTGATACAATTCAGCAAATGTTTTACTAAACATATTCTGAAGAGCACAGATCATAGATGGCAAAATCATTCATATATCATTGTTGTTCTTTTCTGGGTCCATGATAGGTAGAGAAATGCTGGATTAATTCTTTGTTATGTATAAGTATTCAACAATAATTCATCTTACCAATCTACACATTTGCTATCTTGAAAACTGAAGCATTTATTATTGCATTTATTATTATGTGTGTTTATTAAAAACGCATGTTAATTGTGGAAACTTTGGAAAGCATAAAAATATGAAATAAAAAAAATCATCAGGAATTTCTCTTTAGTGATAACCAGGGTTAAAATTTTGATGCAGACAGAGTTTTATGCAAGTACTTACATGAAATGGACACTTGTGTTAATATTCTTCAAATACATACATAAATATACAAATAACAAAAACACAGTAATATTTTATATTCAGTTTGTCTCCTACTACATTTTATTAGTGGGCACTTTCATATTTTTCCTTTTGAATCACATTTCTAATTTTATTGACATTCATCACTGTAATAAAGCAAGAAGACACTGCAGCAGAGTCTATCCTGGTAAGGACACACAAATGGTAGCGGTTGTCATAAATGATAGCCAGAGGTCAGGCAAGCCCTAACAACTGACCTATGTTTTTTAATCCCACTCCCTAACTGCATATCTGCTCTTGTTTGTGTGACTGTACAGTTACTGAATATATGTGAACTATTTCCCAGCATGCACATTGTTTGAGAGGACAATGGTTACCATGAGACTAATTAAAGTCTGCATGCTAGACGGTGTCTTTAGGTTTTCTCTATGCAGAAATCTGTTTGTTATTTAAATGTAACAGATTCTATGAGGGTCTAAAATTTCACAGTTCTGTGGGAGCCTTTGTATTGCTAAGGTGAGATAATACAAATATAAAACAAAGATGAATCACAGAATTTACTATCACGCTAATTTAATGAATCAAATCACTACAGTAGCAAGTATAAAATAATATTACATAAACTCAGGTGTGCAGAAAACAGCAAATGTCCTCCTTTTGCAGCTCAACCTAATTCTTGCCCACACTGAAAGAAAAGTCAACTTGAGTCATGCAGAAGGCTCTCCTCCTTATGATGATTCAGGATTCAGGTCTGGGAAAGCCACCAGTACACTATCCACATTAGTTATTCTATGACACTGTTGTTCCATTAAGCCCAAGAACTCTGCCATTCAAAGCCCTGCTTAGGGTTTGACACTTATGTAAAGCCTGCATGCTGGGTGCCCTGGGCACTGCCTTCTTGGGCAAACACTGCTACTGTCCCTTTCAGTTTTGCCGCCACCCCAGATGGTGCCTTGGAATTGCTGTCCACTCTCCATTTTATTGTGAGCCTCTTAGCTCTTTCTCTCTTGTACCATTGAGAAGACCCTCCCGTCTCTCTGCTGCTGCTCTAAGATGCTAAACTAAATGTGTCAGTAGATTACCATGTTACAAAACCCAGGAATTGCTGTTAACTTTAAGCACTACCTACTTTTTCCTTTGCCAAAATTCCTGAGGATCTGGCTATCTGTTGTAAACTAGGAACGTGGAAAGTATAGGGAGAAACTATACCAACAAATATTTCTGAAAGAGCTTAGAAAGGGGAGTAATCATTGAGTTTTGAAGTTTTTTTGCAGGATTCCTGGAAGGACTCCTAAATCCAAGATTTGATTTTTGGATTAGTCTTGAACAAGTAGAGACAAGCCAGGGCTACCTGAGTAAGTGTAACTACAATAAGCAGGGAGGTGAAGAGTGAATATTATAGGCTATTCAGAAACTACAGAGATGCTGCAACCACAACCCTCTCATCTCTCTCAGAGCCACAACCATTAATTAAGGGAATACCAGAGGCAGGGTGATGAGGGATAAAGAAAAGACAAACAGACACACATAGGGAGAAAAAGCTGGGGCCAGATGGGTAGCCAAGCCCTGGTGAGGCTTGACTGACTCCAGAGCTAGCTCAGCAAGTTTATTATATAGATTTCAGCAGCAAAAGGTTAATTATGGGTAAGTTTTAGCAAAGCAAGCAATATGAAGGACTCAGGACTGGTGAGACAATAGGGTCATGTTGTTTTGCTCAGAATTCACTATACCTGAGAGAAGGTGCTGAACTCAAGGCTGCAACTGATAGAACCAGGCGCCTTAGCATGTAGCCACCCTGGCCAGCATTACCATAGCAACTGGGGCGTCTCGATCTGCACCTTCGCACAGGTGGCTCCCAGTGCAAACACAGCCACAAGAGTCGGACAGGATATGATTTAGATCACTGCTCGCCACACAGAGACAAGATGGAAATTCAGACAGCAGGGAGAGACATGTTTGGCGATGTAGCAATGAGCTCATGGAAGGCACTGGATGCAAGGTTAACACTATTTACTTGTTCTGAAGACATCAAGGAATATTAATGACTATTTTTAAGAGTATGACATGGGAAAGGGAGATGAAATAGAGAAATATGAGCAAATTCACCTTAGGATGGCAGAGAAGACCTCTCTGATAAAGTATGTCTTGGGGTTGCACCAAATGAGATCAAACTTCCCATTCAAAATTGGTGTCAAAATGAAGAAAGATGATGTATCACACAGGCACTATGAGTATATGAAAAGGCTTGTTACAGGCTGAGGCTTTCTGGGAGAGCAAGGAGGGCACTCAGCCAGTCCGAAATAGGTTGAGAACAGGAGGGACATGTGATGTTGTGTTGTACTATACTGAGAGGGTGTTGCCAGGTGAAGGGAACTGTGCCTGGGTTGAAGTTTGACCTTCCCAGCTGTGCCCATGCAGAGTGACCCTGCAGAATTTCTTACTGACTTGTTCAGAGTAGCTGGGCTTCAACTTTGCTGTGGTTAAACACCAGAAATGGAGTCTGATCCTCTTACAAGGTGGCATTTCAATTGAAAATGAAGGCTGGGAGAGCAAGAGGGGATCACAAATGAGCTTATCTGTGAGTTTGGATTTGACAGTAAGCAATGGGAAGCTTGGAAAAATGAAATTACAGTTTTGTTTCAAGCTTGACAAAACCTAATATCTGGATATGGTGAAAGAAGAAAAATAAATAATAAAGCATTTCTAATATTATGTTATTTGTTGTGTACTCAAACAAACCGAATCCTCTTGAACCAGAGTTTAGCCTAAGATTTAGGACATGCTTTGGATTCTTGCAAAAATGTCCTCACATATCCCACCTTTACCCTAGTGAGCGCAACACTCTGTGGGTACTGAATTAATAATTACACATCAACATAAAAAAAAGAAAAATGGGTGATACAGAAAAGTAGCACATCCTAGCCATCCCTTCTTCAATGTTGGTGAAAAGCTTAAATTGAGCATAATATGTGATAAGGTATCTGCCTTTTAGGAGGCATGCATGTCTGATCAATTGGCTGCCTGTAACTAGTTGAAGTTTGGCTGGTTGTGATTGGTTGTAACATGGTTATTTCTTACAAAAAAATAAATAGCTAATTGGGTTTTCAGATTGTTAATTTACTAAGTTAGGTTGCAGTTCGTTACAAAGAAAACTCCAAATATGAAGACAACCTCAGACTAAAGGCCTCCTATGTATTTCCTATTTTTTTTATTTAACACACATATATATGTAAATTCTCCCTCTCTGTCTCTCTCCCTGTGTGTGTGTGTGTGTGTGTGTGTGTGTGTAAGGGGATTGAGGAGAAATCAAAAGTTCTGGAGACAAAAAAAAAAAAAAATCCTAACAAAAGAATCAGAGCCTCCATCCACATGGAAGGTGACACAGCTGACCTTAGCTCCTCGAAGCTCATTGTTGTATTTGCACCCCTGCTCCTCTACTATGGGCCTTAGGCAGCTTTCAACCTGTCCTCTGCCAGTGGGCACTTCTGTTTGGAGAGATGCTTATTTACACTGATGAAGGCAAAGCCTGCAGGTGACTTTGTCCTCTTCTTCCTTCTGTTTGGTCTGAACTTTGTCCCACGGCCTCACATATGCTTCATGGATTGAGTCCTGTCTCTCTCAGGTTAGCATCCTCAGACGGACAATCATCTTGGTAGAATGCTCATTTATGATCCCAAAAAGTAAGACCCAAGGTTTTTGCACTTACCTGCTGTTTGCCTCTGCCTCCAATATGTCCCATTCCCAGCACTCAGCACTCACAACTGGTGCTCCTGGCAGCATGACTCCATATGGTGTGCAGGTGCAAATGAGAGATCACAGCGGGGCACACAAGCAGCTGCCACCTCATCTGTCCTCACAGAGGAGGTGGCTATTTATGAAGCAATGGGAAGACAATCCCTAGGTAAGAAAAAACATAAACAAAACTTTAGATTCAACCTAGAACTCTGGAAACCCATGATCTTAAGACTCATACCTGGTCCTCCACCCTTGCTGCTCCAGTCTACCTACCAACCCCTTTGTCAAGCCTAGACAGAGAGGCTGCACGGGGCTCTATTCTCTGATCCAGACAGAAGCCAAGACCCAGGAAGAAAAGTTCTGGGTCAGAATGAGAGTACTGCTTTCCCTGGAAAGATCTGGGTCCTCTGGGACTGGCAAAGTCCTGGAAGAAGGGTGGGGATCCCTGCATTTCCATCTTCATCGTCTCTGAAGAGCAATGGAAGAGCAGGAAGTGAGCTGAGCCTCTGTTAGGAGGGAGAGCAGCATTAATGGTGACACCCAGGAAACAAATCAGGAAGAGGGACAAGCCACAGATCATTGCTACTTAAGATATGAGCCCTTCCGAACATCAATGTGCTTAACAAGGAAAGGTACTCATCTAAGACGATGTCTGGGTCAGTAAATTCTATTTCCAGGTAAGAACAGAAATTTCTTGAGGTGAAGAAAAAATGAATGAGTGAATAAATGAACGTTACAGTAATTTCCAAACCTAAAGCTATCCTCTCTTAAGTGGATGAGTCTATCTCCAAGAAACACACCTGCAGTAATACAAAAGGCAGTGATTGGAAATTGGGAGGCTCCAGTATCAGTCTTGAATTTGCGTTAACTCAATGATATGAGGCGAACCCATTCATATCTTTGCTGATTTTCAAATTGAAAAAATTGTACTAAATAAACTGTAAGCTCCTTCTATCACCATCATTCTGTTCCATTCCTTTCTGGAGAATCATTTGGTTCAAAATTTTAAAAGCTGAGCACCTCTCTGCACAGCTTATTCAGATGCATTAGTTTCACAAACCACCTGTTCACTGGAATTTCCTTTAATGTGCTGCTCCCAGGTTGGTCTCTCATCGATGTAATGTTCCTAACACCTTGTTCAGGCTGAGAGAAGAAATCTCAATTAACTACTGAGTGGTGATTCCTCTGAGGACTATGCCAACTTCTTTCTTGAGAATTAACCAGTGAAGTTTCTTGAAGGTGAGATGTTTTTCTGTAGCATGAGATTAAGAGAGCAAAAAATCCATTATCAATGCCCTAAAGAGCAAAGAACATCTGGAAGGTACTGAAGGCCACTTTCAAAATGCTACTAAATCTTTGTTTTTAACAGGGGTCAAAAAAAACTACTGAAGTTTTACTTTTTTAAAAGATGGGCTACTCTGAGGTTTCCACCAATGGATTTAGGCTGTTGCCTGGCAACAACCCCAAAGGCAAGAGTAGCTTGTGGCCTGGAGAAATCTAGTAAATTAAGAAAGAAAATTGCCTGGTGCTCGTGTCAAATTCACTCTGGTTTAGTAGTCCTATAAAAGGACAGTGAAAATCCAATACACTGAGTGTATTTTCTTCCTTAGAAATCACAAAGTAAGTTGACTTTGGTAAAGGAGAAATATGCTTGGTACTCTTTCCTTGAACCCATCATTCATGAGTTAACTACATTTGTGCAGCCTTTGGGTATCCCAGTAATCAGGCAAAGAAAGGGCAAGATACAGACCCTCAGTGGCTCTTTCAGTGTCCCTTCCTTGCAAGTTTGTTGAACACTGTGGTGACCCACAGCTCACTCTCTCAGTGGATGGATGGATATATTTTTTTTTAAACTACCTTATTTTCAAAAAGTTCTGTTAGTACTGAAATTTTCTCTACATAACTTTCAACACTGGTCGTACCTCATTCATGAATTTCACCCTATCTTAACTGGGAGAGTTAACATTCACTATTTGCAATAGACAGACCCCAAACTCTGGGTGACCTAAACAACAAAGGTTTAGTTCTTGCTCAGGTAAAGTCCAGTGCAGTTGGAAAACCAGCTCCATCTTGGAGTGATACCATCTGGAACCATGGCAGGATGAAAGAAACTTGGTGAGGCAGACTGGCTCTCGTTTTCTCAGTCCAAGAGTAGCTCCAACACATCTGCTTCTAGCCCACGGGCAGGAACTAGCCACACAGTCCCAACTTAACTTCAGGGGAGCCTGGGAAGTGTAGGGGAGTGCACTGAATTTAGGGGATGCTGTGTCTGCCATACCCTAAGCAAACACACTGACTAAAGAATGGTACAGGTACTGAGATTTGATAGATCAGATTGATATTGAATACTGAAGCCAGATCATGCCAAATGACTAAGGAACTTCTCTGATCATGCAGAGTGAGACCGCTGATTATTCTCCCAGAGTCTGACATCTGGCTTTGCTATCTCTCTGAGCAGTGCCCAGAATATGAGGGGCAGCAGAGCACCTATATGGCCCTTATTGCTCCTCATTTCTTTTCCCAGTACAAACTGGGTGGGTCTCATGGTGCACTGTCCAGACACTATCCTTGTTGTTGACTGGAAACATAGCATCTTTACATCTCCAGACTTAGAGGTCAACAATTTGACAGTAGGAAGGAAGGATGTCATGAAATTAATGTCATTTATGTTAATTAAAATCATGTTAATTAACCATGGTATTATAGCTCTAAAATAAGTGTGCCTATTTTGTATTTTAGATATCTCCAAGGGGCTCAGCGAAAAATGGTATTTTGGAAATGTATGTCAGATTTCTCAAACAGACTGAAACTCTTGTTTTGTTATCCACATTTCAAATAGAAAACTGAGACACAGAAAGACTGATTGATATATATTCGCATGACCTATAAATGACAAAGCCAGAACAACAATCCAGGGTCTGTGGCTTCCAATCCAGTGCAAAGTACGTGGTTAAGAGAATGCCCAAAACAGATCCCACACTCCTCTGTGCTTTTTTCAAATGTTAGAATGCCAACCTGACTCTGCAGGGAAGAAAACGATAGGCAGCCCAGCCCACTCCAATAAAGGCACCTGTGGTGTTAGCACTAGGCAAGTAATAGGCAATGGCAAAGGCACATTTAAATCACGTAGAAATTAGAGGCATGATGAGGACCATGAGGGACCACTGATGGAATAATTGCTCCCCTACAGGGTGTGCAAGTGGCTCTGGTTTGCTGGTGCCCAGACTATAAATGAGTCAGCACTAGAAGTGTCACTGCAGCTAATGCAGAATGGGCAGGAGGCAGCCACTGGTATGGTGTTTTCAAAACCAATTAAGGGATGAAATGCTGTTCAGGAAAATTTATACTTCTTTAAAAGAGAAAGAAGAAGTCAAAATAGCACTACAGCACGGACCCTGCCCTGAATCCTGCAAAGTGGGAGCAGTCCATGCACATTTTTGTAATAATAGACTAGATAAGTATTTTTTAAAGTCCTTGTTAAGCCACGATGATTTTTGCAAACATGTTTTACTCTTTGGTACTTGAATCACTCTTGCTAGCCTCTGGGCAGTCCATGACGGCATGGAGTACCATCGTTGAGGGTCAATGCATTCACGAGAGCACTTTCAGGGGAACCTCACTGCTCCTCACCCCAGCGTACTATCCTGTGGCAGAATCAAATATCAGATTATGGAAAATAGATGAAAATGGGAAATTCACAAGGCTTTATTTGTGATGGGAATGTTCGGTAGGAAAACACCTATGGCAATTGCCCAGAGCTCTTGGGTCTTCCCTAAACTTCTTGACCAAAAGGAAAATCAGTCTCATTCATCCCAATTTGAAAGTATAATATTCAAACACATTGCTTAAAAGCCTCTTTGATTTACATAGTCCATGTTTTTATGCAGAGGAATAACTGTTTACATTAGATAGAGTTCTTACACTTATACAGCTAGTTCCTGATTTACAATGGTTCAAGTCTCAATTTTTCAACTTGACAATGATGTGAAAGTCATTCAGTAGAAACCATTCTGAAAATTTTGAATTTTTGTGTTTTCCAAGGCTAGTGATATCTGGTACATCTCTTTCATTGTCCAACAGCAGCAAGCTACAGCTCCCAATCTACCCTGTAACCACAGGGGAAACAATCAAGACTCTACAGCATACTATATGGCTAAGATGTGAATGTCAATAGGTTAGATGTATTCAAAACACTTCCAATTTATGATATTTTCTATTTGTGATGGTTTTATCAGGATGTAATCTCAACACAAATTTAGGAGCACCTGAAATAGGAATGTCCTGAAATAGTCTTTCTTAGTCTTTATAAACCTTTCTCTCTTTGATGATCATAAAAACGCAGTGCCTTTCTTTAAAGTCCTTTTAAAATCTAAGGAACTTAATAATCATGACCAAAAAAATAAATTATAAAAAGAACATAGATCCACTTTGTTTTTAAACGCTAAACATCACCCACACTCCAAAGATTTTCATACACTCCTCCTCCACCCTTCCCTATCTCTTTTACCCTACAATTCTGGTTCAGGAATAGGTCCCTGGGCTGGTTTAAACTATAGTTCTAGAACTCTCCAAGCAATGATAGATTCACATTGATGCTCAAAGATTTCTGGGAAATGCTGCCTTCTACTGTTCTGCAATTCCTTTGTGTTTCCCAGTCCAAACAATCAGAATCTCGGGTAGAGTCTGAGAATCAGGTTTCAGGAGCTCAAAATTCCCTCATCAGGACCTTATAACAGTTTAGCCTAATGTATGTAATATTCCAAAGTATATATTTTACAGTTTAAAAACTAATGAACAGGAATAAATAACTCTAAAGGAACTTCACTGAGTTTAATTGACATAATTAATTGCATACATTAAAAGTGTACAGTGTGAAGGTTTTAATAATGTGTAAGCTCATTCTTAAATGAGCTAGACCATCACCCTAGTCAAGCTAACAAATATATCCATCACCCTCACAAGCTTCCTCATTTCTCTTTATGATCTCTCCTTCCTGCTCCGTATGCTCAGCTTCAGGCATTCACTTCTTTGTTTTCCATTTGCACTCTCTAGAGTTTAACATAAATGGAATTAATCATGGATTACATACTTTGGAAGGGGGATCTGGCTACATTCAATGAATATGATTTTTCTAAGTTGTTAACCTATATTTGATACTATTGGTGAAGTAGTATTCCATTGTACAGATGTGCTATAATTTTTCCATTCACCTATTGATGGACTTTTTGGGTTATTTCCAGTTTAAGGATATTTCTTTTCTTATTGAGTGTTGCGTGTTCTCTATGCATTTTAGGTAGAACTTCTTTCTCATATACATCTGATCTTATTCTGTGACTTGTCTTTTCATTCTTTCAATGGTGTCTTTCAAAGAGCATAAGTTTTAAATTTTGATGAATTCTAATTTTATTTTTTTAACATGCATCATGCATTTAGTATTGTATCTAAGCAATCTGTCTACTTCAACATTACAAAGATTTTCTCCTATATTTTCTTCTAGGAATTTTATACTTTTAGGATTTACTCTTTGGTCCATTGCTTATTTAGAGTTAATTCCTTGTATAGTGTAAGATATGAATCATTGAATTTTTTTTCTTTTGCCTACAGATATCCAACTGTTCCAACACCATATTTTTTAAATATTATATTTTTCTCCACTGAATTCACCTTGTTGAAAATTGGTTGTCATTCTGTCTAGGTCTATAGATTCTAGATTCACTAGTCTGGTCCAGTTTTCCTGTATGCTAACACTACATGGTCTTGATAAATAATTTTAATTAACACTCATGTTGAGTTATCCTAGTTTTTCCAAATTTGTTCTTGTTTTTGAAAACTATTTTGGCTATTCTACATCCTTTGCATATCCGTATGAATTTTAGAACCACATAACCAATTTCTTTAAACAAAAAGTAAATGACATGTTGGGATTTTGTTAATAGAATAGCTTGAGTCTATAGACCAAAATGAAGAAAATGGATATTTTAATGATCCTGACACTTCTAGTCCCAAAATTCAGTGTATCACTGCATTACTTTATGTTTTCCCACCAGTTTTATAATTTTCAGGTACAGGCTTTGGATGTCCCAGATACATTCATCAGTATTGTGTTTTTTAATGCTATCAGTTAGATCCTTTCTATTTTTTTCAATTGTTCATTCTAGTGCAGAGAAATATCATTAAGTTTTGTATATTTATTTTATATTCTATAATCTTGCTATGTTTATTTTATCACTTTTTGAGGCATTTTTGGAAGACACCATCAGATAGTCTACAGAGATGACCATGTTGTCTACAAATAGCAAACTTTTACTTTCTCCTCTCCAATCTATATTTCTTTCAAGTGTTTTATTTTAAATATTTACTTTATTGCACTAAAACCTTCAGTAAAATGCTAATAAAAATGGTGAAAATAGATATTCTTTTCTTATTCCCGAGTACAGGTGGAAAGCGTTCCATCCTTCAGCAGAAATTATGAAGGCTTAGGTTTTGGAAATGCCCTATCTCAGATTAAGGAGTTCTCTTCTATTCCAAGTGTGCTGAGAGATTTTATCAGAAATGGATGTCAGATTTTGTTAAGTACATTTTCCTCATCATTGAAATAATCGTATCAGTTTATCTTTTCTTTGTTAATATGGTAAATTATCTTGTATTCTGAATGATGAATCAACCTGGAATAAACCCTACTTAGTCATGATGTTTTATTTATTTTATATATTGTTTTATGCAATTTGTTAAAGTTTTGATTAGAAATTTTGCATCTATGTTCATGAGGAATAATGGACTATAGTTTTATTTTTCTAGTTTTGTGTCTGGTTTGTTATCCAGTATTTGGTAATGGTGGCTTTTATAGAATGAGTTGAGATGTATTCCCTCCTTTTCCATTTTCCAAAATGTCCCAGGAATGAGAATTACTTCTTAATTTTTTTTGTAGAAAACAATGCTAAAGTCATCTGTTAAAATTAATTTTGTTAATTGAGGGCTCTTCAAATTCCTTTTGTATGAGCTTTGGGAGTCTGGTTCTTTTAAGTTCTCTCTATTTTATTTCGGTCATCAAATTTATTGCCTTAAAGTTGTTCATATTATTCCTTCTTATCTTTGTAAGATGTGTAGAATTCATAGCAATGACATTACTCTCATGCAAGCTCTGAATTATTTGTTCCCTCCTGTTTTGTTGATTCCATCAATGTCTAAGAAACAATTTTGATTTCATTGATTTTTCTCTATTGAATTTCTGTATTCTATTACACTGATTTCCAGTCTGATACAATTATTTTCTTTCTTCTCTTTAAGTTCAACTGCCTTTATTTTTCTATTTTTCTCAGGGTAGAAGTAGAGGATATATATAAATATATCTATATATCATATGTGTATTTGTATATACATACATACAGATACAGATATCTGTATATATATACATATATACAGATACAGATATCTGTATATATATATATATACATATATATACAGATACATATTCAGATATATATGCATGTATATATCTGAATACATTTATGTATATATCTGATATATCTAATATCTGATAGATGATAGATTTCCTCTTATACATATTTTGTTATATTTATACCTAAGTGTCTAATTGTCTTGCATGCTTATGGCATTGTATTTTAATTTTGAATTCTACCTGTGCATTGTTGGAAGATAGGAAAGTGATTGACTTGTATATATTAACCTTGCATCCTTCTAGCTGGCTATAATTGCTTATTGTTTCCATAAATTTTTGTTGAGTCCTTCAGATTTTCAGCAAAGACAATTGTCAACTGCAAGGAAAGACAGTTTTATTTTTTCTTTCCAATTATTATATTTTTATTCCCTTTTCTTGTTTTATCACTTTAGCTAGAAGTGAGACAAGTCCCAAAGGAGTGTTAAAGAGGACAATCTTGCCTTATTTCTGATCATAGTGAGAAAACTTCCAGATTTTCACCATTAACTATGATGTTAGCTATAGGTTTTTCTTTATTAAGGTGACATTTCCTTCTGTTTCTAGTTTACTGAGAGTTTTTATCATACATAGGTGTTAATTTTTGGTTTTCTACATCTATTGATATAGTCATATAATTTTTCTTCTTTAGCCAGTTAATAGACTGTATTGATTGATTTTCAAATGTCAAATCATTTGTACATACTTTATATACTTGGGATATGTACCATTTGTCATGTTGTATAATTCTTGTTATGCATTGTTAAATTGAATTTGCAAATATTTTTGAGGATTTTTGCATCTGTTTATGAGATATATCAAATAATAGTGGTTTTTTGTTTTTTCTTGCAACATTTTTATCTGATCTGGATATTAGGGTAATACTGACCTCATAGAATAAGCTTAAAATCATTCCTTGTGCCTCTACATTCTAAAAAATATTGTACAGAAGTGGTATAATTCTACATACATTTTTGGCATAATTCACCAGTGAATCTCTCTGGGCCTCATGCTTTGTTTGAGAAGGTTATTAATTATTCAATTTTTTTAACAGACATAAGCTTAATCATATTGACTATTTTTCTGTGAATTTTGACAGTTTGTGTCTTTCAAGAAATTGGTCCATTTTATCTAGGGTATTACATTTATGAGCTTAGAATTATACATAATATTCTTTTGTTATTCTTTTAATGTCTGTTAAATCTGTAGTACTATTTTATTTCTGATATTAGAAATTTGTGTCTGCTCCTTTAGTCTAGCTAGAGGTTTGTCTATTTTACCAATTTTTTTACAAAAAAAAAGTCTTTTGGTTTTGTTGATTTTTTCCCATTGATTTGTATTTTTCATTTCATTAATTTATGCTATAATTATTACTTATTTCTTCTGCTAACTTTGAATTTCATATGTTATTCTTTTCCTAGATTCTTAATCTGGAAGCTTAGATTGTTGACTTTTGATGTTAGTTCTTTTCTAATAAGTGCATGCAATGTTTTCAATTTCCATATAACCACTATTTTTGGTATGTCCCACAAATTTCTGTAAGTTCTGTTTTCATTTTCATTTGGTTCAAAATATTTTCAAATTCCTGTTGAGATTTCCTTGTCGATTCACGTTATTTAGAAATGGGTTGTTTGGTCTCTAAGTATCTTTCTGATATTGATTTTTAGCTTCATTCCATTGTAGTCTGACAATAGACTTACATGATTTTTATTCTTTTAAATTTGCTAAGGCATGCTTTATTGTTCAGAATGTAAACTCTCTGGGTGAATATTCCTTATGAGCTTAAGAATAATGTGTATACTGCTATTCTTGGACAAAATAGTCTACAGATGTCAACCAATTCCAATTGATGCTGTTGAGTTCAGCTCTGTCATAATGATTTTCTGCCCACTGGATCTGTCCATTTCTGATAGATAGAGGAGTGTTAAAAAGTCTCAAAATATAATAGTGATTTATGCTGCTCCAGAGCTCCTGTGCACCGGCAGGAGCTGTAGAGGACCCAGATCCGCCCGCAGGAACCTCCACGGGTGTCCAGCAAGAGGGAGACCAGGAACTGCCACCTCGAGCCACTGAGGAACCCAAACTCAGGGTAAGAGTCCCCCCCAGACACCCTAGCGCAAGGCAGCCCCGCCCAAGGGCAGCCTGGGACCGCCCCAGTTCTGCTCCAGATTTCCTGGGGACTGCCAAGAGCCACAGATGACCCTGATCCGCCCTCAGGAACCTCCACGGATGTCCAGCTAAAGGGAGACCAGGGACTGCTACCTCTAACCACAGAAGAGCCCAAACTCAGGGTAAGAGTCCCCACAGAGACCCTAGCATGAGGCAGCCCCATCCAAGGGCAGCCTGGGTCTGCCCCAGTTCCACTCCAGAGTTCCCGGCAAGAGCTACAGAGGGCCCAGATCCACCCTCAGGAAACTCCACGGGTGTCCAACTAAGGGTTGACCAGAGTCTGATTGCTACCAGCCACAGAGGAAAGCACACCCAGGGAAAGAGTGGCCTCCAGAGACCCCAGCGTGAAGAGGCCCCACCCTAGTGCGCTCTGGGCCTGCCTCAGTTCTGCTCCAGAGTTCCA
>CM053406.1:17381002-17422388 GCA_028644305.1 Xerus rutilus | reverse complement strand
AGAAGATATACAATCCATCAACAGACATATGAAAAAATGTTCAACATCTTTAGCAATCAGAGAAATGCAAATCAAAACTACCCTAAGATTCCATCTCACGCCAGTCAGAATGGCAATTATCAAGAATACAAACAACAATAAGTGTTGGCAAGGGTGTGGGGAAAAAGGCACACTCTTACATTGCTGGTGGAACTGCAAATTGGTACAACCAATCTGGAAAGCAGTATGGAGATTCCTTAGAAAACTTGGAATGGAACCACCATTTGAGCCTGCTATTTCGCTCCTAGGTCTATACCCAAAAGAGTTAAAAACAGCGTACTACAGTGCTGCAGCCACTTCAATGTTTATAGCAGCTCAATTCACAATAGCTAAGCTGTGGAACCAACCTAGATGCCCTTCGATAGATGACTGGATAAAGAAACTGTGGTATATATACACAATGGAATATTACTCAGCAATAAGAGAGAATAAAATTATGGCATTTGCAGGTAAATGGATGAAGTTGGAGAATATCATGCTAAGTGAAGCCAATCTCAGAAAACCAAATGCCAAATGTACTCGTTGATAAGTGGATGCTGATCCATAATGTGGGGAAGGACATGGGAACAATGGTGGATCTCTGTTCACAAGGGTGTAAGGGGGGAGGGGGCATGGGGACAGCAAGGGTGGTGGAATATGATGGTCATAATAACCCTAACTTTATGTATGACTGCATATATATTGTGATTCTATACAACTTACAACTAGAGAATTGATATGTTATCCTCTATCTATGTACAATGAATCAATTTACACTGTTAACATGTAAGCCTAAATAAAACAAAACAAAACAAAACAAAACAAAAACAAACAAACAAACAAAATAATAGTGATTTATCTATTTCTTTGCAGTCCTATCTTGGACTCACGTATTTGGTAATGCTTTGTTGTTAACTGGATATTAGTCAAGTTTCTTCAAAGAAACCAACTGGTGATAGATGATACATGATAAATGATAGATGGATAGGAAGAGATATATTGGGAGACTGGCTTATAGTATTTTGGAGGCTGAGGAGTCTCACAGTAGGTTTTATCTGTAGGCTGAGGAAACAAGGAAGCTGGTGTAGCATGACTCAGATTGCTGTATTTCTCTCTGGTTTTCATTTAGATTGTTTCTATTGATACACATTCAAATATATTCACATTCACTGGTCTTTTCTTTTGTAATGTATAATCCCATTAATTGTATTTTTCATCTCACATATTACAGTTTTCATTTCTAGAAGTCCACCTTGAGTCTTTTTGTCGTCCTCCTCCCTATTTACATTTTTAAATAAATTAAATACACCTATAATAAGCTTTTGTAATGGTTTTGTCTCCCAAATATAACATCAATGGGTCTTTTCTGATTATTTGGTTTTTCTACTCATCATGGGCTAGAATTTTCCTGTTTCTTTGTAGATCTGATAATTTTCCATTTTCTACCAGGTATTTTAAATTGTATCCTGTTGGGTGCTGATTATATTTGGTACCTAGGAATAGTTTTGAGTTCTGTTTTGGTACACAAGTTTCTTGGAAGTAGTGTGATGTTTTAATGTGTTGCATTTAAATATATTAAGCAGATTCCAAGCAGCCTTTATTCTAAGTCTAATTTTGCCTTTCTAATGATGCAAGGTCTTTCTATGTACCTACTCAGTTTTCTGTGAATTATTAGGTTCTCCAGCCTGGTTAGTAGGAACAAGCTATAATTCATGATTGGAAATTTTCACATCTAGTTTTTATGTCTCTGTGCAGCTGTCACCTCTCCAGCACTCCATTCCATAATCTCCGGTCGCTTTGGTCAACCTCAGCTCCATCTCTCCAACCCTTGTGCGCTCCACTTGAGTTCTGTTTCCTGAGCCACAGCCTGGAAACTCTGGGGCAATCACTAGGGCTCAAGTCATTTGTTTTTCATCACCCAGGGATCATTGTCCTCCACTGTCTTATGTATAGTGTTTTGAAAGCATTTTTTCATATGTTTGTCTAGTGTTTTCCTTATATAATGCAAGATGGTAAATCTTTTTCCTTTATCTTCACAGTCTTATTTTTAAAATAACGTTGAAGTCCTTTATGATCATTACTTCAGCAGCCTTATTTTTTTCTATTTGTCTGAGATACACAATGTAGCTTTGCCCTCAGGGAAGAAGTGAGTAAGCAGCATCCAGGTATAACAGCAGTGGGCTGCCAATATCACAATATCCCTTTAGAACTGCTTATGCCTTGAAACCTTATTAACTCCCTGTATCACTGAGTCCATAGCCTAGGTTTCTACATTTTGAGCAACATCAAGATGAAAGAAGGGACAGTAAGTGCCACTACATTTGAAGGGAAAAGTAAGTTACACAAGATGCATACTCAAACCATATGTTTTATTTAGATCTTTATATAACATATAGACATTCATGTCCTCCCCAGAAAGATCTTTCCTGTTTAGTTAGTAGTAATTATTTCTGAGCACCCTCTGGAATCCTAACTTAATCTCCAACAAGGTAATTTTGAAATTTAACATAAAAGATATTGTTTTAGATATTCCCAATTGAAAGAAAATGCAAACTGCTTACTGTACTCAAAACAAAACTACAAAGGAATTCTGTTCGTCCTTACTGCTAATCTTCTCAAAGGAATAATTGATAATCAATACTCATCTTCTATAGGGTAGCTCCTAACCAGATTTCAGTGCTACCAAAAACCTCCTGATTGCCAAAACTTAGTTTTGTTGGTTCCTTTTTGTTTGTTTGTTCATTTCCTTTAATGTATGACCCCTCTAAAGTACTTGAAACCCTTGAAAACACTTTTTGAAATGTTCGTATTCCAATCACTTGCTCCTCTGGTTCACTCTTCTTTCTATCTCACCTAGATCACCACAATAGCCATGTAATTATGGATGGCATGCTGCAACTGGTAATAACATAATACAGCAGAACACAGAAATAGGCAAATCAGGAATGACTCATTAGAAAGAAATATTCCGATCTTAATATGTTGTTCTTATGATTAATGAGAAAAGTAAACTCAAATTGTGTTTCCATTTTGTACTCATTCCATTCAATAAAGAAATGTGTTGCATATTGCTCAGAATATATGAATTACTAATATGCCTTGAAGTGTTATTGCTCATGCAGGGAGAGGAAGAGTGATTGCCTGATGTTTACTCTCACGCACACACTTTATAATCCACAACAGAGGACAAAATATTGAGAAACAAGTTGCACAAGAGTGAAAAATATCCCCAACCCAGACTGCTGTGTTTATTCTCCTGCTGTGATCCATTAGTAAACAGCTGTTCCTTGACTTCTGAAGATAAGAATTCTCTCAGTACAGCAAGTTGAGAGAGAAGGGACTCATTTTTTTTTTTTTCTGAACAGGTGAAGCTACAGCCAGAACATGATTTATGATTGCTTTCAATGTTTCACCCAAATCTGATACCCAATTCATGTATTCTAATTTTCATTACCGAGCAGAATTCTCACTTAATACAACTTTTTAAAAAATCATTCCCAGGAGGAGAAAAAAGGAAGATTTGGGGTTAAAGGATCCTTTAGTGAGATACAAAACGTAACAAAATATCTGAAACTTTGAAGTGCATGCCACTGCTCTTATATAAATCAATCTTATTCTCTAGAACACAATTTCTCCAGAGATTTTGAAATGAAAATTTCATATTGGTAAAAATCTCATGAACAAAATACTGAACTGATATGTTGTACATGCACCAAGTCAGATAGCACTGTGCTTGAAAAACCACCCACAAATTCAGCAGTTATGTATTCTTTTGCGATGCTTATTAGGGATATGCTTATCACTTGCTGACAATGAACACCAAAAACTGCAGGATAGATTTCTTGGTGACCCACACAGATAACTGGGGTAACTGGAATACTTTATAATGTACTTTCATCGCCCAGGACAGCATTTTTTAGACCTCACTGAGTATGACATTGATATGTTTATCTTCTGGGAAAAATATAATTTCAACAGTTTAATATTCTTTAATATTAGAAAGAATCTAAAAGAAGTCATGAGTATTGTGGGAAAATAAATGAGTTTTACTTTAGAGGACTATTTATTCTTCATTTAACAAGAATGGACAAATCATGGATTAATTACTCAGAGAACAGAATTAAAAATTCTTCATGTGGAACATGTTTAACTTGGAGAATTGAGGCATTATTTTTAGTAATGTCCTTCAGGGGACTTCATTCCAGTTTCCATTGCTAATCCTAAAATTAACTCTAAAATGATTGAAATTTGAGAAAAGTGTTAAGGAGCATTGGAAAGTATGAACATTTTTTAAAAAGCACATTCATGAGCACTCATTGTTCTATGTTGTTGTTTTTTTTTAATACGGGCACATAAACACTTGTACTTTTTCAATTTTAAAAAAGTTACCATTATTCACTCATTTATTCAAACAATTTTTTTGACAATTCAAAAAATATTTATAGATATATACCAGGAGTTATCTTAGATTCCCTGTTGTAGTTCCAATAATTTTGGCACATTTTACAAATAATATATTGACAATAATATTTAAAGGACAAAAATCTGTGAATGGCTTCCTTCTACAGCAAGTTACAGCACATGTATTTCAATCATAGTGACTCAGAATTTAGCCTATTCGCTTCAGTGAGAGGAAAAAAGTGTAATTACATCTACTGCTCATTAATTTCCAACTATACTGAGTGTTCCTTTACCTGTCTCAATATATCAAGCAGGAAGAGAAGTACTGCTTGGAGAGCTATAAAGATAGTAACAGATATAGGGCTGGGGCTGTGGCTCAGTGGTAGAACGCTTGCCTCGCATACCTGAGGCACTAGGTTCAATCCTCAGCACCACATAAAAATAAATAAAGATATTGTGTCCATCTACAACCAAAAAAAATTTTTAAAAAAAAAGATAGTAACAGATATAAAGATAGGACAGATCCTCCCCGTCCTAGGAGGACTCTGCCCCTCTGCCTTCATCCAGAACTCTGGAACTCTTCTATGTTATTGTCATGGTTGTTCTTTTTAAATATATATGACAGTAGAGTGTATTTTGACATATTATACATACATAGAGTATAACTTATTCTAATTAATATCCCATTCTTATGGTTGTACATGATGTGGAGTTTCACTGGTCATGTTTTCATATATAAACATTGAAAAGATTTATCCAGTTCATTCTACTGTATTTCCTATTCCCATCCCTTTTCCCTTCCCTTCATTTCCATTTGTCTAATCCAATAAATTCTATTCTCCATGAACACACTTATTGTTTGTTAGCATCCACATATCAGAGAAAATGTTTGGCCTTTGGTTTTTTGGGATTGGCTTGTTTCACTTAGCATAACAGTCTCCAGTTCTATCCATTTGTCAGCAAATGCCATAATTTCATTCTTCTTTATGACTGAGTAATATTCCATTGTGTATATATACCACATTTTCTTTATCCATTCATCTGTTGAAGGGCACCTAGGTTGGTTCCATAGCTTAGCTATTGTGAATTAAGCTGCTATAAACATTGATGTGGCTGCATCACTGTAGTACACTGATTTTAAGTTCTTTGAGTATATACTGAGAATTAGGATAACTTGGTCAAATGGTGGTTCCATTCCAAGTTTTCTGAGGAATCTCTATACTGCTTTCCAAAGTGGTTGCACCAATTTGCAGTCCCACCAGCAATGTATGAGTGTATCTTTTCCCTCACATCCTTGCCAACATTTATTGTTATTTGTATTCTTGATAATTGCCATTTTGACTGGAGTGAAATGAAATATCAATGTAGTTTTAATTTGCATTTATCTAATTGCTAAAAATGTTGCACATTATTCACATATTTGTTGATCATATTTTTTCTATGAAGTGCTATTCAAGCTATATTTGAGCACTTATTACATGCCAAGAATAGTGCAATATGTTGAAAATTAAATGATGACTACAATATAGCCTATGACTTAGATCTTGTAGTCTACAAGCTTCAACTATCAATATAAAAGGGAAACAGATAGATGAAGGAAGCCTGAAGAAAAATGTGCAGTGACAAGGAATCATATCCATCAGGATACAGAAATTTTACTCAGTGGTGTTATTCACTAGTAGCTAACTACTAAATGGGGTGGAAGAGGACTCTCTTGGACCAAGATCAAAAGAAGCTAGTATCTTTAGGCTGAACAAAAGCAGAAAATAAGACAACTAATGACTAGGAGAGAGCTTGTCCTCAACCAAGGCTGGGATCTAGACCTCCTCAAATAGATTTGTCTATGACAAGTTTTGCCCTAAGATTATGTCTACATATTTTAAATTTGACCTAAGGGTTTTCCCATCCCTAGCAAACTATAACCTAACTCAATGCATAAACAGACTGTAACCTACTCTTGTACCAAGTAGCTGAGTCTCAGCCAGTCACGAGCAACCAAATGTTCAAACCATGATCAATGAAGTCAGACTGACCTGTAATCTACCCAACTATCTCTGTTCCTGGCCTCACTTTTCTGTATGTCACTTCCTTTCTTCTGACTATAAAAAGTCTATGTGGTAGAGCGGTGCATGCTGAATGCTTTGAGGTCCAAACTGCCATTCAAGTCTAGAATTGCAAATGAAGACAGCTAAGAGGTGCAAAAGTAGGTTGGTTGTAATTTTGTCTTTAGCCATAGAAAAAGCCAAAGCTGCTGGATGCCTGGGTTGGTTCACAGAAGCAGTCAGAGGGGGCGAATGGATTACAGCTACCTGGAAGTGGTTGCTGGTGAGGAAAGTATGTCCTGGGGTACATCTGGACAAAGCATTTCATTATTTCATTTCTCCCTTACAAATGTGCTAATGCTTGTAAAACAATGGAGACATTATTTATAAAATACAGCTTTTATTGGAGAAATGGAAGCTGAGCACCACTTCAGGAGAAGTGTGTACAGTGTACAGGAGATGGTGACGTAGAGGATCTGAAGTGGCGATTGGACAGAGGGACTTCGTAAAAGATGTGTCTGATGGGGATTTCCTAAAGAGACAATGTGCAGGGCATCACTCTTGTCCTTTCCAATGTCCTTATAAATCTTAAATAAGGGCTACAAATATAAGAAAGAGAAAAGAAGGATGATGTAACTGGAGCAATGGTGCGAGTAGAATTGGACTGCATGCAAAAACCGGGGAAGGGCAGAGTGTGTCCTAATGATTGACCACAAGAGGACCAACTGTATGGAAGGATCACTAATATAGGATAGGATCACTAATATAATACATGCATGATCGCTACACATTTCAGATTTTAAAAAGAAATAAGACAAACTAAAATAAAACATTTTAAAATTAACCTCAACTTCCAGTTTCAGTTCTGACATGTAAAAGCTTAGTAATCGTCATTCTCATCTTTACAATTGGAGGGATAGAACGGAATACGCTAAAAATTAACAACCCCCATCAGAAAATTGAGATCATAGAGCAAACCACCACACTATAATATGAAGAGACAGGAATAGTGAGAACCACAGCCAAGATCTGTTTACCTGAAGCAGAAGTTGTTGGACTCTAAACTGGAAGGACACTTATATGGTACTTCTGACAAATGGCTGGAGGCTCAGTGTGGGCTAGCATGGAAATGGAAAAATCCCGGGGCCTCAGTCTTAGAGAAGCCCTCACACTGTTTTATCTCCAGAAATCTCACCAGGTTCTTACCAGTAAGAGCCAAGAGGGGTCCTCTCACACATCAGGCTGGAGAAGGAGGAGGAACCATTTTGAAAGATTCCCAGAGTGTTCTCCATAGCAAGGGAGAAAGATTTTACCAGAGCTTTATAACCCTGAGCACTTTACCCCATTCCAGTTCACCCTAGTCATCCTGTCTTACTTAAAAGGAGGAGAAAAAAAATTAAAGAAACATTTGTGGAGTTCACAGGCCAAGGACACAGACTCACAGGCCCACTAGAAGACTGAAATTTAACCATAAGATTAGAGATCACTTCCCTTTTCCTATGGCTAACCACCACTTCACCAGGGGTCTAAAGTAATGATAATAATAGAAAATATCTTAAACTACAAGGCATAGATTCAATTTGAGGAGATAATCTTAGGGAATAATACCAAAGACAACACAGGAGAGCAGAACAAGGACACTGGAAGAATTTGAAGCCACTGGCATCTACAACACATCAAACACATACCACCTCCTAGCCAAATTCATACCAAATGCCCATATGCAGTTTATTCTGTTATAAGATAAACCGTGAATTTTCTTATTTTAAAAAATCACTTGTTATCCCAGAACTATAATCCATCTGTTTCTCTCACTGATTTTAGTTTTTTAAGTGTACTGTCATTTATTTGTGAATTTTGAGTGTATTTTCTATTCTCTATTTTATTCTTTTGATTATCTGCTCTGACACCAGAACGACCTTGCTTTTGTTATGGAAATTATGTACTATTTTAAAATTTTAAAAATTTTTATAGGCTTATAATTTGGATCTGAAGTGTCCCCCAAAGGCTCCTGTGTTAATGCAGAAATTTTTGGAGGTAAAACGATTGAATTGTGAGGGCTGTAACCTGATCATTTTGTCCTAATTTGAATACATTAACTGGGTGGTAACTGTAGGGAGGTGGGGCGTGACTGAGGGAGGTGGTTCACTGGGGTCATGCCTTGAAAGGGTTCATTTTTCCCTTGGGGCCCCTTCCTCTTGCTCTCTCTGCTTCCAGGTGGCCATGTCCTGAACAAGGTCCTCTTCTACACCCTTGGACCCAGTGGACCTTCACCAGCACCCTTGGAGCTTCATCTTGGACCCAGAGCAACGGAGCTGGCCCATCATGGACTAAACCTCTGAAACTATGAGCCAAAATAAAGCTGATTGTTAAATTAACAATTGAACTACTTATTTGTTCAAAATTACATTGTTCTTTTTGGAGATTTTGGTCACAGTGAGGAAAAGCTGACTAATACATCTGGCCTCAGATTTCTTTATTCTTTTAGATTAAATGTAAAATCATTTAATTAAGCTCTCAGAAAAGAGTTTTATATTGATTTATTTTCAATTGGATTGCAATTTAGAAAGAATCAACAGCTTTAAATATGTACTCTTGACAGCTAACAGAATGAGAGAAAATCTTTGCCAGCTACTCCTCCAACAAAGGATTAATATCCAGAACATATTAAAAACTCAAAAAACTTAACACACACACAAAAAATCCAAGCAACCTGATTAATAAATAGGCAAGTGAGCTAAATAGACACTTCTCAAGAAGTTCAGATGGTCAATAATTACATGAAAAAAATGTTCAACATCTTTCACCAACAGAGCAATGCAAATCAAAACTATACCGAGACTCTATCCCACCGCAGTCAGAATGGCTATCACCAAGATCACAAGTAACAATAAATCCTGATGAAGGTGTGGAAAACACATAACCTTTATACATTGTTGGTGGGAAAGTAAAACAGCACAGCCACTATGTAAATCAGTATAGTGGTTCCTCAGAAAACTAAAAATATGATTTAGCAATCCCACTCCTGGGTACATATACAAAGGAAGCAAAGGCAGCATACTATTAAGATACCTACATTCCCATGTTTACTATGGCCTAATTCACAATACTCAGTCATGGAATCACCTTATGTACCTATCAATGGATGAATAAAGAAACTATGGTATATATACACAGTGGAGCACTTTTTGGTTATAAAGAATTAAATCATGTCATGTTCAGGAAAATATATGGAACTAGGGATAATAATATTAAGCAAAATTAGACCCAGAAAGACAAGTATCACATGTTTTCATTCATATGTGAAATCTAGGTGGAAATTAAAGACAATATGAAAATAACAGGAAAACTATTAGAGAAAAGGAAAGGAATGGAGAAAGGAGGAGTGGAAGATAAATGACAAGGGTAGATATAATCAAAGTATGTTATTCACATGTACAAATATGCCACAATGAAACACATTTTCATATCATCAAAATTCACTAACAAAAATGCATTCTTTCCATAGATTGTCTTTTCACTTGTTCAAATATACAAAAATTGAATATGTGCATCTTAGGTGATTATATTCCACAGTTTTGTTGCTTTTTAAAATAAGAAACATTTAAATATTTGCCTGCTAGTAACTTATTATTCTCAGTAGAGAATTAATCTATTTGTTGATTCATATTGATTTTAAAAATCAGTCACATTTCAACTCATTATTTTCCAGAGATGTGTTCAAATTAGTTATATTATTGAAAATAAAAATGATTTTACAGAAGTTTTTATACCTTTTCTTTTCATTTTCTTATCTTTAATGCCTGGACTAGCACTCCCAGAACAATGTGGCGATAACAGTGACAATCCTGCGCATCGTCCGCTGCATTTTAATTTTAAGGAGAACATCACACTTGTGAATAGCAACACTGGCTGCTGTTACCTGGTTCTTCCTGGTATAGAATAAAACTGGACATTAACAAGGAAATACTAACCCAAATAATAACAACATTGGAAACTGAAAATTACTGGGCAACTAATAATTTTCTTTAAAAGCTAAAGAAATAATGTTTCAAGACTCTATAGTATCATATCAGTAATATATGTTGTGATTTGTGAAATGTGTTTATTAATGTTTATAGATACTGACAAATAATTTTTCTCCTTTGATAATTTTTTATTATTAAATTTCCTCATGACATACTCTGGAATGATTGAGCATTATGCAATTTGTGATTTAATAGCCCTTTTATATATTGTTAAATAAAATTTGCTGATCTTTTTTTAGAATCTGAATCTTCATTCACCAGTAAAAGAAAATTGGTCCACAGGATTTGCAGATGTGTGTATGTGTGCCCACACTTTCCATTTTGGTATTATTGCTTTATAGAAAACTTTTCAATGCTTTTTATAAAATAGTTTCAATGATGCAAAAACATTTGTCTCTTCAAAGTTCCTAGAACCCGTGTAATATAAGCCTATAGTGTATTTTTTAAATGTGTGTGTTGGAAGTTCAGTTTTGAACACTTGTCTCTTTCTTTACAAGGTTACTTTTTTCTTCACTAATTTTTTATAATTTTCAATTTTACTAGGAAAATCATATTTCCTTAAATTTTCCAAATGTATTTCCATAATATGTGTACAATATTCTCACTTTTTAAAAAAATTTCTCTTCTTTCTCTGTGCCCTACATGTTCTGTTTATTTTTATAATTGTTTTTATTTTTCTTGGAGTAATATAATGATAGTTTTTTTGCTTCAAGTAGTACCATTTCCTTTCAGAGGGCTTTAGCAAAAGTATAAGAGCCTTTGGATTAGTCACAATGATCAGAAGGTGCTAATAGCATTAGATTTTCAATCACTAGTTACGCCAATTGTCCTGCAACGCATGTAGGTGTCCCACGAAAAGATGTATTACCACCCAAAATGCCAATAATGCCCCTGTGAGGTAACACCGCAAAATATGCAGGATATAGCATACGCAAAAATAACCTCCCAAACCCAACCCACCACCCCTCCCAGAAGCAATCACTCTACTGCTTTGGCTATTGTTTTTAGGACTTCTCTCCATGTCTCTAAACAATATATATCTAATGCACACAGTCAACAATGTTAGACTTCCTATTGATTATTCCCTTAGATGAAAGCTTCTTAGATTTCCTTGTCCCAATCTCCTAATATTTATATAATAAGTTTTATAATGTATTTGAATACTTTTGTTATTATAACTATGTGGATATATTTATACTGAAGTATATTACAATTTCATTTCCCTGTTAGTACATATTTTGGTTCTTTTGCAGTTACATTGAAGCCCCTCTTTCATCGCTTTCTTTTACTTAAATCTATGGATGGGATCCTACGCTCCCTAGTTTCGTAAAAGAATATCTCCCAAAATAATTTTCTAACCTGTCACACTGATAATTTATTAATTCTCTTGCTGTTCCAGAGATACATACCCACACCTCTCCTGGATCTGTCTGACCTTCTGATACCATTTGACCTTGATTTTCTTCAACAAGCTGTCATTTCAGAGCTTCTCTTGGTTTCTTCTGTGTTGTGTACTCTTGTCTCTGGAGTCTTATTTCTTCCTCATTCTTGGTTTATTCACTTGTTTCAATGAAGCATATTCTTCATTAGGTTCTCAAGAAATATTTCATAGCAGGTAAATTTTTAGAGAATGTATTGAGCCTCAAAATGTCTTATTCTACACTTACACTGTTTATTTGTTTAGCTAGTCATAGAATTATTTTCCCAGTAGAAGACTGGCTGCCCATAGTTTTCTAGATTTCACTATTGATTTGAAGATATGATTCTTATTAAAAATCAAAACTTTCATACATAATCTATTTTGTTCTTTGATGGATTTTAAGTTCTCCTAAATTATCAAAATATTAAAATATCATGATTAAATCCCAATATGGTTCTTTTTAATTTCTTATGCTATATGCACAGATTTTTCAACCTAGAAATTCATATCCCTTAGTTTGGGAGATTTTCCCCAGGACAATATCCCAGGATGTGCCTTCTCAATAAGATCGGGCATCTTTCCATGAAAGGCTTCCCTTATCCCCAGAAGGTGGAGTACTCTGACAGCAGTCTAAGTCTCCACCACCTAAACATTCCTGGATTTGTGCTGTCCAACAATAGGCTCTGAATCTCATCCATGGATGGGAGCAGGGATGATGAGATTTTCCGGAGTTGTTCCTTTCTTGGATGCTGTGCCTCAGAGATAGAAGTAGGAGCTACTTTCCATGTCTGTTATTTTTATATTCCTTAGAATTTTCTTTATTCTTTAGTAGGTAATCCCTTATTATAACTAATGCTTCTGTACATTGAACTTTCCCTGTTTGTATTGCTGCACAGTATTTCTGTCTTCTGATTAGCCCCTAATAAAAGATATAACTCTATATCCCATATCTGTGAATCTATGTTGACCACATCTCTCAAAATATACCTCACCTGTTTTTCTCTTTTCTATTTATGTATGTATGTATGTATGTCCTTTTGGTCAGATGTTCTTTAGGACTTTTCTAAATATATAAATAAGGAGACAGTGGAGTGGTAGTGCAGTGGGATTTTAGTATTCAAACAGAACTCAATGAATTCAATTAAGGAACAACATTGGGAATCTACTCCTATGGAACAGCTAACATGATGTCTTAAAGGATGGCCAGATGGTCTAAGTGAGTGAGTGGTGTGGGGCTGGGGAGGAAGAAAGTGAAATGCTTTAGAATACTTCTTGTTCCTCTGGCCCCCATTAATTGTCAATCTTCAAAGCATAATATCAACTTGATGGTGAGGCCTATATAGAATGTTGTACTTCATGGTTACCAAGCTTCTTTTCAATGTAAAAGCTGAATCTTGCTTTTCCAGGTTCCTTGAAAGCAAAAAGCTGGCAAGTATCCTGTGTCCTGCCATCAGATAAACCCTCATGAGAAGGATGGACCCAAGTGTTGGGGGAGTAAATCTTACAAAATTATGGGCACTCTTTTTAAGGAAAAAATAACATTAAAAATAAAAAATAATTTACAAAAATATATTTATTTAGAATGGGAAAAGAAATCACCATGTATTTCAAATTTGGAAAAAATGACAAATTTCTAATAATACAAAATCTAGAAAATTAACCCAATTTTTTGGTTAAATGACTTCTTGTCACATACATATAATGCTTTCTTGCCCACATGTTAGATGAACTGTCTTTGCTTCTCCATGTGAACATAATTATTTTATATTTTTATTAGGAAAATAAAAAGATGTTTTAGTCTTCACACTGGTAGAATTAATTGATATTTCTTATTTCTTTGTATTAAGAATATATAGATATGCCATTTCACCTACAAATGTGCTTGCCGTTTGTCGTTCTATAAGTTTGTGCCTTCCAATAAAATAATCTTAATAAATTCTAGTATAAAGTTTCCTATGCATGGGATCCTATGCTCTCTAGTTTTGTAAAAGGATATCTCCCAACACAATTTTCTAAAAAAAAATTAACATAATAAATTATTTATTATGAAAATTAATAATTTGGTACACTGATAATTATATATACTGCATTATAAAATATGTACCTAGCCAGGGAGAACTTTCTTTGTGGCTTGCTATCAATGACAACCAAATCCCTTGCCTACAATATTACAGATGGATAACTGGAAGGATATAACCCAGACTAGCCTCTAACTGTGCATTTGAAAATTTGTTTCTACTCCATTTAACACACACATATGGTGCTGGCCACTGCAAGATACTCATACTATAAGGGAACATCTGGCCGGTAACTTTTGTGTCATAATGCCAGATGATACCGTATGGTGGCCAGATGATACAGTATCATAGGCAATGGGAGTATTTCTGGAAGTTTATCTCTGCCCATAGTACCTTAAAAAGTATATATCCCATTCAATGCAAATTAAATACCCCAATTCCATTTTCTCTTAAGTGGATCCCCAAAATTTCTGGAACTACTTCAAAACTACATGACACAAGAAGGAGTGTAATGGGAGAGGAAATAGGAATGAAAAAAGAAAAGAAAGTCTTAATTTTCCAAGACCAAAATGCTGACTTTTACAAATTTTACAAAAATATATCTTAATAAAATAAGTACCTAGCTCCATACCTAGGATTCTGGAAAAGACCCATGCAAGTGAGTGTTCCTGAACTTACACTTCTGTGGCTTCATGCCAATTGTGACTTTGTTCGTAAGATTTCAATTTTGCCTGGTTGTTGTGTGAAGTGGGCTCCTTCCAGAATTCATTCCAGTGGAGTGGCCAAAGGCATCCCCGGACCAAAATCAGAGGGACAGGTGTCTTCATGCTAGGAGTAGCACCTGTACCAGCAGGGCACTCTCCAGGGTCTTTGCTTGGCAATGAAGACCACAGCATCTGCTGAAATACCCTAGGAGTACAACTTGGGTGTGATTTCCAGTTGTGGCAACCCAAATATGAAATTGTTTCTGCACAAACTAGGTTATCTAAAAAAGACTCTATTATTTCTAAATTAAAAAATAAATAGCCATATAGTCAGTGAGCCTGATCCATTCAGCCTGAGGGTTGTTAAAGTGATTAGCCAGACGGAAAGATTTTCCTGAACTTTGAGCCCACGAAGATTTTTTGTTTCGTGCCCTTGATCTGCATTCTTTCTTTGGTGGTGGGGTGGGGGTTACCAGGGATTAAACTCAGGGCCACTGGACCACTGAGCCACATCCTCAGCCCTATTTTGTATTTTATTTTGAGACAGGGTTGCTGCTCAGAGGCTGGTTTTGAACTCACAATCCTCCTGCCTCAGCCTCCCAAGCCACTGGGATTACAAGCATGAGCCACCGTGTGCAGTCTTGATCTGCATTCTTCCTTTCAAAGTACTTATTTCATTTGTAATTGTACATTTTATTTGATTAATTAATTGACATCTGTCTCCCAAAAGACTAAAAATCCTGAATTCAAGAATTACATCAATTTTAGTTACCAGTATGTACCACCTGGCAAGTAGTAGGTATTCAATAAATGTTATTTGAAGAAAAATAAAAGCATTTATTAAATGAATCATTTCTCTTTTATATTTTTATTTTGCACTTACCATTATCATCATTTTTAACACATTCTATTGAAATTTTCTGGGTATGTATCCATATACCCTAATATATTATAAGCTCCTAGAAGGCTGACATTATTTCTCAATATCTAAGTACTCAGCAAATGTTTGTTGAATTTATCTATAGCATAAACCGAGAATTGGTATGTGTGGCATGCATCTCATATGGCTTACTTCTTTGAGATTCTCTCTCTTTTTTAATCTACAAAGTGAAGGAGTTACTCTAGAGATGGTTCAGTAAGGCTAACTTTCAGAAAAAAAAAACATTGAAAGTTATGTGATTCTAAACACAAAATACATTCTCCTACCTCAAACCACTCAACACTGTCTTCTACAGTTTAAATGGGAAAGAGAACCTTCAGAGTAAATTTAAACACAAAGGGAGAGATTACATTAAAATACATAGAAAAGAAATTTGATTTTTACCCAACAGAATTATAAGCAATAAAATTGTCTATTCACAGAAGCCAAATTGGATAACCATAAAAAGTTTATGCTCTTTTGGGGCCATGAAAAAAATCCCAAAAATGAATGTGAGCATTTTAAAAAACATTTATGTTAAGAAATAAAATACTTTGTTTATCTTGGGAATTTGACATTATTTTTATGCCTACTGAACAATATTAACCTATGCAAAGATTTGGTGGCTTCCTATAGAAATTTACTACCATACTCAAGAAAAATATTTTATACAGTTGGGCACAATGGACCATTTAAGATAACTCATTTTTAGCAACTTTGATTTCTAGTAAATATGTACATATTTCAATGATTCTGTCTTAACTTTCACCTGACTCTTATGGATGTAAATTTTATGTTGAATCTACAAGATACAATTACCAGAAGCTCTAATCCAAACACAAGAGAATATCTTCAAGTACTCTAATCGAAACAGTTTTTCGCAGGAAGAAGCCTTCCCTCATTCAGTTGTACTATAATTTTTAAATTAAATATTTAATGAACATAGTTCACTGAAAATAATACAGCATTTAGTGCTCTAGAGCCCAAGAATAATTTTTATAAGTCAAATAATTTATAAGGATATTCAAAGAAACAGAACAGAAAAAGAAGGCAATTTGAGTAGATGTTGTATTTTTCCTCATACCCTCATGCAAAAAAATTCTCTCTTAGGTATTGAAGTTGTCAGAATCAACATCAAGTCTCTTGTGTCAAACCCTAACCAAAAAAATCAATCAACTCAGAGGAGAGAAGGGCAGGCCCTCGTGCACATGTGCCTACAATAAGAACTATTGCAAAGATTCAGTGAAGCACTCATAAACACGTGCGCCTATAACCCAACCTTTTGCCAAGGACTTTTGAACTGCAGCTTGCCACATGAGTCCCAAGGACAGTGAGCCTGAAGTACACGGTCACTTCCCTGATACACTGCCTCTACTAATGAACTGATGTTGACTCCCTGAAACCAATGTTCTCTTTGTTTCAAAAAAAATTACAGGCATTTCTTCTCTTTTTTGCCCTTAAAAGTCTCTCTTGACCCCAGCCTTAATAGGCATGTCCTGGGTCCCCCAATGTAGTGCAATGCTTCTGCGTATTTCTGAATACACTCTTTATCAGGAATAATGAGATCAGAGAACTCGTGTTATAGAAGTTGATATGTCAACATTACTTCTTTTTGGAAGAATAGAATAAAGTATATTACCTCTACCTCCTTCCAATTTCATCTTCCAATGATCCAGCAACTGTTAAACATAAGTACATAGATGGTTTGAGGAAAAGATCTAAGTTTTAAAAACACTAACGAGGACCACTGACCTCTAAAGATCAACTCACCTAGACTAATGCAGAACTGGACATTTCTCTGCTTGAGATTCATTCTTCAGAGCTTTCCTTGGTATGGAAGAAGCTCCCTTTCTTGTTTTATAATTTTGAGGGGAGCACTAATACAGCAAACTTTTATAATTTAATCCTGTTTCACCTAGAACTCATGATATAGTCAATTGTCCAATCATGAAAATAAGTCACAAGCAAGAAGAAACATCAGTTAGATTAAGAGGGGAGAACAGATGACCTATAACTGAGAAGAGCAGGCCTGAGGGTGTAAGGGTTAGAGGGAGGGAGCCATCCCTTACATGCAGATTTGGCTGGTTAGCACCACTGGAGGTGGAGAGAGGATATGAAAAAAATAAAGAAGTATAATAGTTGTTTAATGGGACAGCAAGATAGTGGCACAAATTTAATTTATGATTCTGCTAGAAATGGATTATGTATTTTATGGTCTATTTTAGTAAAGTTATTCCCAAAAGTCAGAAAATGGTTTTTAGTGACAACTTGTACTTTATTTACTTCTGAGAAACAGCTCAGAATGTCCACAAACAGCAGCAAAACTTATGAATACATAGTGTTCTGCTGAGCATAGTACAAATGCATCCATTGATGAGTCCTCTCAAAATCTGTGAACTCTCATGCCTGTACATACACACATACACACACACACAACAGAGTGCCCCAAACTGAACTCTGTGTTAACCTAACTACAAACATGCTGTCAAACAGGAAGAGGGGGTTTTGAAAATGGCAGAATAGAGAAGATCCCTTCCTTACCTGCTACATGGCATGAAACCAAGAAAGCAGACAGGCAGCTTTTCAGCAAGATGGGTGAATTTTTTATTCACCCATCTTGCTGAAAAGTAAGTAAATTCCATTTACTAGAATTTAATACTGGACATTCAAAGCAGAAAGATAACTCAAGAATTTGAATATAATAAAATAAGGAAGAAATCCCCAGCACTACAGCCACTTCTGCAGCCAGAAACACCAGCCAGAGTGGTCCACCACAATCAAAGTGAAGGAATAAGGGAATTAAGGGAACCCCACATTTTTAGGAGGAAAGAATATGTCTGGGTATAAAGGGTTTAAATATCAAAGACATTGCCCTACTAAACTGAAAAATGTGCTTCAAAATATTCATGTACAGGAAAGAAGCCCCGTCTTTCCTGGCTACATGCAGAGGAAAGAGGAAGGAACCATTTTGCAGCTGCAGTGTGGAGGGCCAGCAGCTGAGGGAGCTAATTCCTGGCAAACCTGAGTTTGGCCTGAAGTACAGACCTTGAAAACCCACACTGCATGACATAGAGTATGCCTAAGTAACCAGGAAAAAATTCAAAAATGGAGAGAAGTTTAAACAGGGGACAACTTGTCATGGAAACCCACCGGTCTTTCTACCTCCCCATCCAATATGGCTGCTTGCTCAACCAGCTGGGAGAGATGTATCTGGCTGGGAATTGGAAAAAATGGGAGTAGGAGAGATTAAGTTTGGAGACTGAACCCTAGAGCAGAAAATGTGGGGTCCACAGTTGATGTGTGGGACTAAGAACTGACTCCTCTACCAAGATTTATCAGGATAGAAGAAGGCTCAGACATACAAACCAAAGGAATGTGAAATATTTTAATGAAATAATATCAGAAAATTTCCCAAAACTAAAGAATGAAATGGAAAATCAAATATAGGCGATTTATGGGACCTCAAAATACAAAATTAAAACAGACTCACACAAGGCACATTATATGAAAATGCCTAACATAAAGAACAAGCATAGAATTTTAGAGGCTGCCTGAGAAAAATGACAAGTCACATTATGAATGAAAACAATCTGAGTCTTGGCTGATTTCTCAATATAGACCCTCGAAGCTAAGAGGTCTTGGAATAACATATACCAAGCTCTGAAAGAAAATGGATGCCAGCCAAGAATACTATATCTAGCAAAATTAACTTTCAGAATTAATGATAAAATAAAAACCATCAATGATAAACAAAAGTTAAAAGAATTCACAACTAGAAAGCCTGCACTATAAAACATACTCATACTTCATATTTCATGAAGAAGAAATGGAAAAATAAAAACAAAAACCAGCACAAGGAGAACTACACTAGAAGAATAGTCAATCAAAGGAGAAACTAAGCTAGGCATGGTGGTGCACGCCTGTAATCCCAACACTTTGGGAGGCTGAGACAGGAGAATTGTGAGTTCAAAGCCAGCCTCAGCAACAGCAAGGCACTAAGCAACTCAATGAGACCCTGTCTCTATATAAAACACAAAATATAGCTGGAGATTTGGCTCAGTACCCCTGAGTTCAATCCCTGGTGCCAAAAAAAAAAAAAAGGAGAAACTAATTCAAAGTAAAAACCAGAAATAAATCAAAATGATGGGGAATAAAAATCATATCTCAATAATTTAATTGAACATAAATGGCCTAAACTCATCAATCAAAAGATATAGACTGGCAGATTAGATTAAAAACAAGACCTAACAAAATGCTGTCTCCAAAAGACTCACCTCATAGGCAAAGACATCTCTGGACAAAAGTTAAAGGATGGGAAAAAACAAATCATTCGCATGGATCTTATAAATAAGCAAGGGTTTCTAGCCTCATATCAGATAAAGTGGACTTCAAGCCAAAGTAAATCAGAAGAGACAAAGAAGGACATTTCATACTGCTTAAGGGAAAAATATATCAACAAGACAATATAATTGTAAATATTTATGCCCCAAACAGTGGAGTATCTAATACATCAAGCGAACCCTTCTTAATTTCAAGAATCAAATAGACCTTTCCCTTGTTACCTCAGTGGAGCCCATGAAGCCATTGGTTTGGAGCTACCCAAATAAAATCCTTAAAAAAGTATTTTGCCTTAGTTTACCTTTTAATGGCTTGAAAGAGAAATAAATCAAAGCTTATCAGACTATTTTCTTAAAGGCTTGACATTTGGACACAGATGTCTATCATTTGTATTTGGGACAGGTTTGTCAAACATGACTGAAGATCATGAACCAAAAAATAGAAATCAAGGATGGAGTTCAGGGCTTGTTCCTTCAGGCTCTGTAGTGTAGGATGTGGCTCTCAGGGTTCTGGAGAACAGTCAGCAATGAGGTACTACACAGCTTTGAGGGTAAAATAGTAAAAAAGGTGCTGGGAAGAACTTTTAAGGAGCAAATGGATGGTGAAGTAAATAATATGAACTGCAATGGGAGTGTAAAATCCAGAGCAGGTAGACAGGGAGTCTGTCTGGGAGAGATATGAGAAGAAATGGGAGAGATATGAGAAGAAATGAAGTTTAGTAATAAAATCCACGTACAGCATGAAGATTGCAGAGGAGGTGAAAATGACACTCGCTTGTAGCTTAAAGTGGCAGTCCAAAGAAGACAGATAGCTCTGATTGACAGGAGGGCAGGGCAGAGGACCTGGAACGGAGTCATACCACCATTCCTCTGATCCTCAGAGCCCTGGATCTCCATCGTAATTAGTTCTATAAACAGGGTTACATGCATCAACAGGGAGAGCATAAAAGCAATAGTACATTTGTACCTTAAAGCCCTGCTCTCAAGGGAGGTCAGCATGCATAGCACTGGCCCTTTACTGCTCTCTTTTGTCCTTTGTTTTGTCACTAACCCTAACCCTGATTGCCCAGAGGCGAGACCTTGGACAGTTGTTTCTAAGTACAGGGGGAGTCTGTACATAGGATTCAAACACAGTGTGTTATGTACATACATTTAAGCATGCATGCACACATACACCATCACAAACTAGAAATTAAACTTCATAAACACTTTCCTTTATGCCTTTTTCATGTTATTTTGTTTTGTAAAATAACTTTTTCTTTCTACACTTCATTATACGGAAAGTTTCTTACATCTGTTTTACACATATTACCTCATAAACAGTTCAAGATCTTCATAAATGAGAAGAAATATTGGTATTTCCTTCTTTGTTCCCTCTCTCAACAGAATCATATCAACATGTCTTTACACAACAGACAGTACAAATAAGTGCTGCTTTGGGGGCCCATTTAAGTTTAATATACTCTCAGAGAGCCACAATGAGTACTGAATAAATAGAATTGTGAGTGTGTAGCATGGAAAATAATAAACAAAGAGTTACTCTCAGAATAAGCATCTAAGAGCCAGCTCCCATCACTGACTTTTGTGCCTCCAGAACACAAATATCTATTGTGCCTCAGTTTACCTTTTAATGGCTTGAAACAGACAATAAATATATAATTAACACAAATATCTAATTGCCATAATATAATCTGACAGGCACCAAATTACTTAAAGAGGAAGACATACCAATGAAAATAGGGAGAAAACTACTCAGGAGATGATTTGACAACTGTGATTATAAGCACAAGTGTGATTTTCTTTAATGTACTTTGTTAGGACATCATCTTAGCAAATGGTAAAAGAAATCAAGTTTTTCCAATGGGAGAGAAGGACTGTTAATTAGTAAAATCTTGGTATGTCTAATATGCTTGACTTACTTACATAGTGCTCTGGATCAATTCATTTGATCTAACTCTGTGCTTAGTTCAAAGTTAAAATAAAAAATAAATAAGAGAACAAGTGCTAACTAGCCAATATACCTACTGTAACATGGTCCGTAGAATTAAGTCAGCCAATGAACCAGAATCAGTTTAGGAATGATCAAATTTAAATTTGTTTTATCACCACCAGATTGGATTTTCATCAGTTGTTTGAAAGTGTTATCTTCATGAAGAATTCTGAATAAAAAATGTTACATGAAAACACCATAAAGATAGTGATTTATACCCAATCCACACAGTTACATGAACAGTAAATGATTTTAGGGACTGACTGTTATGCTGATGTCCCTCAGCTCCTATAGGTGGTGACTCTCTTTCTCTTTTAAAGTTCTTATTGGTCAAGCTGTCCATGACTTGTTCCATTTGGCTCCAGATAAATTACTTCACTATTCCCTACACATGCAATGTGAACCCCTGCATGGACACAGAAGGAATGCTCTATTCTGAGCAGTTTTCTTTGTGTTTTCCAACGTGACAAAGAGCCAACAGAGCATTCTGTTTTCTCTTAGAACACTGCAGACTTTTGTACTTTTTTGTAATAATGTGCCTTAGATGGTTGGTAAATGCTAATATGTAGCTTTAATGTTCAAACTGGTGGAGGGGGAGGGAGTTTAAAGTTGATATTAATCAATAATTAGAAGCATATAAGCATATACTCTTAGCTTTGAAAGAGATCTTGTAAGTCACACAATGAAATCTTTCATCTAGTAATTGATCTTTAATATATTTTTGGAGGGAAAACTTTCAATTTCAGACTTAAATATATTTAGTTGTAGGAATCTTTTTATCTCACAAAGCAATCTGTTTTATTATTTTCCAATTCTACCTATAAATTTCCTTTTTTAAAAGAAGTTGACAGCTACTCCTCTCTAACTCATAGCCACAAATCTTAATTCTGTTCTCTGCTGCAAGGTAATTGCCTTATTTATATATCAGTCTGTCAAATATTTAAAGAGTGTTATTTCTTTTCACAGTCTTTTTTTCTCCAAACTAATCCTTCCGAACTCCTTTCTATGTATTTTGATAATTGCACCCACTTAACAAAGCCTATTATGGTGAGTATTTAGTAAAAGGTCTGCACAGTATATAGAAGGTACTAAGTATTTTCACAACTAGTCAAAAGATAAAATTACTAGGACAAAAAGAGCTCTTGGTTTTGATTTCTCTACCTATATTTCTGAAAATATCAGAAATCTCTTTGGAGCACTAATTTGTTAATGTCAATATTCTCTTTAAACTTGTTGAGCAGATTGAACATGAACATGATTGATTTGATAGTCCCCAGAATTCAAGTTGTGTGCTATATTTTTTGTGATCAGGACCTACAGACCTGTTTGTATTTTTTGTGTGCAATGAATGAGTTCATCATTTTGCTAGTCTTTGTAGCAGCAACCGCAAGTGGATAGCTCATTTAATACCTTAGGTTGTTCTCATTTGAACTATTACTAAGCCAGGTTTCCTCCTTTTCTATTTTTGCAAAACAACTTATTTTATAACATGTCTATTATGACCTGTGTATGGGGAAATTGATTCATAATGAAAATGTAGATTTAGTTTATATATCCTCCGTTGCTGTCCTTAAAAATAATTGGTAATTGAAAATTATATGTTGTAAGTCAAATGGTTCTCTTTGGTCTGAAAAAAAAACAAGCCACTGAGGGATAAAATATATTTTAGTGAGAACAGTTATTTTTGTGAAAGTAATTCCTGAACAAAAAGTACTGGCAAATATCTCAAATTATACTAAGACATTCACTTGTTAAGACTTTTAAATCACCATGCAAATAGATTTATTTTGATTCATGTCAGTTATTATTCCTCATGTAGATCCAAAAGTATTTAAATACCTAAATAATTAAATAATTTTTCTTCACACAACTCCAATAACTACTTGCCCTTGATCTGCACACACCAATCTTTTACCCAGTTCATTTACATATACAATGATCTAACACCTTTGTAACACCTTACAAAGAGTGCCTCCTCCATTTTGTAATTGTTTTAATCAGTTTTTCACTACTGCGACTAAAAGACCCAACCAGCACAATTGTAAAGGAGGAAGTTTATTTAAGGGCTCATGGTTTCAGAGGTCTTATTCCATAAAGGATTGGCTCCATTCCTTGGGACTTGAGGTGAGGCAGAACATCAGGGCCCAAGAGTACAGCAGAAGGAAGCAACTCACGTGATGATCAGAAGCAGAGAGAAAGCTCCACTTGCCAGTGCCACAGTACCCACCTCCTCCAGCCACACCTAACCTGCCTTCAGTTACCACTCAGTTAATCCCATCAGGTGATTAATTCACTGATTAGGTTAAGGCTCTCACAACCCAATCATTTCTCCTTTGAACCTTTTTGCGTTGTCTCACAAGTGAGCTTTTGGGGGACCCTTCACATCCAAACTATAACAGTGATCATCACCTAGTGTAATAATAATACTCCAAAATGTCTATGTGTACAGGAATGGAAATCTTTTTGAGTAATCAATCAACAAATTTACCTTGGAGAAAAAAATATAATGTAAATAGGGGAGCATATTAAATCTTGGTGTTAACTTCAAGAGGGAGTTCTGCCAATACAATACTAATTAATACTGATTACCAAGTTGGCAATTTTCTCTGTCAAGAAATAATTCCACTCTTTAGAAATCAAAAATGTGACTGGTCACTAGGTGTGCTGACTCTTTCAATTGAATTTTATTTATAACTTTCCAAAACCTGCCGATGTTTATGTGTACAACAGAGTAACTACAGGAAGACCAGGTGGTCATATCTGGTTATTTGCTCTTTTGATTTTAAGATAAATTATGGAGAGAATATGATGAGGTAAATTGAATTAGTCAGAAGAAGAAAAGGGAAATACATTCTTCTACCTGTAAAGTCTCTAGGGAGGGGGTGAAACTTGGGACAATGGCCTGAATTCTAGCTCTTCCTTGCTAATTGCATCTTTCAATCGAATCAACAAACGGGCCTGGGGACATTCTGCACATTTGAAACAGGTTTTTGATATTTGTGTTTATGCACTGAACAATAATGAACAATTCTATTTTTAGAGCATCTGTCTCTTCATTAAAAGATAGAATTTTATCCTGAAACATATATGACATCCCATGACATTCCACTTTTTCAACATTTATACCAATAGTACATTATGTCAGTCTCTATATCATACAAGTGATTCAACATGGCAATATTTTATGCATGTAATTATTTATGTATTTATATTCCCAAAGGGGTCAAATATAGTATTTTGTATCAAATAATATAACGGAATGGAAATAAATTTAAAATAAGTAAGAAATATGAGGTAAAAGGGGTAAAATGATTCAAAATACAAGAGCAAGAAGTAAAGTCGGTTCAAGAAAGATGTACTCATAATCTTAATTATTATGAAGAGCAGGAAAATAATTATTTTTAAGCTTCAGAATCACAAAGTATTCCTTTATTGCTATAATAATTTTTGGCCAAAAGGAAATATCATCCATGACATCACTCACAAAGAGAATACTGTATGATATTATACAATCAACAATATATTTATAATAAATAGAACATTCTTTTTTCAAAAACATCAGTATTAGCCTGTGAGGGCAAGCTAAAAGGGGATTAAGTAAATGCAATTTTCAGGAAGAAGATCTGTTGAAAATGTAATAAAACATTTTATATAGGATCATGTTTATGTTGACATGTGATCCTTGCCATAAAAGTATCATTAAATTCAGTTTGTATATTTCAAAAGAAATAATTATTAAAAGGCTTAAAACAAAAAAAGAATAAAAATGAGGAATTTGATAGTACTTCCATTGAATAAACTACTCTAAATATTAACTTACATGAAAAAAAAGTTTTTTCACATTGCTCTTAGATTAAAACACACACTAGATATGAGCACAGAATCAAAAAATGTACTTGGCCTAAACATCAGAGAATGTGCCAACGCCTGTGTCTTGCAAGCATTCTTAAAATTCCTTCCTAATGGGGTCACAGTGTAGCATGTCATGGTGTAGCACCTTATGATGGATCCTGTGAAAATGCCTAGAGGGAACAACTCTACAAGTAAGTATCATCATGGGGAATCGTGTGATAGACCAGGTCATAAAGAGCCTGCTATGTACCAGTAAGGACTTCTTACTTTTTGCTGAGAACAATAAGGAGTCATTGAGGAGTTCTGAGCAAGGAAGAGATAGCACCATGTTTGAAATTCAGAAAGGTTTCTCTGTAGCAGTATAGTCAACGGTCCAGAGAGAGGAAAGAACAGCAATAGAAAGATAAGTCAGGAAGTTTTTTTCAAAATCTCTCTGTCTTTATTGAAGTGATCTTTCACTTCCTGTATTTTCTCTCTGATTTCACTCCTTACATCATCCTTTACCTTGCAGAGTAGTTTAACTATGAACATTCTAAACTCCTTCTCCCACTCTGGTGTATGTCAATGGATTCTGTTATTGGAGTATCCTGGTTTGTTAGGAGTGATTTGTTACCTTGCTTTTACATGTTTTTTTGTTTGTCTACCTATCTAACACTATGGATCTGAAGCAGTAGAGTTTCTACCCTGTAGACTTACAGTATCTGAAGGCTTCTAGTATCTCACCATTTGGAGGAGACACATAATAACAACAACCAATGCAAACAATTTAACAATTTATAGCATTAAAACAAATAGTTCCTACTATGACTTCTACAATGTTAATTGTCATAACAAACAGAAATGATATGACCAATTATCACCTACAATAAAAACAGAGTTGACAATTTCAGATAATGAACAGCGAGAGAACAGAAGTGATATAGAATACGATGATTATGAGGGAGGAAGAGGGAAGATAGAAGTAAAAAATTATAGAAAGAATGAAAGAGAGAACAATAGAGTTTGGTTGTTAGTGGAAGAAAAGAGAATCAAGGGAAACAGAATATATATATGTATGTGTGTGTGTGTGTACATATATATAGAAAAATATAGTATATATATAAATATATAGTTAAAATTTTTAAATTAAAAATAAAAGAATAAAAAACAAAACTGAAATATACTAATCAAACATCCTAGTTCTCAAAAAACTGATCCATGAAAAATAACTGGCTTCCAAAATGCTAGAAATGACAAAAAAACACAAATATGAATATGTATAAGTGTCCATGAGCCATTAAAGTCACAATTAAACAGAGAAAAGGAAAAAGAGAAAAAATCTCAATGAAAAGTTAGAGAATTGTTTCCATTGGAGGTCAAAAGACTCTCAACTTCCCTTCTCAGCAGTGTTAGGTAGGGTCATCTAGAGTGTGATGCTTGCTCCACCCTCAGGGTGGGGTTTCTGGAGTGAGAGAGGTAATCCTGCAGGGGGAATGCCTGGAGGTGGGGCTTAAGCTTAGGTAGGCACCAGGATCTGCACTGAATGCCCAATTGGTCTGGAGATTTTAAATCAGCATACCCCTAGGGCCTAAGAATTGCCAGTTCATGCTAGAAGGCTGTACCTCAGGATCTCCCTTGGGTTCCACTTATGTGATGGAGAAGCCAATTCTTAGGTCACCTGTGGACCCCACATTTCCTAGTCTCAGGCTCAGTTTCCAAACTCAATCTCTCCTGCTTCCATCCTTTTGAATTCCCAGCCAGATACATTTCTCCCAGCAGATCCTGACAGTAGCTGGGTTGGAGGGGAAGGGGTAGAGCTGGGTGGGTTTCCTGTGTAAACATCTCTCTATGTTTGATTTTCTCCTGGACACTCAGGCACAGTCTATGTCATGCAGTACGGGTTTGCCAGGCCTGTATTTGGGGCCAAACTCAGATTTGCCAGGAATCAGCTCCCTCGGCTGCTAGCCCCTGTACCTTGGCTGCAAAATAGCTCCTTCCTCTGTCTTCTGCACACTCCCAGGAGAGATTCAGCTTCTTTCCTGCACAAGGATATTGTGCAGTGCACTTTTCAGTTTGGTAGGTCAGTGTCTTGGATCTCTAAACTCTCCATACCCAGACATGCCTCAGGTCTAGTCAGAAAGCTTTCATAGAGGGGAGACAACATAGGTAAGAGGTATTTAGGTAACTGAAAGAACTTACAGAGGGGTGAGGAGGCTGGTAAACATGGGGCAAGTGACAAAAATAGCATTCACGTTTCATTCAAGTTTCCCACTGGGGCAACTAGGGAGGCAGAAGAGGTCACCACTGTGTGTCCAACAGAAAAAGTACGGGAGGTTTGACCAAAGAAAGAGAACTTTAGTTTGTGGAATATTGAGGTTGGGAGATGGCCTGAGAGTGTTCAGGGAAAAAAAAAATTATTCTTTTGATATATGAGCCTGGTACTCAAAAAAGAAATTTAGAATGAGGATTGAGATTTGGATGTCATTGGTATAGATAATGATTGAGAAAATTCTAGTTTAAAATGGCAACCACACCATTCCTCCTGACATATGAATGGAAATGACGATATAAAACTTGAAGATAGAAATCCACCTGCAACAATGAAGAGATGGTAAAGAAGGATTATCAGCAGATAAGATATTTCAGCATGATATAGTGTTTTTGGAAGTGTGTTGATAGATAACACTATTGTATATGGCTCAGCATACCTCACAAGGGATGCAGGACTGCAGGGGAGGTGGGCATAATGCACTTGCTGAAACCTTGAGGAATACCAGGTTGAAGGTCTCAGTAATGATGGAAGCTGAGAGAGAACAAATTAGAAATGGGGCAGGGTGGTAACTGTAGGTCCAGCAATGAGGATTAGGTCCCTACCAATATTTTCTTGCCTTCCCTAACAACTTTAGAAAAAAGATCCCTGGGCATAGTGGCACACATCTGTGATCCCAATCATTCCAGAGGCTGAGGCAGAAGGATTGCAAGTTCTAGGCCACCCTAGGCTAAGAGCAACACCCTATCTCAAAACCAAACAAAATCAAAAGCGTTGGAGATGTAGCTCAGTGGTACAGTACTTGCCCACCATGCACAAGACCCTCTGTTTGATCCCAAGTACCATAAAAAAAAAAGGACCATAAAAAGAAAAAGAGTAAATAAATGAAAAAACAAGTCATAATTATAATTGCAATACTGTCAACATGAAGGAGGCGTAAAAGCCAGTGGACATAAGTCATTATTAATGTATTTTTGTTATAAGAAAGAAGCTATAATTATCAAAAATGAAAGCAAGAAAAGAAACAAAAATCAAAATCATTGTTTCTAAATAAATACAAACAATTCAAAATATAACAAAAATCACTTCTCTTTTTTGAAATAGCCACCTACCACGTGAGGTGATCTATCACTGTGATTTTAATTTGCACTTCCTTGGTGATTAATGATGTTGACGACCTTCTTATATACCTGTTGGCTATTCATATGTCTTTGGAGATATGTCTTTTCAGGTCCTTTGTCCATTTTTAAATTGAGTTATTTGTCTTTTTGCTTCTGATTTGAGTTCCTTATATATTTTGGATATTCATCCCTTATTAGACATTGTCTTCGCAAATATTTTTTTCCACTCTGCAGGTTGCCTTTTCTTTTTTATTTCTTTTTCCTTTTGCTGTGAAAAAGCTTTCCAGTTTGATGCAAACCTACCTGCTTGTTTCTCCCTTTGTCATCTATGATTTCAGTATTCAAATAATCATAACTGAGACTAATGTCAGGAAGCCTTTTCTTTATGCCTTCTTCTAGTTTTATGGTTTCAGACTTTATGTTTCAGTCCTTAATCCACTTTGGTTTTCAATGAAAAGAATATTTTTCATTGACCTACATCTTTCCTTTAATAATACTGATATATTACCTAATATAATTACAGTACAGGAATTCATCCTCTTTTATTTGAGCGGTTCCGGTTTTCCATCTTTATGGTTTTGATAGTACTCTTTTACAGAATAAACCTATGAAAATGGGAAATAGCCCATTCCACTCTCTTCATCCTTTCAAATTTCTACTCCCTTTCAATCTGCCTGGTTGTTTTTCTCAGTGTCCATGTCTTTAAGAAGTTTTCTATAATGTATGTTGAAGTTGTAACCTCGTCACTTCAGATGTGACTGTGCTTGAACATAAGTGGTTGCAGATGTAATTAGTTAAGATGATATTGGAGAAGGGAGACCCTCATCTAGTGACTGGTAGGTATCCTTATACAAACCAGAAATGAACACCGACTCCCACACAGGGAGAACTTTGAACACAAAGGCCAAGGTGATGTTTCTGTAGACCAAGAAATGCCAAAGATGGCTGGAAATGAAGGATGCAAGGAACAGATTCCCTCCCACAGTTCTCAGAAGGAACCAGCCCTGCCAACACTTTGAACTTCTAGACTCTAGAACAATCAGAGAATAAGTTTCTGGTTTTTAAGCCATTATGTCTCTAGTGCACTATTATAGCTGACCTAGAGAACAAATATATTTAAAATTCTCAGGGTCTATAATGAGTGGTTGATTAGAAACTTACATCATCAAATTAGGAGTGAAACTGTCTTACTTGTCTGGGAATAATTTCACATTCTCCCTATATCTCTAGTGTTCTTATCTGTAAGATAAAGCTAAAAATAATCTCATAGCATTATTGGAAAGATTAGATAAGCAAATAAGCTTATATATGCAATCATACATATAATAACATCTATCTATACATAGAGAGAGAGAGAACTTAGAAAACATTACCTATAACATTGTATGTTCTCAATAGCTAGTAGCTATTCTTGAACTCATTGAACTACATGCTATACACCAGGTTCTGCTAGACACTACAGGTACATCACCAATCAAAACATAAATATCCAACTCTATGAGGTTTACATAATAGTGAGAGGATACAGACAAATTATGTAATATGTTGGCCAGTGTTAAGTCCTATGAAGAGAAATAAAGCAGAGACTATGGATAGGAAGGGACAGTTTGGGTCAGGCAATTTTTGATAGAGTAAATTAGGGAAACATCATTGAAGGAGTAAGCTTTAGGCTTACCTGGAAAAAGAGCATTATAGGTTTTAACAATAAAATGCCTGACACTAGACACTTTATAAATAATAGAGATTTATTTAGCTCTCAGTTTTGGAAGCTGAAATTCCAAGATCAATCAGCCCTGCAAGTTTAGCCTCTGGTGAGGACACCCTTGATTATGTCACAACATGGTGGAAAAGAAGTAGAGAAATGGCTATGAGCCAAAGAAGCCAAGTGCATAAGTTGGACCCACTTTATAGCAATATATACTCATGAAAACTAACCAGGGTCCCACAAGAGCTGCATTAATCCTTTCTGAAGACATGCCTCCATTGACCTAAATTCCTCCCACTAGGCCCCACCTCTTCAAGCTCCACCACTCGACAGCACCATACTGGGGAACAGGCTTCCAACACATGAACAAAAGCACAACACAGGCAGAAATAACTGCAAGTGCGAGTGCCCTGAGATCAAAGTCTGCAATGTTCAAAGAACATCAAGAAATCCTATATGGGGGGAGAAGAGTGAACAACATGGAGGGCAACAGATAAGGCCAAAAGGGTAATATGGTAGCAGACTATGTATGTCCTTGTTTTTTCCCTGAGTGACATGGGAGGTCTCTGGAGGTTTTGAGCACAGGAGTGACAAGATCTAGTGTATTTTTACAGTACCATCTATACCATCATGTGAATATAGATTTGATAGTGGTAGGGACTAGAAGAGAGGGAAGAAGAACAGAAATCCTAGGTTGGAATCCATTTCTGGAATTCAGTTTTGTGATCATGATGACTGACCAGTTACTTGATAAAGGAGGAAAAGCATAGAGACAATAGATATAACAGGCTTTCCTGATTGATCAAATGTGATATTTGAAAGAGAGAAAGGAGTCATGGATCACTCTAAAGTTTAAAACCTGCTATGGTTTGAGTGTGTTCCATGAAAGTTCATGTGCTATGACCTTAATTCCTCAATGCATCAGAATTTGGGGGGCGAGGAGATGTTTGGGTCATGGGGATCAAGCCTTCATGGGCAGGGCAATACCTCTCTTGTAGGAATGGGTTAGCTGTCATGAAAGTTTGGCCCCCTTCCCCCTCTTTCACATGTTCTGCTTGCCCTTTTGCTTTCTGCCATGCATTGAAGCAGCCTAAGGCCCTCACCAGAAGCCAATTCAATTCTCGAACCACAGTTTTAGACTTCTCAGTCTGTGCAATCATGAGACAAAATAAACTTCCTTTCTTTATAGATTACCCAGTCTGATCTCAGGTGTTCTGTTATAGCAACAACAACAAAATAAATAGACTAAGACAATAACTGAGCAACTGGAAGTACATATCCATCAACTGAATTGGGGAAGACTTTTGGAATAATGGTTTAGGGAAGGAAACAACAAAGTTGTACTACTGTTGCTCCTCTTCCTTTTATTATTTGTATTGTCATTATTGCTACAATGAGAGGTAGCTTCCTCAGTTTTTTTTTCCTTTATTCTTAGCTCAGTCACCAGATTTTCTTCTGTCTCCTGCAAGTAATAAACAGCCATACACCCACGCTACATGGTTAGCACTACATCTAGCTGGTCCTTCTTTCAAATGTAATCTAGTCCCTCAGAGCAGTAGGAGCATGCTCAGCATGCCTAACATGAACAAATAACATGATGCTTCTCTTCTGCCTCTGTACTCAGGCCTCTCTCTCAAACTCCCCAGAAATCAGCCTTTTCTCTTTTTTGGAAATGTTACTGTTTTTTGCTTTTTTTCATTTTAGTCATTTTTATTCTACCTACCCCAATTTCCATTAACCCTTCTATCAATTCTTCCCCACTAATACTATCTGATCTCATTCCCACCACTTCTAGGATTCCTCAATACCACAATAAATCTCCTGATCTGTCCCTAGAGTACCCCCTTCCTTTGACTTGTGTACCTTGGGTATGTTCTTCCTCTGACTTGTGTACCTGGGGTACCTTCTTCCTCTGACTTGTGTACCAGGAATACCCCCTTCCTTTGACTTGTGTACCTGGAGTTCCCTCTTCCTCTGACTTGTGTACTTGGGGTACCCTCTTTCTCTGAAGTACAATTCTTTGCTATAGAAAACTGAGTTACTGTCTCTGGGCTTGTTTGTTCCTCTGTAAAATAATACATTATCTTTAAGATAATTTCAGTTTTAACTTCTAATCTCACTCCATATTTAGCTATTCAGAGTTTTTCTTTTCACATGTGGCAACTTTTCATTTCTTTTCTAACACATTTTCAAATCTCTCCTTCTACACCTCATCATTTTCAAAGTCCTCATCACATTTTTTAATCATTTTTTCTTAGGCCAAACCAAGTGGTTTTCACCTACACCTCAATGTTGGCCAAAAGAGAGTATGTATTCTTTCAGATGTTTTTTCTATAAAATAAGAGAAGGATAATGTTCAAAGTCTGAAAGAAGACAACCCTACTTGGATATTTCTTTACAATGAATGAGATCTTACAATTTTCTTTGAGAAATCTGTGATTGAAGTTTGTTGGGCTAGGGTGTAGTTCAGTGGTGGCATGAGTGCTTAATATATGTGAGGCCCTGGGTTCAATCCCCAACACCCTCCCCAAAAATGTTTTGTTAATGCCAATGACAAGTAGCTAAGAACACCATATCTGATATGGTTTTTCTCAGACCCATTCTTGTAAGTTTTCATCATTTCTTCATGGTGCTCCCATAAGTACAACAAGAAAGAACAATTTAGCTCAGCTGACTGCCCCCTTCAAAAACAAAGAACAGTTGATTTCTCCGGATTCCAGACTAAGTTGATAACGTTAAAACAAATCCGGAGACAAGGTCCTTTTCTAATGCTTTTATTTAACAAAAAAAAAAATCCTGGTGATTTCAAAATCCATTAGACATTCTATTCACTGAGGACAAACGAGGTCATTCCAACACATTCTGTAATAGTCTTACACTGGTTTTATCAGAGCAAACAGGGAAAAAGGGAGAAATCTACCCCCAAAGACCATTCTAGAGTGGAAATGAAACAGGTGGATTTCTTAGGCATTAAGGAAATTCACACACACACACACACACACACACACACACACACACCACTTATGTATATTAGTCTAAAATATTCTATTTTTGAGATTAAATTTTATATAACACATTATGACTATAAATGGGTTCCTGAATACAATGACTATTTCTAACTATTTTTAGCAAGAGAATTAAACTTCCCACTATCCAGTGCTGGTTTATAAACTGAATTTTGTAAACCTGTCAGAAAAAAATGTTTCCTATCTAGCCTCCTGTGCCAAAAGCAAATATCCCAATGTCACCACCCCCCAGTGCAGTGATTATAAAACATCTCCCCCTCTTCTGAGCTCCACTGGAACTTACCCCAGGTCCTTCTTATCCCCTTCTATACCTCCTGAATGAGAATCTCTCTTATCTACCAATATGTTTGAGGAAGAAAGAAGAAACAGAAAAATAAATAAGCATTATGGTGTAATTTTTTAAAGCATGAACTGCAAGTCAAACAAATCTAGTTTTGTGTCTCACTGCATTTACTCAGCATGTGGCAACTGACACTGATTTAATCTCTCTTAGCTTTTGCTTCCTCATTTAAATAATGGAGAAAATGAAGCCTCCCTCATGGTGTAGTATGAAGATCAACTGAATAAGATGGTAGACACACCACACACAGGCGCTCAATTGAAAGTATTCCCCTTCCTGTATTCTAACCTCCCATGCACAGCTCAATTTTGTATTATGGTTGGTTGAACACAGGTCTATTTCCAGGGTGTACACTTTTGAAGGCAATATCTTGCTCATCTTTGTTTCCTGTAGAACCTAGTGGAATGAATTGCGTGTTCTGGAGGCACAGTAACCTTGTGTGGCACTAAATTGGTGGTTGAGCTAGAATCAGACTCAAGCTGTGAAGCAATGATCTGTGGATTTTGGGTCTTTGGGCTTTTTTGGTAATACAGCTCCTCTTATATAGTTCCTTTTTGTAATACAGTTCCTGAGCTAATGCTCAGGCCTTGAGACAGCCCACCATGCCTTAAATTAGGTTGTACAAAATAGAGACATTTCCCTAAATTCTTTGGTAATTGATTAGAACACTGTTCCATTTCTCACTGTAGAAATTCTGCAGGTGATCAACCTTATTCTGAAAGGAATAAAACTGAAGTCACTACTCAATGCTGGAAAACCAAATTGGATTGAAAATAGCACTGGATCACATAAACATGAGTTACAAACTCCAGCTCATCCCTGACTAGTTGTGAGACCTTCCTTGGGCAAACTCATTAAACTTCATTTAAAACAAATAGAGAGCTTAGACTGCTTTGCTTATCACATGGGGTCTTTAGGTGCATAAGGAAGGAGATGCCTAGGAGTACATTTTACCACTACAGAAAACTTAGAAAACCACTGCCTTTTGCCTCTGTGATCTCTTCTTTTGTCATAGTTCAGCTTCTACCATTATTCCCTCCTTGGGAAAATGACCATGGTAGTTCAGTTCAGTAGAAAAGCTGTGTGTGTGTGTGTGTGTGTATGTGTGTGTGTACTTGTGTGAACATATGCATATAATCTAGTGATGAGATCCACATAACCTGCAATCTTTCTTGTGCATGCCAAAGAACTACAATGTAACGAGAAATTGCCATCATGAATCTATAGTACAACCCTTGCAGTGCCTGTAAAGCAAAGGACTCTTCTGCCTGCAGGCAGCCGGAACTGCATACATTCTTTATTTGTCTGATGCTAGAACAACATTGCACAACCCAACTACAATTGGCTTTTTCCATGTGTCAATCACAGCTTCCTTTGTAAAATATTTCAAAGATACAGCCCAAACAAAGCCTAATGGAAAGCCATCCCCAGAAGCACAGGGGCAGCTTGGAGGAAGAGCACATACCCACAGTCCTCCCAGTTCAAGTGGGGCTTTTGTTTCTAGGTCATTTTATGAACATCACCCCAGGATCCTTAAGAAAACTGGAAGAAAGGGGAGGCAGGTTGTCCAGCTACAGACTGCATATGGAAGAACGAATCTTTCCAAATTTCTGAAAGAAGTCCTCTTGTGCCCGGGCCAAGGCATCTTCATCAATGTACACAGCTGGCCTCTTGGCCATGACGAAGTACTGCACCTTCCTCAGATTCCAGCCCATCACATACTGGAGCCAGCCACAGACGGCCGCGGTGGAGCGGCCCACCCCCGCGTTGCAGTGAACGTACACGGTGTGTCCATTCTCGAGGAGCGCGTGCAGGAGATACACTGCCTGCGGCAGCATCTGCACTCGGCCTGATGGAGAAAGCACAGCACACACAAGTGAGCGATGAGGCCACTATTAACTCCTCCAGCACACCACGACATCACAGGGCCAGGCAGAATGGGGCATGGATGTGAGCGCTGGCTTCACGCCTCTTCTTTGAAGGCAGAGGTGAGAGGAGCTTAAAGCCTGATAACAAAGTGGAAAGAGCATGCCAGAGGCGCCCCGTGGGTCCCTCTGAACCTTGGCTGGATGTCGCTGCTCCTTTGAGTGCCTCTACCATCAATGCAAATTCCCTTCCAAAGAAAAGATAACTATCATCTGTGGTCAGAATAGATTTTTACATCTCTTACAAGGGCTTGGACAAAGATTGGGCGGTGGTTTTGAAAGATTACAAAGAAAGCATGTTAAATTCTGTCACCCGAATTTCATTTAATATAAAATGTTCTTCCAGGTAAATGTAAAACACAGAAGTGGTCCACATTGGTTAAAGAATCAATCTTTTTCATTAATTAGAATTCAGTATGAAATAGAATTTAATATGTTAATTTTCATTTGTCAAATAGAATGGCTAAATTATAATTGATATATGTGTAATAACCGATCATTTATTCCATCATGATACAGTGAATACTAAAACTGATTCAATTTCTATGTTATGGGGCAATTATGATTATAGCTATTACCACTTTATGCGGGCTATTTTAATTATTAGGTTATCCAAATGTCTTCTCCTTCTGAGAGAGGATGTTCTATGCCCTGCTGAGTGCTGAGAGACTCCCTCCTCTTGTCCTACAGAGCAGAGGAGTCCTCTGAAACCTGAGAGTTCCTGGATGCCTAAAGTTTATTCTGTTGACAGCATCTCACTAAAGGGATTTTAATAGTGAGTTGGAGTTTTTTGGTAAATTACTTCAAGAAGGAACAAAACAGAGAAATCATACAGAGTCCTGGATTATAGATGGACACGTACACCTCAGTGTTCTCTAGGTACTCTGTGTCTCCACAAAGGGACACAATGGCCCCGGAAGGATCATTCCAGGATCACTCAGAGGAGCCCTGCCCCACCTTCCTTTTGCCACCCCCACTGAATGACTGAAGTGGTGGTAAAACCCTCCCTCAAAGGATCTCACCAGCTGACCGACCCCAAGGCCTAGAATTCCAGGGAAATGCTCTCAAGTGAGTTTAGCCCTTCCTCTTCAGATGCCCTCTTGAAACACAAGTGCCCTAAAGGAGCTAACACAACACACTGGAATTAGACACCAACACCTTGTAAGGGTATCAAAGCCCACCATGGCTTTAAGGTCCTCTCAGTCACCTGTCTACCTCAGCTTCATGCCCACCACACTGAGACAGGAGTGGGAGAGTCTGCAGGGAAGCCAGGGTAACAGTCTAGGCTTGCTGCCATGCTCTGTCAGCCTACCTAATGGAGAGATCCAAAGTTACACGCACCAACCAGCAGTTTAGAATGTGCCCAACAGAAATGTGTTGGTGCCTAAGGCCCCATCACTCTCTCCCTACTGCCTGTTGCCCTGACTAATGCTCCCTTTCTGGTCCCTGAGACACACTAACTCCCCTGTGTATCTTGATCTCACATGTCCAAACTGAGTCATGAATTTTAATTCATGGAATCCTTCATCTCTGATTTCAGGTGTTCTGAGGTTGTAGCTGGCCAGATCTGCCATAAGTTCCTTGTGGTACCCCCCATCCCCAGAGGTACTAAATGTTCTGCAGCAAGGTGTGGAGAGCATCTGATGAGCCAGGGAGGCACCCCACTGTGGTCTCAGGGACAGCCCTGTGTGGTGGATTCACCATCTGAGTCAGGGGATTAGAGGTGGCAAAGCCGCCAAGGTTAGTTTGGTTGATCTTGCCGAGATGGTGTGTCCTGCTTGACTGCAGGGCCTATGTCCTGCTCAGGGTTGGGAAGGAGGTTTAATCTAAGAAATTCTGGGTGAGAATGGAATCCCACTTGTAGTGCCTGCTCCTGACGCCACTAGCATCACGTGACAAGTTATCTGCTTTGGCTGCCTCTCCAGACACTATGTACCTTGGCAGGAAATGGCCAGCCTGTCAAACAAGGTCTTCAACAGACCCAGTTAGGATCTCTTCCCTAGGTCTTCTCTGAGGTTCCCCAAGGACAGGTCTGCTCCAAATAGCCCAAATGATGTAATACCTTCTCCTTTTTTATCTGTAAAAGGTTTTTTTAAGAAGCATGTGCACAGTTCAGAAGTTAAAAAGGAATTCGTGTTAGTTTGAGGCTGTCTCATCTCAGACACATCCTTCTGAGGGGTACGCGTCAGCTGCCACATGCACTGACGGTGCCCAGCTTCACACAGGCTTCACCAACAAGGGGTACAGTCACCAGAAGCCTTCTCTCAGAATCACTGAACCATCTTAGTTAAGATCTGTGAAATATTTAAGTAACATAACAAATATAAATTATTGGAAGGGGCACAGAGAAGTAGCCAGTGCAGGGTACTCTCCCATCCTAACCTAGCCTTAGCCAGACCCCTTCTTTAGCTTGACCTTTAAGGACTGCGCCCTCCCCTAATTATAGGTAGGTAATACATACTGAGCCCTTTTTACCTGCCAACTACTGCATAAGCATTCTGCATAAAATTGCTCATTTATAACCACCCCTTACCAACTATGAGGTCACTTCCATTGCTATCCTTAATTTTTATATAAAGGAACAGAGTCACAGAATGTTGCCCTAAAGTATTCCTTAGGTGGCCACTCAAGCCAAGCCAATCTGAGTCCAAAGCCTCTGATTTTAACAACGGAGGTCCTTCTCTAACCACCTGGTTGCTGGTATTTTCCACGCCCCATCTTACGAATCCGAATTCTCACCCTACTTAACTGGTCATGCTGCTGTTCTTACCCTTGTGTGAGAGCAGCATCCTCCGTGGGCTGTAGCACCTCCACCCCACCTTAGAGAAACGCTCGGCAACCAACAGGCCCATCTCCCTGCTTGAAAACCCGTCCAAGGTAGCCCAGTGTAATACAAAACACCATGGAATAAAAAGCAGATTGCTAAAATCAGGGCTCACCGTGAAATACCCTGAACAATTCAGAGTCGGTATCAATTACAGCTGCTAAATTTTAAGTTTCCTATATATAGTCTCCATACAGAACTTCATCTGATAAGAAGTTTCCATTCTTAAAGACAGTAATACCTCATGATAAGGCAAAAATCCAGATCTTTTCATTTAAAATGTTCCATATTTTAAATGTTGGCAACTAAGATGAAAAACTGTAAACCCTATGTAGGTCAAACAAAACACTCTACCATCTGTGTTTCTCACTTTGGAATTTAAAACAAGCCTTGGGTCTCAGTAGATGCTCAATAAACATTTGTTAAATCATGAATAAAAACAAAACAACAGCAAGAAGTCAGCAGTACCTATTTGATCTGAGACAGTGATAGACTTCTCTTCCCAACTGTAGCCCACATCTTCTCCAGGTTAACCCAATCCTAAAATGATTAAAAGCATCCTGAGAGCACACGGTAAGCAAGGCAAAGTTGTGAGAATGAGAAGAGAGAAAGCATTTGGGCAGGTAATGTGGAGCAGCCTGGGTCATTAGGGTCTGGGATAAGGGAGGGGGTCAAACCCCAAAGGCAGGCTTTACCTGAGATTGACCTGAAGAGTTCCTTCATGGTACACCTTTCAGTCTTTCTCAGTCACACAAACATACATCTTTCCTTTCTTACTCCACAGGCAGATCCATGCCTAATATGTTGTTATTTTATTGTGCATGACTTTCATCTTTGGAGTGTAATATGTATATAAGGCCCACCTTATCAGAAACTTACAACTAGGTACTAATTATATAGTCCAACTTGTTGATTTTCAAAGCCTTTACGTATCACTCATATTATTCTATTATTATACTCCAATAAGATAAAAATTACTATTCTCCTTTTCCCAGTGCAGGATCTAGCCTGCCAGTATCACAAGCCACACACAATGTGGTATGGGTTAGAAGCCAGATTTTCTGGTTCCAAAGTCCACGTCTTCCCACAATGGCAGAGCTGAATTCAGTCTGCTGAGTGAGAGAAAAGAACTCAAGCTGTAATAACAGAGGAGTAGCTGAAGAGTCCAGGAGGCACATTAGCTCATTTGGGAGGTAAGCGAAAACCATTTGTCATACACAGCACTTCAGGAACAGAGGTCAAGACTCAGTCTGAATCTTTTCTATGTGAGGGACATTTTAATGGGTAGATTTGGTTTGTTTTGTTCAGGTGGGTGTTGGATTTGGGAGATTTTCATTTCTCAAGTGAAAGATACAAACCACATTAAAAAAAAAAAAAACGATGAAAAAGGAATCTAAACAACCCCTCCACATATGACAAAGTCTACCAGAGTAAGATCAATAGCACAATTGACTGTATCAGGTCTATGACAACCAGTGGTGACAGGAGAGCCTAACAGCCTGTCTCCCTTCTCATACTTTGTCTGACAGCATTGTGCTGCAGCTCAAAATGCTTCCAAATGGATCTTTTCTCTACAGTTCTAAAACTATTCAGCTGGACTAATCTATACTTTCATTGTGCTAATATTGAGAGCCACATAGAGTAATTTATGGGTGAAAAGTTGCCTGATGCTCAGGAATGATTGTTAACTCTTTAATTACTCCTCCAGGTTTGAATTAACCAAAGAAACTCTTCTCTTAGTCTTAGAGTTTGGCCTATTTCCAATGGGAGGTCTCACTTTGCGGCCACTCATGTTGCTTTATTGCCTCTGTATGGAAGATGGCCACGGCTGCACAAGACCTAGTGACCCAATGACCCCAAAAAAGATTTGAGTACAACAACAATGTGTGTTCATGGACTGATTTCCCTCAGGCTTCTGCAGACCTCCAAAATATCAAGCAAATTACCTCCCAGCAGCAGGGCCTTCAGGTAATCAGTGCATAGGAGGGAACATGGGGCTCTGCCTAATGTTAGCTCAATTTCTCCCAGTCTGTCGCCCATGTTGCTCAGCAGGTAACAATATTATCAGGTCAGAATAAAAGAAGGTTAAATTAAAATGCTCTCTGGGAATTATTCATATTACCCTAACAATTTTCTCTATTTTGAAACCAGAGAAACAGGTTGGGCAAGGATCACCTATATTCAGTCAATGCTCGTCTATGTTAATGAAGTTCCTTTTTTGATTTGTTTTTCTTCCTTGAGAAAGGGCCAAGCTTTTAAGACTAAATCAGAGCCGGGCGCGGTGGCTCAAGCCTGTAATCCCAGCACTTAGGGAGGCTGAGACAGGAGAATCGCGAGTTCAAAGCCAGCCTCAGCAATGGCGAGGCGCTAAGCAACTCAGTGAGACCCTGTCTCTACATAAAATACAAAATAGGGCTGGGGATGTGGCTCAGTGGTCGAGTGCCCCTGAGTTCAATCCCCAGTACCAA
>CM053406.1:17349197-17380902 GCA_028644305.1 Xerus rutilus | reverse complement strand
CTAAATCAGGTGTCCTTGGATCATATTACCAAGTAGAAAAAATGAACTGTCAATAATGCTTCACATTTTCAGAAACAAAATTCATGCCCCACCCTCAACGATAGTTCAGTTCAGACACAGATCCACAAGGAGGCCCAGTTTGGCCAGGAGCACCACCTGAGGTCTATACAGGGTCAAGGTGGCCAGGGCAGTAGGTTCTCCCACCATGCATACCATTGACTTTGAGGGAAATGAGCTGCCTTCCCTACAAGTCATGGCTGTGCATAACAACAGCTGGTCATGAATTTGAGGGAATAAACTAGTTGGTCCCTAGAATCTTCAAGAGTATTTGTGAGAACACAGAGAGATGCTTTGCAGTCTGGTTTCTGGAGCAATGTTCTGAGTCAGGCTGCCAGCCTTGAAATCCAGGCTGTGCCTCTTTCTCGTTCTATGGCCTGGGCAGGTTACTTAAGTTTTTGTACCTGTCTCTTCCTCTGCAAAATGGAGATAACAACAATATCTAATAAGAGTCCTATTAGAGCATTAAATGAGTTAATGTATGCAAATTGCTCAGTAGAGTGTTTGATGCATAATGTGCATTGTGGGGAAGAGGGCTGATGATCAGAAACACTTCCTGATTTCCTAGCTAGGCAGCCCTGCCTGCCTTTTTTCCTCCAGAACAGCAGGGCACCAAATTCCCTTAGCCCATGCCATCTCCACAGCTCTCTGCTGCCCCCTGCTGACAGGCTACTGATACTCTCAGCTACTTGGTTCTCGCAGCTACAGGTACCTCCACTTCTTTGCAACAAGTACTCCATTCTCCAATCAGGCTGAGATATATATCATTCCTTTAAAATCTCTTGCTCCTGGACCTCGGTCTATACTGCTGATCCCCCTACCCTGCGCTTCCTCCCTCCACACCATCCTATGTCATGCCTTCCTCAAATACCATGGCATTCACGAAGCCTCCCTGTGCTCCTCCACAGAAGGGGTCCTCCAAGGCCATAGCCCTCCCAGAGCATGGTCCTCATTCCTCTCGCATCCATTCCTGTCTGCACTACACTCTGAACTCGTCTCACTGCTTCTTGCTATCCAGTCCAAATTATGCCTCATTTGTCTCCTCTTCCTCAGCAGTACCCTAGCCACACATAATTTTTTTTTCACAAAGACCTGCTCAGCAAGCACTTGTGTAATCCAGAAAGACTCCTATCAACACCCTGGCTCAGCTGCATTATCTCTCACTCCATCTCCACTTCACTCACCTCCTCAAAGACCTCCCAGGTTGACCTTCAATCCATTCTCCCAACTGCAATCAAAGAGCACTTCTGGAGGGTGAATCTTGGCATTTCCCAAATTCCCAATCACTCATCTGCTTGTCACTGCTTTAGGACAGTATGAAGTCCTTACTGTGGCCCAAATCCTGGAAGAGTTCTTCCCTCCTTCTCACGTTTGCACACATGTTGGTCTTCCTGCAATATTCCATGCCCTTTCCTGCCACAAGGATTCTTGTAGTTGCCCCATCTGACTGGGAGTCTCTCTGCCACTCACTCGTCTCCCAGTCCACCCTCAGATCTTAGCTCAAACATCACTTCCTGAGAAAACCTTCCTGCATTGTCTGTGCCTCTCACAGTATTATCTACGTATCTTCCCAAGCAATTCATATTTTTAATTTTTTATTTTTACTCATTAATGTTCAACATCCCTATGGGACTATAACCTTCACAAAGACAGGAGTTGTGCCTGTCTTTCTTTTTTGTCCTGTTCCCAGCAACCAGCATAATGTCACACACATAGCAGACATACAATGGATATATATTTAATAAATAAGCAAATTTAAAAAGCCAAGTTAAACAGAATCTTAGCCAAAGCATCAAAAGATACACATTAAATGTATTAAATCTGAAGCCTTATATTTATATCATTTATACCACTCATATTTAAGACATTCAATTATAGATATAAGGACAGACAGACTGCAAGGTCTTCCCTGAGACACATTCAGCAAGAAACTAGAGCAGCTCTTCTGACCTTACCTTCAGTGCTCATATCTGGTGTTGGCATCCAGATGTAGACCATGCCTTCTTCCTTATACAGTTTAATCATAGTGTCTGGACTCATGGGTTCTGGGTAGCGGTTACAGCCGGAGGAATTCTGGACAATATCCCATTCTGTCTGGAAATTCATGACAGCCGTGATGCCCAATTCATGCTTCAGTTTAATGGTTATGTGTTCCACTTGGCGAGGGCAACTGCCCAGCCAGATATTTGGTAAAATTCTAATGAGAACATATGAGGTCAGCTGTCACTATTGTTCTGATCTGAGGTCTAAGTAACTACATAAAACATATAGTATTAAAAAGCACTTAACCCCTCAATCTGGCACAAGAGAAGCTGGATTTTTAAGGATACAAGATCAATAATATTAGTAGTAGTAGAAGTAGTATAAGGTAAAGAGTACTGATACTGTCGTTAGGGGAAAAAGAAATAATTCAGTTAACAAGAATGTCAGGAAATGGGCATTAGCAAACCAAATCTAGCAACATATTAAAATAAGCTCATCAAGTTGTATTTATTCCATGAATGCATAAAGTGAACAAATCCATTAATACATTTCAAATGCTAGCAAATTAAAGGTGAAAACTCCTATAATTGTCTCAATAAATTTTGAAAAACATTTGCTAAAAGCAGTCATTCCTGTTTGAAACTGTGTATAAAATTTTTAAATAGTATATGCCATTTCAAATATGCCAAACACCAGAAACTAACAAAAAACAAATTTCTTTTAAATAAAATTAAAATCAAAATTAACTCCATTAGCACCCAACATTTGACTGTTTCATCTAATGCTAAGAAAAAGCAGTATTACCATGAGCAAAAATGTGAAGATATAATTTTTTCAAGTATTATCCTATACCTAAAAATCCCTAAGTCTGGATGCCACACTCAGTTTCTGAATTGGTAGGTCTGATTTGAGACTCCGAGACTCCAAGATTTCTAACAAGTTCCCAGGTGATGCTAACACTGCCAGTTCAGGAGCTACACGTGGAGAACCACCTCCCTAAGTGATCCAACTACAAAAGATATGTGAAGCATTTAAATTCTTCAGATTAAAAACCTGGGAGAGGGGAAAATGTACAAAAATCAAATAGCTGTTCTTTGTAGGAGCAATAGCCTGGAAGAAATGGGGCAGGGGCAGTTCTCATTCAAAAATGATAACTAACTATAAAACATTTATGAATGCATTTAACCAAAGAGAATAATGAAATTTATTGAAGATCATTTAAAAAAACAGAGAAATATCACACTATTTAATTGAAAGATTTAATATCATAAAATGTAACATCAAAAAATGTATTTTAATAAATTAATTCATAAATTTAATGCATATCATCATTTGTTGCATGTAATACATATCATCTTGTTCACTAATTATTTCACATGTACACATTCTGTCCAGAACCAATAGTTCAGTGCTGTATATCAAATTTTACTTGAATCATGTTGCCTAGAACTCAAGACGATCAGACAATAGTTATCAGATAACAAGGGTACACATTACTGATGCTTACCAGTATTCCCAGACATTCCTTTTCAAGCATGGAGGACCAAACTTCCTCTCTTCCTCAAAGTTACACACAGACATGTGACTTGCTCTTTTCAATAAAATATGAGCTGAAGTGATGTGCCACTTTCTGTATATGACAGTTGGCACGGTTCTCCACACTCTTTCACTGCTGTGATGATGTGTGAGTGTGTGTGGACACTGAGCTGCTGAAAGTCTGATGCTTCCTGGACCACCAAGCTACTACAGGAGGACAGGTGCCCTAGAGAGTTAATGGCATCTTGTGTTAAGCCATTTATTCTTGTTTGTTACACAGCATAATTTGTCTTGTTCTGACAAATACAATGCCTAAGTAATCTATTTCTTGAAATTGTTAATATGCAGGAAAGAAATTGAGCAGAAGGATTAGTTCTTTTATACTGACTTTAGAGCAGTGGTTCATGACTGGGGCAATTTTTGCTGTATAGATATTTGGCAATAATTATGGATACCATTTGGATCATCACACTGGGTGATGCTATGTGTATTTAGTAGATTAAGACCAGGGATGTTGCTAAGCATCCTACAATGTATGGGACAGGCCCCCACAATAAAGAACTATCTAATCCAAAATGTCAACAATGCCAAGGTATGAGAGCCTTGGTGTAGAAAAATAAGGTGGTGTAGAGCCCCTATCATTCATGCAGAGAGAGGGAATGTAGTAATAAGACCAACATATCTGACCCAAGAGTCTGTGGCTTATCAATTATGCTGTTTGACAGCAATATGAGAGTTTATGTCATATTTTAAAATATTCATACATGTATATAAGGGAAGGTCTAGAGAGTAAAACAAAAGCCTAGTATTAGATATTGGACACACTATAATGTTTTTATAAACACAGCCAGAAAAACAGTACCAAAGCTGATTCTCATGACATTTTTAATAGTGCTTGGAGAAAAGTGTCTGATGTCAACCCAAGGTATTTATCATCTCTAAGCTTTCTGTGTGCTCATCTTTAGAAAGAGTCTAAGAATAATTCCTATGAGTTTTGCAAAGAATAAATACAATTAAGTAATGTATTTGAATAGAACTCACAATCGTGAATGCACAAACACAACTGGAGTTAATGTCAATTTACAATAATCCGGTTTTGGTCCTTTACTCTGTATTGTATTATACTGACTCTTCAGTTAATTTTCCAATGTTGTCTATATTCTTCATTCAAAGGCTGCAAGGTATAGAACATGTCCTATTTTTTGAAGTGTGGAATCTAGTTTTGTTATGTTTCCCTTTTCCTTCGGGCTGTTGTCATTGCTGATGTCAACATGAGAAGCCAACTGGCTAATCCTTGAACATGGGTATTAGTCATCCTCAGGGAAAATATCTCATGAGTTCGAGCACTACCTTTCCAAAGCTTCAGCCTTTATTGTTCCACAGAAGAAGACAATTTCCCTCTTTTTCTTTTTAATTTCCTTGTGAAAATCCTTATTGAGGACTATCATGGTAAAAATAAAGGAATAAACGAGAAAGTTAGAAACTCAGGAAAGATGTAATGGTGTTAGAAAGAGGGTATGCAACCCCAAGTCTTTTTCAGCTTATTCCTAACCCCAAAGAATTCTCAGATACTAGTGGACTGAAAGCCCACTAGCAAGGACATTTGTAGAGTGCCCAAGATCTGTGACTGACCAGGACATTGTTAGCTGAGTATTTAGTCTTCTTGGAGTGGAAACTTTGAGTGGGAACAGGACCTGCCTCTTTCTAGATGTTCTGCCCCTCCTTCCATTATCCCTTAAAGATTCCTTCTCCAGGAACCTGCTGAATGCCAGTGGGGTGGTAGTTTGGGGCTCCCATATGTATACTTTGAGGTTTAACTGAGCACGCTAAAGTCTCCTGTGCTGGAAGAGAGGAAAGTGGGGATCTTAGATAACCAAGCAATGCAACCTGTGGAGCACTAATGGATGTTTTGCTGGAAAAATCTTAAAGGGAACTGGCAAGATGTTAAAAGGAATGTTCATAACAGGCAAGCTAAATTCCAAATGTTATTCAGGAGTTTCTCTTCAATGTTGTACTCTCTGAGTGGGCAGCCCTTAATATTTAGCTAGCCTTTAATATTTAGCTAGTCAATGAATGTAAAAATAAATGGCTGATTTATCATACAAGATTTCATGAAAGTTAAAGAAAAATTCATAGAGATACACAAAGGGTAGATTCAGATAGTTCAGTATTAAAAGTAAAAAACCACAATCCCCAACCAGAGTCAGCACATAGAATCAATCACAAGTTGTTGCTAAAAGAGGTGTTATTCTTCCACTTTGTTCTGCCATGATGTTCAAATGTTTTTTTAATGGTAGAGAAACTTAGAAAAAGTCAAAGTTGGTACCTTAACATATGAACTTCCCACATACCATTTCTGAGGGAAACAGACTCTTAGAATATACACCCACATATCCTTGTCACATAAGATCTCCAATTTCTGCATCGGGTATTTCCAGCCTCTTCATAACATAGTTGACTTTCCTCCACATTTACTGGAATTCAGACAATACGTGATAAACAAGTATAAAATGATTCTTGATTTTCTAAAATAAGATGCCATGAACCTAGGATATGGATAACTAAAGACAGACCCAACAAACACTATATTCAAGGACAGAGAGCTAAGTTAATAAAGGGAATTGTACTGAGCTACTATACAGAACGTGGTGATCACGACAGCACTTGTGGGAAACTCACAAATCAGTGGATTCTGCTTAACCAGACAGCTAAAGTGCCCTTTCTGTGCATCCCATTTCAGTTTGTTCTCTACTAGTAGGAACTATATATCTAGTTCCATGATACACTAGAGGTAACAGGATGTATGATGTACTTTCTAAACAGTAATTAAATTTTTACTTATCCATTCAAAAGAGAATAATTCAACACCACTAAAAAACCATTTTTTACTTATCTCATCTTCTTTTGGATGGCAGTGGTACTTTAAACAATTTTTAACATCAGGATTTTGAAGGTGATAAAAAGCTTGTTGAAATATGAGATTCAGGAAATAAAACTCCTGTTAAGGTAGTTTTAATGCAAGACATACCAAAATTCAAAGATGTAATAAAGAATAAAAGTTATAGCTTACAATTTTATTGCAAATTACATTATAAAACTTTCAGAGAATTATTTTATGGATAATTTACCATAGATTATGAGTTATATTATCAGAGATTTCTGGATGCTCTACAATAGATTATTTGGACGTCAGAGAACCACTGTACCAAATGGATAATGACACTGTCGACCCAGACAGAAGTTCCCAAACCTGGCTTTGCCTTCAGGTCACACTTCTAAAAAACATCTATTAACAGGATTCATCCCAAAGATACTGTTGAAGGAATTCTGTGGTGATGTCTGTGATTCTGTGGATTGTTTGTCTTTTGGATTTGTTTGTTTGTTGTTGTTTTTAGAAATTCACCAGATTGCCTAGAGACAGATTTCAGGTCTACTAGCCTGGCAGGTCCCAAAAAGCCTGTAAGAAAAGCTCAGTATATAGACATCAGTACCTTTTAAAAGCAGTAAATATCTAGAGATAAAAGGAAACGGACTTCCTTAGCTCTACACATGTATATGCCAAGTTAAGTCCTCTCCTTTCTCCAAAAATAGTTTCAAGGCTGCAAATGATTCCTAGACAAAGAGGGAGGAATGGGAACCTGTTATGAGATAGTTCTAAGAGAGAAAATGTGTATCCATACGTTTAACTCATCATGTTTCTAAAAAGTCAACACTAAACCTACCTGTGAACCATGACAAACATTTAATGTAGTTACATGCATTAAGAATAAATTTTGAGGGGAGCTGCGGTTGCACTGGGTTCGATCTTCAGCATCACATAAAAATAAATAGAATAAAGGTATTATGTTCATCTACAACTAAAAAATAAAAATAAACTTTTGGCCAGGTGTGGTGGTGCACGCTTGTAATCCCAGCAGCTTGGGAGGTTGAAGCAGGAGGATCATGAGTTCAAAGCCAGCCTCAGCAAAAGCAATGCACTAAGCAACGCAGTGAGACCCTGTCTCTAAATAAAATACAAAACAGGGTTAGGAAGTGGCTCAGTGGTCGAGTGCCCCTGAGTTCAATCCTCAGTAACAAGAAAAGAATAAACTTTTGTAGAAAAAAAATATGAGCTTGAATTTTTACTATTTCTGCTGTGATTCAACAAATCTAGATTGAAATAAAAATTCATCTTAGTGTTATTAAAACTTGGCTGAAGACCTGGAGAAAGAAATGGATGGCTGGCATTGCGGAACTTTACTTTCCTAGACTGCAAATCAAAATCAATTTAATTCATTTGAGTGGATCCTGATTTGTGGTTGCAGGTAGTCACATCACAATACTACACTGTTTGCTTCACCTGTCAGGCAGAGGCCTGTGGTACCACAGCTACTGAGGCATATGAATCAGAGCTGCTTGCTCCACCTCAGCCGTCAGTCAAAGGAGGACTCACTGGCAATAATGAGGACATCAGACAGAATAAGCATCTCAGCACTTCGCAAAGAACACTGGAGGGTATTGACAGGAGGAGCTCATGTGGAAACAACGAGAGATACCAGGAGACAAGTCCATTACATGGACTCTGCATCCGAGGTGCTATCACTAATGGCCGTGAGAAGTGGCAGAATAACCTTTTCCTAAAGGTGAAAATTAGCATTCTTGGGTGTCCATAGAAGACAAAGGATTAGGAAAACTATGGGACTAATGAAACCAATACATGAATATAGGCTTTTGTTTACTTAACACACCAAGGGACCACAATCTAAAAAAAAAAAAAATTAAAGCCCATTTCCTAATTTGGATAATTATGCTACATTTACCTTATTTGATATTTTATTATGGGCAATTAAATATAAAATTAAAATGTGAACTGGCTGTTAAATAATGAATAAAAAAAAAGTCTATCAGTCCTGTAATTTAGATCCCATTAGTATGAAAGCAAAAGAAACATTAAAATCAACCTCTAGTAAACTCCAAGCTTCATTAGCACACATTAGATAGCTCCTTCTGCTAAAAATGTGTCCTCTTAACATCAAGGGTTAAGTTATTAATGTTAAACTGCTTTACCCCAAAAGGGTGCTTATACCAGGCTCTGGTTAAGACTGAATAACTGCTCCAAGACAAGTTCCAATTTGAAGAGTGATACTAATTAGCTTCTTTATTAAAACATAGTTTTATCATGGTTTACTATGGGTGGTTGACTACAGTGTATATAAAGCACACACTAATTTCTATAAATGCAGTTACTCTATATATTTTTTTGGATACGCTATGTAGTTTATAGCCAAATGAAGCAAATAGCTTTTAACATATTGTTCTTTTACTTTCTATATTATTAAATACCGTGCAATTAAATTAATTATAAAGCCCTCTTATGGGTTGAATTGCATCCTCAAAAATTCATGTGTTGAAGTCTGACTCCCATCTCCGCAGGGTGTGACCTTATTTAAAAGTAAGGTCTCTATGGAAGTAACCAAGTTAAACTAAGGTCATCTGGAGAGACAGTAGGACATTGTAAGATGACTAGTCTACTTATAAGAAAGGAAAATTTGGATACAGACACTGAGTGAAGACAATGCAAAGACACAAGGAGAAGACAAGGAGAGGGTCCTGGAACAGATTCTTCTCTCACAGCCCTCAGAAGCCTCAGCCCTGCAGAAACCTGGGTCCAGAATCCAGCAATGTGAAACAAAACATTTCTACTATGCTGGCCATCCAGTTTATGCCATTTTGTTATGGTAGTACAAGAAGACTAATAAAGGTTCAAATATTCAGGCTTAAAATGCACCCATCCAGACTCTTTCAATGTCAACAGATCAGGTGTACTGGAAGCATTTTAACAGCTATTCTTCACCGTTCATCCTGATGCCTGTAATTCTTCAAATACCACTACCACTTGATTGTGGTGCCCCATCTGTTCTCTTAGTCACAACGGTACTCTCCTTCTGTCCTTCCTTCTTGTCCTTCAGCCTGTCACCTGAGCACCCCCCATATGGTGGAAGCCCTAAACCATTCAGGCTTCCTTCTTGATCTCATGACTCAGTTCTCAAGTCCCCTAGTTTTTAGTTTTAATAAATGGAGTATGGTGTCGAGCCCCTTACGTGGATTTCAGAGAACTGGCCTCACCTGACAATCATCTGAAATGTAGATAAAAGCAGTCTCCCTCCCAAATTCACAGCTGAGAGTTAGGCTCATAATTTTGTAAGCCTCTTGAGTCCAAGAGAGTTCAGCCTTCTTATTTTTGAGTAGTTGTTGCCCTGGAATTTTATTTATATGCCACGCTAAGAGATTATGGTAGTAAAGAGAGCAGCTAGCACACTTTGCTTCCTTAAGGCCAACCACAGGTAATACAAATATTGAGACAAATAACTATGCCTGCAGCCTCGACTGGTGACCTTGATACAATTTTTTAAAATTCTGTTAACATATCCTCTTGGTGGGTTATTTTGTTTCCAAAGCTGAGCATTCCTTAAAAGAGTAGAATGTCATCTTTAAAAATTTTTCACATAATGAACTTGGAAAGATTTGTTTAAAATTAATCACTTGCATAATGAATTAGGAACCACAAGAGATCCAAGAAGTAATAAAAAATTAAGCTTATGAATTTTTGTATTTGTCCTAAAATCATCCTGCCCATTCAACAAACATGGACTGATGCCTGCTTCTTACCAGGCATTCAGCCATCAGCAATGAGCAAGACAGTCTTCGCTCGAGCTGACATTGTTTGAAGAGGATGAGGAAAAAAACACACAAATACACAAAATGTACAAAATCCATAGACGTCATTGGTAATGGGCTTTTGAAGGCAACAGCAGGAAATTAAAGAAGAGAACCACATGGAAGCAAGATTTCAATTAGAAAAGTCCTCTCTGAAAAGGTGGCATTAAAACTGAGACTGGACATTGAAAAAGGAGCAAGATATACCAAGTTCTTATTGTGAGAGTCAGATAAACTTTAGGAACCGCAGAAAAATCTAGAGACATGGAGCAAAACAAACAAGGAAGAATGTAGGATCAGAATCTTCATCACATGGGATTAGGCCCCGAATTCCTTAACAAGACACCTATAGCACAAGAAATAAAAGCAAGAATCAATAAATGGGATGGACTTAAACTAAAAAGCTGCTTCTCAGCAAAAGAAACTATCAATGAGGTGAACAGAGAACCTACATTCTGGGAGCAAATTTTTGCCACACGCACATCAGATAGAGCACTGATCTCCAGGATATATAAAGAGCTCAAAAAACTTAACATCAAAACAACAAATAATCCAATCAATAAATGGGCTAAGGAGCTGAATAGAAACCTCTCAGAAGACGATGTACAATCAATAAACATATATATGAAGAAATGTTCAACGTCTCTAGTCATTAGAGAAATGTAAATCAAAAATACCCTCAGATTTCATTTCACCCCAGTCAGAATGGCAGCTATCCAAAATACCAGCAACAATAAGGGCTGGCGAGGATGTGGAGAAAAGGGTACACTTAAACATTGCTCATAATTTTGTAAGCCTCTTGAGTCCAAGAGAGTTCAGCCTTCTTATTTTTGAGTACTTGTTGCCCTGGAATTTTATTTATATGCCACGTGGGATTGCAAATTGGTGCAACCAATCTGGAAAGCAGTATGAAAATTTCTTTAAAAACTTGGAATGGAACCACCATTTGACCAGCTATCCCACTCCTTGGCCTATACCCTAAAGACTTAAAAACAGCACACTACAGTAAAGCAGCCACTTCAATGTTTATAGCAGCACAATTCACAATTGCAAAACTGTGGAAGCAACCCAGATGCCCTTCAATAGATGAATGGATAAAGAAACTGTGGTATATTTACACAATGGAATATTATTCAGCAATAAAAGAGAATAAAATTATGGCATTTGCAGGCAAATGGATGGAATTGGAAAGCATTATGCTAAATGAAGTAAGCCAATCCCAAAAAACCAAATGCCGAATGTTCTCTCTGATTAGTGGATGCTGATAAATAAGGGGAGTGGGAATGAGGAACATAGGAGAAATGGAGGAACTCTGGATACGGCAGGAGGGAGGTGGGGGGAGGGAAAGGGGAATGGGTACAGTAAAGATGGTTGATTGAGATCGTCATCACTACCCTTGGTGCATGTATGAAGACATAATTGGTGTGACTTTATCTGGTTTGCAACCAGAGAAATGGAAAAACTGAGCTCTATATATGTACTATGACTTGAACTGCAACTAAATAAACTAATTTAAAAAAAATAAAAATAAATAAAATGCCTACCACCTTATGGACATGCTAGGAAATCCACATACTAATATAAAAGTGCTGAAGAGTTTTTAAGTCAACAGTGACATGGACTTTAAAATTTAGAGTTTTAAAAAGTGACTCGGGGTATTATGGGGAAAATGGGTTGGGCAGGAGGTGCAGTAGAAACTACAGAGGAAGAGGGACGATGTTTGGATGGGAGGAATACAGTGAGGGTGCAAGAGAGAGGAGTGAACGCCTCCAAGGTAGACACCAGTGATAGAAACATTAGAACCTGCAGGTGAACTGTGCAATGACTGACGGAGAGGAAAAAGTCAAAAGCAATTCCACATCTACTAATGTGATACTATAATCTACATTTTCCAGCCAGGTTCACATGGTTCACATTCAAGGAAGCTAATATCTTTGTTTCTTTACTACATATCTTTACAAAATTCAGACCCAATCTGAATTGTATTATATTTACTGGGCATTATGTTAATGGCATCCATATGCCCCAAAGCAGGATGATATCAAGGTATTTTAACTTCCTTTCCTTTTCCATCAGCCTTTATTTCTATTAGTGAAATGTTAATAAGGTGGAGTTTTATTAATGTAAGAGCTTTGTATACAGGATGTGTAGCTCGTCAATTAAGTTTAACTCATATCAAGAAATATCCATTACAGATAAAGTGGTACACAATTAAAAAGATTTACTTAAGTCACTAAAGAGATATTTTAAAAATGAATTCTTTGGATCTATGGATCTTTACGTCAACTGTAGAACAAAAATGAATTCAGAAAATGAGATAGTTGGAAAATGAAAAAAGATTATGATTTTTCTTCTTTTTAAAAAAATGCTAATGTCTTCTTCATTGCAGCCAATTGTCTGATTGAATGAAATATAAGGAATGCCTGGTACAAAGATTCTATTAAGTATTTTAAGCAATAGGCTTCTTTATATTATAATTTTCCAGAAATAAATATGATTATTGTTCACTTAGACCATTACTTCTCAAATATTAATGTGCAGACAAATTGGGGATCATGTTAACATGCAGACACTGATTCAGCAAAACTAAGTTGAAGCCTGAGATTCTCCATTTTCACAAGCTTCCATGTAATAAATATGCTACTGGCCCAGGGGGTACCACACTTCGAATAGCAACAACTACTCTAATAATTTACTCTAGATTCTATTATTACACTATTAATGTGTGTCATAGTAGTTTGATACCATTCATAATGCTCAGGTACAGTGGGGAAGTCTATGAAATAAGATCCTGCTACTACAGCAAACTAAGAGATAAGCATTTCATCTCTATAGTTGATACTAATATTACAGGCCTAATATTAACCATGCAGAGGCTTTCTTTAACAATTCTTTATTTTTTTTTTTTTTGCAGGAAAACGTTTAAGTTCTTTAGCCCTCATTCTTGATTTCTTAGTGAAGAATCTGCTAGAAACAAAACAGTTGTATTTATATAATGACCTTCCCTGGTTGTAAAATATTTCTCTTTTCTCCTTATTTATGGTACACACTGGTATCTTGATATGGACCTAAAATTCTCTTTTTTGCTACATTAAAAAAAATTCAGTTTAAGATTTTTTACACATGGATGCTGAAAATTGGGGAAACTACACATAAAGCTTTAACTTTATGGGGCACCAAGGAATGTCTGATGCAATTAGTGGTCTGTGGTCAGGGATGTCAGAAAGCGGATATGTTTCCAGAAAAACAAACAATAATGTTTCCTATCCCCTATGAAATGTGAATAGTTATGATGGTAGAAACAGAGGAGAGATAACCAAAAATACTGTAATCCTGGGACCAACAAAGTCTCCAGGGAGCTTTGCTTTTTTCATTCAGCCTGGAGTCAGAGTACATAGGGTACACTTCATGGAGTACAGAGAAAAGTCAAGGTGTGACTACAGCTTTCAAGGATGCACAGATCCAAAGGTTACCCAGGAAGCAGAAGGTCCACAGATATGGCAAAAGAGATCAAGTATCAGTGAAACTTGATTTATGTTATTCCTAACAACAAAAGGTCTCTAATAACCAGTCAAACATAAAGTCTAAGGAAATTCATAAGAAAAATTAAGCATTAATCATACCCAAACTATAACTGTCATTTTTAAGTTGGTAAGTCTCAAATAACCCTACTTACCCTGAGAGTGCATTCAGTTACATGGTGCTCCTATAAGCAGTTAATTCATCCTAGCAAGACCTTCAGGATAGTTTTATTTAAGATCCATACATTCCACTGAGCACACTTAGTTTCTGTTCAATGAAGTGCTTAATTGATGAAAAGTAGCCTCAAAATTTTGTGAGCTAAAATAGTCTCTTCCATGTTTCTTAGCCTAGAACATTGTCAATCTCCACCTCATTTTATCCAAGTGCTTGTTTTCAAAATTTTTGAGGAAATTTATTCTGCATTCACAACTGGATTCAAGTGTGTAAAGATAACACATAAGTTAGAAGAGTTTGGATCTCAAACTTTTGAAATATCTATATCTGTCCCTTGCGCCATATAAACTTTTTATAGGCCCCGATTAAGAAATTTCTTAGCCGGGCGCGGTGGCTCACGCTTGTAATCCCAGCACTTAGGGAGGCTGAGACAGGAGAATCGCGGGTTCAAAGCCAGCCTCAGCAACAGCGAGGCGCTAAGCAACTCAGTGAGACCCTGTCTCTACATGAAACACAAAATAGGGCTGGGGATGTGGCTCAGTGGTCGAGTGCCCCTGAGTTCAATCCCCAGTACCAAAAAAAAAAAAAAAAAAGAAAGAAATTTCTTAGCCAGACATGGTGGCTCACGCTTATAATTTCAACTACTTGGGAGGCCGAGGCAAGAGGATTCCAAGTTCAAGGGTAGCCTCAGCAACTTAGAGAGATCGTGTCTCAAAATAAAATAAAAAAGGCTGAGGATGTAGCTCAGCAGTAGATTGCTTGTCAGACATGTGCAGTGCTGTGGATTCAATTCCCAGCACCACAAAAAAAAAAAAAAAAAAAAAAAAAGGAAAGGAAGGAAGGAATGAAGAAAAGAACGAATGAAAGAAAATCAGTGCCCACCAGCCAGAGACCTAGCATCTACCATGTCTCTCCTGGCATGATTGCCATTTCACAGAGAAAGTTTAATGCATACTTTCTATTTCTATTCCAAATTACATTAGTGGGTGGTGGTTAAATATATCCTACTACCATTTCTATTACCCCCACATACTCCTAGTTTATTTTTGTCTTCATAAACTCTGTGTTCCCCTTTGCCTTCTAAGTGTGAGTGTTTCTCAGATTTCCAAACTCTGGTCTTTCTTTACATATCACTACGTATAGCACTGACGTACATAGCTTTAACTGCCATCTACGTGCTGGTAAATTCCAAATCTATGGCCTTCTGCTCAGATCTCAACTGTATGGAAATTGTCCACTGCATGTCCCATAAGGATCAACGGAATTCATCTCATCACCTTCCACTCTTTGCTCCCTACCTACACACTGGATTCTCCTCTATTGTTTCTGATCTCCATGAATTGTGCCACCAGACACCCAGGCACCTGAGCCAGGAGACTTGACTTAGCTCTTCCCTCTCCTCTTCCCACAAGTCATGAACCTAACCAAACAAGCCAATCCCCAAACTAGTTGTAGGCTCTGTCCCAAATCTCCAATACCATGCTTTTCCTTCAGGTCCTCAACACTGAAGCAGTGAATTACACCCATAGCCTCCTGAGTGACCCCAGAGCCTGTCTTCCTTCTACACTTCACTAGAGTGATCTTTCTAAAACACAAATCATGGGATTCCATTGTCTAAAATACTAAGGTGACTGCCCGAGGCTTTTTCCATTCTTTGACTTAACCCTTGGACCCTTTGGAATCTCTAACTCCACATTACCATGTATAACCCACCATCCAGTTTAGGGGGGATATTTGTAGTTTTCCTAAAGTGCCACACACCCTCCGTTTTCCTACCTCTTCTGCTTCTCTGCCTCTTGGCGTGCATCTGCACCACTGGTATCTCTCCTGAACCCGCATTGCTGCCTAAGCTCCTCCTTTGTTCTCCTATGGCATCTCATACATACCTTTTTTAAACTTAGCGAGTTTAAACTCAGCCCTTACCTTTGTCAAAGGTATTTGCAAACAATCACACAGCTTTAGTTCAGGCTCCTGCCTCTGCTCTGGACTGCTGCTGGTTTTCCTGAGCGTTTCCACCTCTGTGGTGCTCCTTGAGAAGAAGAGCCCTTTACTCATCACCATCTCCCCAGAACGTAACATTGTAAACACAATAGAGTTAAAAGCAAATAAGTGATTGAAGGAATAAATGAATGAATGAGTGATCCACTGCAGAAATGGCTTTACTAGCTCATGATATTTTAGCTCATCCATTCAACTACGGTGCACTGAACAGCACTTCTGTGGCTTTGGCAAACCACGGTGAAGACATTTTCAACTGTGTTATCTCAAGGATATTTGTGTTAAATTATTGGTTGAGTTTAGCTAAAAAAAAAAACAAAACAAAAAAAAAGAAAACAATTTTCTCTGCAGACAAATGTTAAAGCTGTTTTTATCCAGAGTATAAAACTATGTAACTCAACATGTTTCCTTTTTTGCCTTAACTGCCAGAAAACTTATAGACAAATCTAGTGTTCAATACTAGTAATTAAGACTGTCTCAAGTCCCTGGTAATTTTTATTCTATTTGTTCTCATAGACAGATGATCTGTTTCTGTCCTACGTTATTCTCCTACACATGATTACTTTTCCAAAGTCTTCTATTATAAATAATTACATATTTGTAAGTAGGTGGAGAATGGTGGCAAACCTAATTCTTCAAAATACGTGTTTCTTCCATCTTCATCCCTCCCATCATGACAGCTACATAAAAGGAAGAAACACGCCTCTGTCTGAGCCATACACATTCATAGCAACCCCTCGAATCCTGGAGTCTTAGTCTGTTTGATTCTGCAGCTATGCAGGTCAATCCAAAGTTCTCACTCCTGTGAAACTGATTGACTATTACAGCCGTTAATATACTTCATCTGAAATAATCAAGTTCTGTTCATGGTGGAAATGTGGTCACATCTTTATTGATTTTATCCTGTGTATCATAAGCATCAGACAAGTTTCCTGCCATGTGCATTTTAAATGTGAGCTGTTAATGCAGGCAGACACCCTAGGCAGACAAAATCAAATGACACAGCAGAGCAGTACCTCACAGCCCTGACCACATAGTAGGATCTTTTGGTTCCCTTTTGAAATCTTCTACCAGATCCTCAATGAAATAAGAATTTCTGAGGTGGTGGGGTGGTGCCAGCATCATTTTATTCAAAGTACATTGAGGCTTAGGAATCACTGATTTAGAGCCTGGGAAAGAGGTCAGAGTTGGAGACAGAATGGCAGCTTGACAGGGGATTGCCTATCAGAATGTTAAAATTCTACCTTTTAAAGATCAAACTGTGTATCTGTTCCATTTAAATGAAATTGGTTATAGAAATATAAAGGGAGAAATTAGAGGTGATTACTCATTTTTAAAAGGATGAATTGAAGCATCTCATTAAGTCTTAGGTAGTCCAAGGCAGTGATTAAGTGATCTGTAGAATCATCTCAGTTGTCAATGACGCCCATGGCTTTAGCAAAGTCACTTGAATCTCCCTGGGGTTCTCATTTCTAATGTGCATTTGGAGATAACTGGACTGAAAAAGCACTTTCCTAGCTCTTGCAGAATGACATGCAGATGGTATGTGGAGGTGGGAGGTGGCTGAGAGTACCAACTTGGAACAAGGATGCCTAAATTAGAATCCCAGCTCCACTGGCTCTGTCACCTTGGGCATGCTACTTAACCTCTCAGTGCCTCAGTTTCCTCAACTAAAAAATGGAATCATGATGCTGTGTGTCTCAGAGGGTTGAAAAAATATGTTACCTAATCACCAAGGCCCATTCTATGTATGGGCATTTCTATTTCATCTAGTCAGTTGCCTGTAGGAAGAAAGGAAACAATCACTAAATACAGGGTACAAAGAGCAAGATGCTGTGGGGTGGGAGGCTCTTGATGATACAGGACCAACAGTGAGCACCATGCAAGAGCCGCTGGTGGAGAAGAAATAGAGATCAACAAGGGAAACAGCTGAGCTGAAGGTCTTGACCCTGGTTAAAAGATCCTTTCATATGATGGGCATTTTCTCTCATGGCCTTCCCAACAGTCTTTGTACCCTCTCAAAAACATTTGCTTTCCTTTATAATTACTACTATGAATCAAGCACAATCCTTGAAAATGTTCTTGCTATGCTATTTGATCCTTACAGGATCGGTGTTATTATCCTAATTTTATAGATGAATAAACCAAGGCATGCAGAGTTTAAGCATGCTCCCCATAACTAATCAGTGGTTGAACTTGTAGTCAAATCTCAATTTATCAGTCTCAGATGTTCCACTGTGTTTCAACTAAAATTATCCACTTCTAGAATTTCTCCCAAATTCCTAAATACAGAGAAATATTACATAACTTTCTGTGGATGAGGATTTCTTATGTAAACAGTGGTTTATCATCAGGCAAACCTTTATTATTTCTACCCATACTAATCATCTCTTGCTCCCTGCAAGTTTAGCTCTTAGGTGGGGTCAGGGGAATGGAGAATGGAGAGGCAAGGTGAGGTAAGGAATCGGCCGGCATCCTGCAAACACAGCAGCCTCATGAAATTTATCTCACCAAGAAAGATAAAGGGGATTCATTCAATATGAATAGAAACACAGGAAGTTATTGAAGAATAGACAAAAATGCACTGTTTGAAAATGGCAGCTGCAAACCTTATCTCTCACATTCCATTGCTAGTCAGCTTTTCTTAGGCAAATGTAAATTAGAAGAAATATAATTTAGTGTTTAGAAAATATGCCTAATTTACCACCAAAGCTATACAATTTGTCTTGAAGTAAGGAATTCTACATCAGCTCTTTAAAATGATGGTGATTAAGTAGACTACAATGTACTCCCAATGTTCCTTTCCTTTCATTATTTGTGGCACCCTGATGAAAAGTAATTATGCTTTGGCGAATTTTCCTTAGATGTAATTTGGACCACTTATCTGAGATTCTCAGAAGGGAGCTGACTTGACGACTGAAAGAGAACACCTGCTTCGATCAATGTAAAGGAAGCTCGTCCTGAGAGCTCTTTCCTCTGCTGGCAGTGCACGGCATTTCTGCAACCTGAAATATTGAGTGAGCTACCAGGGAACTGCCTTCTCTAGCCGGCATTTTTATGTAAAAGCAATCGAGAATTAAATGTTATGTTGCTTTATATTTACAAAAGGAAAATATAAGAAAAGTCAGGAATATGAAATGACCAAAAAAGGATACTGAGATACACCGATATCCAGCCCTAGTGACCAATGCACTTTCAATATAAAGGCTGCTCAGCTACTCAGCTACTTTTAAAAAACTTCATAATTTGAGACTTGGCTCTTTTGTTAAACAGGTCAAAAGGGGTCTGCAGAACATGTTGTATATTTTATTGTTTCCAATAACTGTTCATGTGTGTGAAACTCTATCCATCCTCTTCTTCTTGGTAAAAGCAAGTGGCGTGATATGTGTAAAAAGAGTGCACTCCCAACGCCGTATTAAAACACTAAATGATTCCATCTTCTGACTGGGACCTCGGAAGCCGCAAATACACTTTTAAGACATTATTTGTTCCTCTTATGATCTATAAAAAGGCAGTACAGCTATTGCGTGCCTTTCCATCATGTTTTTATAAATATTAAAAAGCACTTTCACAAATGCAACCATTCCACCTCACTACGTTCCTGAGATAAACATTAGTATCAAAGATCTAAAACACAATTTAGGTGGATGTGCTTAAAATCGTGGACCTCCAAAAAGCTTGTTTTTCTTTGCCTGTCTTTGTCACTTTTCTGTTTGCCTTTAATGGGAATCTAATTTTCTCATGGAAACCATTGAAGGGAACTGCTCACAGCAAGTTGTTTGGTTATTTATTCTTAGGATACTGTAGGATTTTGGCATCCTATCAAAAAAAAATTTAAGTATTTACAACACTGAGTATATGCACTTTCAAAATCCATTTTATTGAAATGTAATGTTCAACTACTCTAAGATTTCATCTCACTCTAGTCAGAATTGCAATTATCAAGAATACAAGCAACAGTAAATGTTGGCAAGGATGTGTGGAAAAGGCACACTCATACATTGCTGGTGGGACTGCAAATCAGTGCAACCATTATGAAAAGCAGTATGAAGATTCCTCAGAAAATTCGGAATGGAACCACCATTTGACCCAGATATCCCACTCCTAGATTTATACCCAAAGGACTTAAAATCAGCATACTATAGTGACACAACCACATCAATGTTTATGACAGCTCAACTCACAATAGCTAAACTATGGAACCAAACTAGGTGCCCTCAATAGATGAATGGACCAAAAAAATGTGGTATATAGACACAATGGAATATTACTCAGCTTTAAAGAAAAATGGCATTTGCCAGTATGAAGCTGGAGACCATGCTAAGCAAAATAAGCCAATCCCAAGAAAACAAAGGCCACATGTTTCCTCTGATATGCAGATGCTACTTCACAATGAGGGAGGGGGCTAACAAAGAACAGAGTTACTTTGGCTTAGGTAGAGGAGAGTGAAAAGAGGGAAGCGGGTATGAGGGAAGGAAGGTAGCAGAATGAATCTGACATTGTAACTCTGTGTACCTGTATGACTACATGACCAGTGGGATTCTTCATCATGTGCAACCAGAAGAGTGAGAAATTATACTCCATTTAGGTATGGTGTCAAAATACATTCTACTGCCATGTATACCTAATTAGAATAAAAAAATATTTTTATAAAAAGTGCCTGTATGCACACTGCCCAAGAATTTTTTTACAAACCAAGTCCCAGAAGCAGAACTTTCATCAGTCACTCCTCCTCTCGTACCCCTTTCTCATTATTTCAGATTACCACTATCCTGCCTTACAATGGCACAGATTAGCTTTGCCAAGTTTCACGGGTGCATGAAATTCTATTATCTTGATTAATTAACAAACAGAAACAGAGGCATGGAGACATGGGATACCCCGTATAATGCCATGCAACCCTTGAAGACCAAAGTCTAGACTTTTCATCTAGTATGCTTCCACAGGACTGTCGGTGGCCTCTAAAAATCCTTTCTAATGACCAGTGGAGATGGAAATCCATATGACAAGCCTACTTCTTTTGCATTAAAAAAAGTACCTTCTAACTGCTTTAATCATAAGGATTAAAAGATATTCTCCTTCAAAGTCATTATCCATACCAGACCTTTGATATTGTTACCACTGACCTCTAGCAGCTCACCATTTAGGAAAGAAGATTAAGCACAGGAAAAGGAAGTAAGACAAGAGATAATATTATAATCAAGTCATTAGCCAATGTTCTCTGCTTAGGCCATCATACTCAGCTGCCATTGGCTCGGTATTAATCAGCTTTCTCCAGACAAAAAGAATTAATAAGGTGTGTGTGTGTATGTGTATGTGTGTGTGTTAGGAAACGAGACACTTGTAAGGAATTGGCTCACTGAGAGACTGGCAAGTCCAAATCTGCAGGGTAGACCAGCTGGCTAAAGACTCAAGGAGGAGTTGATAATGCAGTTCAAGTTCAAAGGCAGTTAGGGGACAGAATTCCCTCTTATTCCAGAGAGGTCAGTCTTTTCACTTTAGGTCTACATAAATTACAGAGGGTGATCTGCTGAACTCAAAAGTCCACTGATTTAAATGTTAATGCAATATAAAATTTACTGCTATATCTTAGACATGGTTTGTCCCCCATAGATCCATGTGTTGGAGGCTTGGTTCCTAGTGAGGTGATGTGGAAGCTGATGGAAACTTTAAGAAATGGGGCCTTTTGGGAGGTCCTTAGATCACTGAGGGCATTGCTCATGGAAGATATTAAGATAGTTCTTGTAGGACTCCTTGTAGTTCTTTTGGACTCCTCTTGGATATTTCTTGGAGGACTCTTCTTGTAGTTCTTTTGAGAAAATGGTTATAAAAGTTGATTCTGGCCCCATGTAGCCTCTGTCTGGCTTCGCAGATGGAGATGAGATTCCCCTTCCTATACATGTTCCCACCATTGCTATCCACCATCATGTAACAGCCAAGTGAGTGGCCCTTGCCAGAGCTTGTGCCCTACTCTTTGGATTTTTCCCTTCCCAAACTATATGCTAAATCTACTTCTTTTCTTCCTAAAGTTAGCATGTCTCCAGTCTTTCATTATGGTAGTAAAAAGCTAACTAACACAAATGTCTCCACAAAAATATCTAGAAAAACATTTGCCCAGATATTTGAGTATCATGGCTTTGCCAAGTTGATACTTAAAATTAACCATCATGAGTATGTATCTCATGCTTCTTTCAAGGGCTTTTCTGATCTTGTCTGCACTTGTATAATTTATACACTGCTACTAAAATTATCAGGCATTGATGCCTTATTATTCCAAATGGACAGTAGGGCAGGAATATTTTCTTGAAATTTCTTAACCCTCCATTGTTCTAATCTCAGATTTCATTATATATATTTGTCAACATGGTGATGCATTTTTACAGTATCAATTTTACCATTTTCTGCATAAAGCATGTAATCCTAATACTGTGTAAAAGCACAGACAAACAGAAAAGATTTCAGGACCAGGTAGCAATAACCAAAACAATGAAAATAATTTAAACTTCTCTGTTACTAGTTTTCTTGATTCTAAGAAATATATATAAAAACTGTTGTAATCTGCCATACTGAGTCCAACAGAAATTCCAAGTTGCCTACAGAGGTTTACAAAGTCTGTCAAGTTCTTTACACCTGACCTAGACTCTAACTCACTTCTTCATTTCTGCAGCAACAGTAGGCAAAAATAATCTCTTCACTGACGTCACTCCCTGCTAGTGTGGAATAATGCAGAAAATCTGACCAATAAAGGTAATATGATAACTGGCTACTGATATTTTAGTACTAACTTAAAACGAATTCTACTTAGTCTGAGTCTTATATTTCAATAAAATCAATGTTTGGGCTAATATTCCCATGTTTCCATAATTCCTGTGTGCATATGTATTTGTGTATGTGTGTGTGTGTGTGTGTGTATGTGTGTATGTGTGTGTATAAAGTCGGACTTTTGCCACCAGTGATAATATAGGTGTATATGTCTGTTTACTGCTCTGGACCATCAGATTCTTGAGGTTGACATTCTTTTTTACCATTTTCAATTGTTTTTCTATTCCCCAAGATTTTGTGGATTGTTTTATTTGTTTGATTTGGCTTGACTGAGTTGGAGAGGGGGGTGGTGCATGCATGTGCACCCATGTGTGCACAAGTAAATAAGCATCACACTAACACTGGAGCAAATCTGAATTTTTGGAAGTTCCAGGAACCTTCTATTCCAAATAGCAATATTTTTTTGTGAAATGAAAGCAAGTTGGTTTCCCCAATGGTCTCTTACCATTATCTTCTATCATATCTACTTAAGTGCCTAATCACCTCTTGTTGTAGATCTGAAGTACTACTCAAGGAGCTAGAGAAGTGCAATGTCACTCATGTAAAGTTACTCATGAACAACTTCTGTAGACAAAACACAAAAAAATTAATCCAAAGAAGTATTCAGTAATAACGTAGAATGTTCTCTGCACCCAGACATTGAAATAAGTTGCAAGATACAAAAGTAAAGAAGATACAGTTCCTAACTTCAAAAATCTCCACAGCAATACTAGTCCTCCAAAATAATATTTGAGAGGTAGAAGTCATAATTTATTTTCAAACTTACGAAGCAAAATGACCAAAATTATTTAAAGATTTAATATTGAAAGGACTCAAAGTCATGAGGAATATAGTACTTGATAAGGATGTTGCTTGTTGGCTTTAGACCTCCCTAAATCTTTAAAAAATAATTTCTTTATAAAAAAAATTTTGTTTGGTGTTTCTGCTGAAATGGTCCTTATGAAACAAAAAGAGGTACTGAGGAGAAAAGAAAAACAAAAGCACTAGAATTTACTAATCCAAAAATTATTTTTAAGTTAAGATACAAATACATAAATTTATGACCCTAACATTAACAGAATCAAAGTGGGACATAAGCTTACTTCTTAGTGCTGAACATGTTTCTAAGATTGTTATTACTGAATATCTTTAAGTGTTTGACACAAAAATACAATCTGAGCATTCAGTTAAGACTTATTTTTCCTACATGATTTAAAATGGAACTGTTCAGAGCAAATCCACAAGTCTAGTAATATGTAAGAGTATAGAAAAGGTAAGTTGAAGCTTTAGTTTCCAAAAGTCCACGAGCTTGACAAAAATGAAACCACAGAAAACAAATTCTGCTGAGAAAAAAAATCTCACAATTTAGCCATGTTAACGCAACAAAAAAAAACTACATTCAGTAAATAAGAGTCTTCTCCCCTGTCTCCTCGTTTTCATTTTTGAAAGTTAGTGCTTATTTTTATCACATTTTTATGGGACAGTAAGTTACATAAACATCCTTAAAATCAAAAAGTCCTAGGTTTGAATCCCAGTCTTGCAACTTACTGGTTATATAAGTGTGGTTAGTTATTTTAACTTATCTATGCATTAGTTTCTTAATCATTAAAAAAGGGGCACTAACATTTGTATTATGAAGTGTTGAAAGAATTAAATAAATTCATGCAAGTAATTGGAGGTAACAGCACTTAGAAGTCAAAAGATGCTCAGTGAAATTTAATCACCTTTCTTACTGATAAAGTATGTTTTCTACTGTTCTGCTACTTGTGAACTAAGAAAAACTGAACATCAGCATCTTGTAGTTCTAACAAATTTTAACATCTTAAAGTAAATTTACTTATAGAAAAAATGACAGTATAGACACAGGCTTGCAAAGCCTTTCTCTCCAAACTAGACATGAAGTCAGTCAATAATATATCACCAAGTCTGCAAATAATAATGTTACACTATGAATTTCAAGAAATGGTTAAAATATAAAACCATTTAAAGCAAACTAAAAGAATCAGTACGGTATTTCTGATCCTGACGATGTCCATTTCATAGGATTAAAGTTGGGTGCGTTAAATTCTATAAATACTTATTGATTGACCTCTAACCCAGATTAGTCAGATAGGGTTGGGACCTGTATATAACACAGAGGAGGGAGGACGAGCATTAATTAAAAACATCAAAATAAAAAGCATATCCTGGAAAAGTTAAGTGAACTTTCAAGATTTTAGCAGAACTTATTAAGTCACCTATTAAGGACAAAATAACCATCAGCCTGGCCATAGCAACAATTAAATAAGGAGCTCAAAAACAATAGCTAAAGATATTTGAAGGCAATTCAAATATTCAGTATCAAACCAAACTGTCATTCCTGTAAAAAGATAACATGAAGGCATATTAAATATGTGGAAAATTTAGGAAATATTACCTCCATGAATCCTTCTTTAAAAATTCTTATTTAGTTAATTAATCCAGTCAAACCAATAAAGGAGCTAGGATAGGTAATGTCATTGTATGAAACATACATGATTAGCAAGTAACTTATTTAAAATATGATTAAGTCCAAATAATTGGTTAATATTATAAAACAATTCATTACTTATAAAATTATACAGTAAAAAAAATAAAAATATATGAAAATAAGGAACAGAGGAAAATCACAGCTAATTGAGATTGCCAAAAAGGCTAGGAGTTGTGTTGTAATATCTATGGTCTTTGAAGCAATAACATGCTTAAAAGACAACCCTTAGTAGAACAAGAAGCATTCTATACACCTTATCAGAAAGATGATCGTGTATAAAAGAGAGGGAAAAGGAAATACTTTAAGCTGGATGGCAGTGGCAAATGCCTGTAATCCCAGTGACTCAGGAGGCTGATTCGGAAAGATCCCAAGTTCATAAATCAGCCTCAGCAACTTAGCAAGGCCCTAAGCAACTCAGTAAGACCCTGTCTCAAAATAAAAACTAAAAATAAAAAGGGCTGGGGATGTGGCTCAATGACTAAGTGCCCCTGGGTTCAATCCCTGGTACAGAAAGAAAGAAAGAAAGAAAGAAAGAAAGAAAGAAAGGAAGGAAGGAAGGAAGGAAGGAAGGAAGGAAGGAAGGAAGGAAGGAAGGAAGGAAGGAAGGAAAGAAGGAAAGAAGGAAGGAAAGAAGGAAGGAAGGAAAGAAGGAAAGAAAGAAAGAAAGAAAGAAAGAAAGAAAGAAAAGGAAACACTTTAAAAACAGGAAAATTAAACGGTACAATTAAGACCAAGAATTTTTTAAATTAAATATCAATGGATTTGCCCAAACAATAACAATAAATAAAAAACTACTTTCTCAATGATTCAAGAAGCGTAAAACAAATGGCTAGGTAAAAATATATCGCTTCATTATTCATTTATTTATAATTAAATTATTTATAAAATAAATCAAAGCTTAAGATTTAACGAATAATAAATTTAAAAAAAATTTTTTAAATTTTATTTTAAATAAAATTGAAATATGAACCATCCCACAGTAGTGATTCTTCTGAGAAGAAAGTGATTTCATTTACAATTGAGTATATAGATTTTATTATTTACCTACTGAGATTTTCATCCTCAGACAGGGAGAAAACTTCCCTGCTGAGTTCTGAAAGATAATAAAAAACTATTTTTGCTTATTTATAAAACGTTTTATGATAATAATTAAACATGTTTCAGGTACTTCATAAGTGTGATAATGTTTCATTCATTTAATCCTAGCATCAAGCTCATAAGGTAAGTTTTATTGTTATCATTACCCACTAGATGACAGACAGCAGTTAACTATTTTACCCAAAATCCTACTGCTAAGAGGTGGCAAAGCTATAATTCAAATCCTAGCAATTCAACTCAGAGCACAGAATTTTTTTTAAACCTACATTATACAAGCAGAAATTAGAGAAGAAAATAAAATCCACTCACAGAGAACAGGCACACATATATTCTGGATTCACACATCCTGACCAGATATGGGCAGAGTAAAAAAGCTACCGACAGCCCCACTTCTTGGTAGTGAGGAGCTTTCTGAGTCTGTCAGTCCTAGCCAGAATTGGCTTTGGACATTAGCTGGACTGGGTCGTACAAAGTGAATGTGCCAGGGTTCCCCAAGACCTCCCCTACTTCTATGTTCTGAATGCTTGTGTCCCCCTCAAAATGCATATGACATTCTAATCTTCAAGGTTCCTCACAAAACTTGGAATGGAACCACCAATGACCTAGCCACACCACTCCTTAGTATTTATCCTAAAGAATTAAAGTCAGCATACTATATAATACATGCACACCTGTGTATACAGCAGCACAATTCATAATGCCCAAACTATGGAACCAGACTAGATGTCCTTCAATGGATTAACGGATAAGGAAAATGTGATCTATATACACTAGAGAGTTTTATTCAACCATAAAGAAGAATGAAATTATGTCATTCACAGAAAACTGGATGGAACTTGAGAGCACTGTGTTAAACTAATAAGCCAAACTCAGAAAGTCAAGGATTGTGATTTCTCTCATATACAGAGCTACAGAGAAAAATGGGGAGGGGAGATATCATGAGAATAGAAGGGAAACCAGTAGCGTAGAAGAGGGAGCAGGGGAAGAAAAGAGGGGATGCAATGGGGAAGGACTGGGGGAAGAAATTGACCCAAATTATATTGCTATATTGTGTGCATGTATGAATATGTAACAACAAATCTCACTATTACATATAATTATAATACACCAATTAAAAATTTTTAAAAAATAAATCCTAACCTCCAAGATGGTAGTGTTAGGAGTAAGGCTTTGGGAAGTTGATTAGGTCACAAGAGCAGAGCCCTCATGAATAGGATTAATGTCCTTGTGAGACCAGCCTTATGAAGCTCCCTTGCCTCCTTCCATCAAGTGAAGACACAGCTAGAAGATACCATTTATGAACTAGAATGTGGACCCTCACCAAACACCAAATCTCCTGGTGCCTTGATCTTAGACATCCCAGCCTCCAGAACCGAGAAATAAACTTCTGTTGTTCACAAAATTCCATATTTATGGTATTTCATTATAACATCCTAAATGGACTGACAACCAGGTTCTGTGATTTGCTAGATCTTACTGGACCCAGCATAGGGTTGTATTCACAACTAAGATTTATTACAAAGAAAAGATACAAGGCAAAATCAGCAAAGGAGAAAAGTACACAAGTAGAGTTCTGGTGAAACCAGGTGTAAGTTTCCTGGAGTCCCTTCCCAAGGGAACTACCCCAAGCATGTTCAACTCCTCCAGCACCAAGTGCGGCAACATATGGTAAGTGCTTTTACCAGAGAAGCTCCCAGGAGGCTCTCTGCCAATGGTTTCCATCGGTAGCAGGTAGGTAGGCACCCTCATGTAGCAGGTGCCAAAGTTCTAGACTTCCAAAAGGCAGGCACCTGTTAAATAGGAACACACTCTTTGCACAGTTTAGGTACAGTGATGCACCCTTGTCATTTAGGGAAGGTACTTTGCCAGTGTAGGGAACTATTTGCCAGTCAGATCTCAGGGACCAGAAAAGGGCCAACGTTGCATGCAGGCTTTTCTAAGAATAGGCAGTCTCAGGCCTGCCATATTAACTCTTCTCTGCAGAGAGAACATGAATCACTCAACCACCTTCATCTGAATTTCTCTTTATGATTTGAGATTGGTTTACTCTATAAGGGTCTGCAATTCTATCTTTCTAATATTCTTATAATTTAGATTTCTTGCTCTGCTCTACTCCCTACTGTACAATTATTCATGAAAATTTGTACTGGTCATAATTAGTTACACTTGGAAACATCACTGCCTTTGAGTTTCCAACAATACATGGTAGATTCTGGCAGCCATAAAAGGGGAGAGGGCATTGTGCCTAATGGTGGCCAAACTACAATTCTGTAGCAATTCAGTTATCATCTCCTCTATTCCACACTGTGACACCACGCAAGGCCTAATGATGAGTTCCAAATTCTCTGAATAAGTTCAAGGATGGCAAAAAATAATGAGCCATTAAACTTCACAAAGCTCACCACTCAATCTACACATGTAAGCATCGTTCATATGCAAGATAACATGCTAAAAGCAGTAAATAGATATGAAGCTAAATTAAGATGTATATCCTTCCCTGCAGCAGCAGATAGTCTTTTTAAGGGAAAATTGAAATGTATCACTGAACTTTCAAATCAAGTAAGCAATGTGTAGGTACTGAGGCTGAGAATGTAACAGTCAATGAATGGAAAAGGTGTCCACCCTCACTCCCAGAAAATGACTCAGAAAGATGGTGGCATTAGAGATAGAGTCTGGTCAATATCAGAATGTAGCAACATGGTGACATGATAGCAACAGGTAGGAACAGGGGATGAGGTTCTAAGGCCAAAGGATCCATATGCAGCTGGATAGGATGGTTTCCCATTCCAAAGTGTCTATTTATGCTATCAAGGTCAGAATGCCATGCACAGTATTTGAGGTCTATGAAAAATCTATGACTAACTATGACTAAAATCTATGAAAAACTACATGACTCTTTTAAAGTTGTCTAACGGTCTCACAGCATGGAATTTACCTAGCATTATAAGTAAAAATAGGAAGAACTCAATATTGTTCTGCTCAAGGTAAAACATTCTCTTTGTTCTTATTTATGTTTGTTTATTAGCTTATTTTTAGAAAAAGCTAGAATTTTTTTCCCTTTTTTCCTACTAATAAAATAAGGCAGGATTTGTAGAGAATTTCAATAATAGGTTTAGAATCAACAATAAACAAAAGAATGTGCCCAAGGTGTTCTCTCTCTCTCATTCTCTCTCATTCTCTCTCTCTCTCTCTCTCTCTCTCTCTAACTTGAGAATTTGGAGAATTTAATCCTTCTGATCTCTTCTCTTTCCAGAAAGGCCTTGTAAACTTTTTTCCAGATGCCCTCCTTCCTATGTAATGAATAGGATTTATTCTCACCACTGGGGTACATTTAGCTTTTCTTTGGAGCTTTTGCCTTTTTCATTTATATTCTTCTCTATTCCTATTCTTTAATTTGCTCCTTTTCCTTCCATACTCTCTCTCTTAAAGATTTGACCTATGTTAAATATAAGTAGCACTTCCGTAACAATCCATTTGGTCAATTGGGGTCTGAGGCTATCACAGGGCAGAATTTTACTAGAACTTTAGGAGCAGAGTGCAGCCTTTAAAGATTTCCAAGTTCATTCTAAGGACCAATTTCATTCTCTAATCAGAAGACTGTCATTTAGCTCTTAAAACAGTAGAAGATTTACAATCTCTGTCCCACAAGTCTGCTGTACTCAGGCATCCACGCACTCAGGTGATACATTTCTTTGGACTGCCCTTCAACTTTGCCCTAAACTAAGAAGACTGAATTCCCATCCACTTAGGACATAATATGTTGTTCACTTCCTAGATGTCTGGAATAAAACTTCTTTCTTTATTTTCTCCCAGTTATACTAGGTACATTTATGTGCACTCTATATTTACCATTCTGATTTTTAAAAACCTGTTTACCTTAGCCAGAAAGCAGTGCAAGACAAATATCTTTAAATAAGTTGAAGAAATTGGTTAAGTCAATGAGATAAAATACTTGAAGCCCAAGTTGGAGACCAAATACACTCTGCATCTATCCGAGCATGCAGTCATATTTTTACCCTCTCTTTATTTTGCATTTTAATTATAGATATGTTCTATTAAATGACTGACCCGTGCTGTACTCTATAACATTTTTAAAATTTATGGACTTCTTATTTTTAATGAGGATCTGTAGCTCAGATTCACCATTTACAACACAATAGCTGACTTTTGCTTCTAACCTCATTATTTCTCCTTCTCATTACTATTACTACAACTCGGAAATGTTTCAGCCAGAGTTAGTTGCTATTACTTTTATTTCTAAAAGCAAAAATCCCAGCAGATGTCTTTCCTATTCTTTTTATTTAAAATACTACCAAAAAGTCTTATTTCAGTCTTATTTTGTAATGGCATAGTGTACTGAATTCCAGATGAACATTAAGTTGTTTTCATTAAAATTCAATTCATAATTAAGCAATTTTAAAAAACGTAGTCTAGTGTGACACATGCCTTAATAGGCTACTCCACAAACTTAAATATTTAGAAAAAGCTATTTTGCCTTTTATAAGTTAAAGTAGTAAAAAACATAATAGTTTTCTGATTTAATAATTCAAAAGTGGTTTTTATTTTAACTGAGTTAGTTAACTGTGTTATTTTGAATTATTATTTTAATTGTGGTAGTTTATGGGGTGCAGTGTGCTAATTCAATACATGTATACCATCAATTATAGAATGTAGTTAACATTTCCATCTCCTTAACTTTTTAACTTTTGATTTAACATGTAATAGCTGTTCATATTTGGGGGGTTCAGTGTGATATTTCATCACATGGATACAATATGTACTGATCAAGTCAATGTGCTGTAACATTTCCATGTCCTTACATTGCTCTGTATTTGGAGCCCCAAGCTGCTCTCTTGTAGTTATTCATAAAATATACACTAGTTCACTACAAACCATAGCCCCCCATTGTTCTGTAGAACATGACTATTTATTACAAGAACTTGTACCCATTTGGCCCCCCTATCTAACCTCCCACTATTCCTCCTCCCCACCCTTCCCAGCCTCTAGTAATCACTCTTATACAATCTGATCATCTTTCTCTTAAAACATCCACACATGAGGGAGAACATGTGGAATCTTGTTGGGGGCAGGCTCTCAGGGCCCGGGAGCTGCCCTGCCCTTTCGAGATGGCGACCTGGCTGTATGCCAGAAACTTGCAGTAAACAGGTGGACAACTTAAGGAAGTGCACAGCATTGGCTGGCGGTAACATCACTGTGCATGCTTGGCTCGTGGGCAATGCCTGCTCTGATACACGCCTGTATTCTGCTCATGCATTCCCCTCGTGCTTGATAATGCTATTCCTTCTGATTGGTTGTAACTCTGCTCTGTAA
>CM053406.1:17337281-17349097 GCA_028644305.1 Xerus rutilus | reverse complement strand
CAAGGAGAGAACGAGGGAGAACAAGAGAGAGCTAAGGAAGGCAAGAAGAGCGCTCAACAAAAATAAAGATTGCTTTCTGAGAATAATGGTGTGATTATTGTCTCCTGCCGGCAGGCGACAATAGAATCTGTCTTTCTGCATCCAACTTATTTCATTTAAATGATGTCCTCTGTTTCTACATACTTTGCTGCACATGCCAGGATATCATTATTTTTATGGCAAAATAACACTCCTTTGTGAGAAAACATGCTCCCGGTGAGGCTCGGACTCCCAGGCTTGACCTCACCTGCACATACACTGCTGAGTGCCACATGCTAACTGATCATGCCACTGCAACATGCAGTGTCACCTGATTTTGTCAAAGGATTAGATAGATGCTTTCATATAGTTTTTTTGATCTCTCCTTTACTGTAGTGTTCAGAATTATTTGTTTCTAAGCTTCTTTTTCCCTATGTAAATACCAGAAAGATTTTTCAAACCATAAAGTTGGATATTCTTGAAAATTAAATAATAAAGAAGCCTCTTTACTAACTCAAACAGTTCCAATGGAGATATGATAGAATATCAGCCACTTGACTTATAAACTTAAAAAGATTAATACAAGTAATTTCTTAGGAGCTATTACTACATCTTGGGTCAAAAATGGCTACTAAAAAATGTGTAAGGCTATGTTGACCTAAAGATCATAATGCCCATCAATTAGATTTCTGTATGATATCTGAGATTATTACCCAACCAGTCTTTCAACACATAGCAGGACAGGCTTCCCACTGCACAGATGGGGTGGGTGGGGGAGGGTTCAAGTAAACCACCACATAAATCATGCTCTGGTGTCATGCAAGGTAACACTCCTATACTATTCAACAATCAGTGAGATTTTATTTTATTAATATTAATGAAATTCTAAAACACAATTTTCAGACAGTGTTCCTCTTCACCCAGAAACCTTTTTCTGTACTTCAATAGAATAATTACAGAAAAGATCTTATTAAGAAGGTGAGATAAACACAACTTTTATTAACTTTCTTATTTCATGAAGTTTTAAGGACCATGATCTATTCCTTAAATAAAGTTGGTCCTGGCAATTAAATGGTAACTAAATTTTTAAAAGCAAAGTCATATTTTAAATGTAGTGATTTAAACAGGAATACAAGACCTTGATTCATTCGAGACCACTTTTTGTAAAACTGTTGGAAAATCAGTTTTTTTTAAATTACTTTTACAGGTAACTTAATTGCATTAAGATTTCCATAGTAATGCATATTTTATTTTCTTCTATCATAGGACCATTATTTTCTGAAAGACGGACTAGGTCTTGCTTAATTTTGAACCCCTCCTATCTAGCTCCTGGCAGAAAGCAGGCAGTAGGCACTCAAAACAGATTCTGAACCAATGAATGAATCAATGCATGGAATAAAACCAGGCCAGTCACCTCATTATCATATTAAGAAGAGAAAGTACAAAACTTTTTCAATGTTTTATATAAGTACTTCAATACCATATTGGATCCAGTTAACAAAGTATTAAGAAGACAATGAGAAAAAAGCAGGGGGGTGGGGGAGTTATACAATAGAAAAAAAAAGGAAGAGAAAGAAACAGTGGGAGTTATCAGAGATCGGAAGACATGGCACAGAGGCAGAGGGAGAAGGAAGGTGGGGTGGGGGCCAGAGAGAGAGTAGGCTAGAAATACAGAAAATGGCAAAGAAATAAAAAAATAAGGTTGGTACAGAATATGCACAGACAGACAGAGAGGAGTGCATTGCTAGGTAAAGTTGTTATGCAAGCCGTACCACAATCTGCAGTTCACAGGCTGTTTAAACTTCTCATTACTTATTGTTGAAATGTGAATTAACTGTTTTGAGATTGTTTCTTTCTCCTACCCTTTATTTTTGCTAGTCATAGCAGCAGTGATCAGCAGTGACCAAAAACATCCCTCAAGGATCATTCAGTGGAGAGAGACCCTGTCCTACAGCTCCCTTCTCAGAGTGTCTACTTGTCCAAAGGGAAGGGAATCCTTTCACAAACTGTAGAGTGCCTTTGGGATGTAAATACATACCATACTACTTCTTTATTATGTAAGTTGAAAAATTTGAATAATATTTAACACAGTACCGGGCACATGATATATAATCAAAATGATTCCAAATCAGCTTCTTAGAGGTTTGTTTGTTTTTTTTTAAGTAGAGAATACTGTTAAACATTCTCATAAAAGGACATTTTGAAATGAGATGCTCTAATTTCACATCTATTTCTATAATCAATTAACTACACAACATTTGATTTTATGATACCATTTGTATCCTCCCTTTTCCTCCTCCTTGATTAAATTAACAATATTTGATTTGATTGTCTTGAATTATAAGACAGCTCTGGAAACCTCATCATCTGTAAACAGTCATTATTCTGGTCAAGGACCACTGATGGATGAATGTGATTGTTGACCTCCATCAGATGGTTCTTTCACATTGCTGCATCCCTGGGCTTTGTTTTCTTTGGAAGGATCTGAAGTAGTAAGAACTCATTGTTATGGTTATGAACAATGAGACACAAAAAGATCCTACTACCAAACCTCTGGTTACATCAGAAACCACATATTATTCAGAGTGAACTTTTAAGGGACAAAGCATACTTCAGAAGGAAATGGGTTTTTAAAAAATATCCATTCTACTATCACAGAATAGCAGACTAAAAAGCAGCCACATCAGACAAGAAGTCTGTTCCTTCCTTCTGCAGCATATTTCTTTCTTCTCTGTCCTTGGTCCTTTTTACCTCCTAAAAATTAACTATGAATATACAAGTAACTTTATAGATTAAAAATTTGCTTTGCTTCTTAGCACAAAAATGGTTTCTGATCATTTGTATAAACCTATTATTTCTGCAACAAATTGATCACGTTTTCAATCAATTTATCATTTATGAGATGCTTAATTTTCTTTCCTGATTTTAACATGAGGGTTCTCTTCTCTCCTAAAATTAGACCAAAGAATAGTCTAAAAATTGTTAAAGAAAAACAAGTCATTCAATATTTATTTGAATACAGTAAGGAAACATTACTCAGGACCACTGCAGTAGGTATAGGGACCACAACAATGGGACTTTGTAGTGGGTTAGAGAGATTGAGCTCAACTCCAAACACAGCATGGGCAAATGCACATTTATAGCCAAGGAGCAGAAAAGGGGTGAGTGGAAGGAAAATCGACTAAAAGGAAATGTCAGAGGTCAGGGGGATTCTGGCTAACTGACCTACCAGAATTCTTGCTGAAGACAGGCCAGAGTGATCAGACATTACCTGCAGGTGAAGAAGGACAAGGAACCTGCTCATATATGGTGATCAATTATCTAGGATGGGATTTTTTTGCTAAATCAATTTAGGTTTCTTTGCTAAAACTGGATTTTATAAGGATAACCCACAGATGGGCCTAATCCTTGATGAGGTCACCATTTAAATAAACTCTCTGATTAGTGCAAATATGTCTCTGAACTTTGAACTACATGAGTTTTAAAACTGACTACTGAAAGTAACCAGGATTTTTGTGTCAGTTATTTATATTCAGATCTGTGTTTTGATCAGAAGTTGATGGTGGAATGCTCTAGAAGAAAACACAGGCCAAGAGTAAAAAGACCGGAGGAGGACCTGGAAGAAGTTCTGCAGCTTCCCAGCTGTTCTGATCTCAGAGTAGCTCCTCAGCACCCTTGGTCTCCACCTTGCCCATCTGTGTCTGGAGGGGATGCTGAGCAATGTGCGCTGTCTCTGAGTCAGAACTAGTCAAAGATTATAACACTTCACTATGGTGTCACTTCTCTGATACAATCCTTGTACCGAATCTAATCTACTCCCTGCTTGCAAGACTCTGGATCCTAGGGTCCTTCCCCAGCATCCTGTAACACTTACTATGTGACCTGGGTGTAGAAAAAAATATGTCCTTTCCATGATGGAAAGGACAGCCTGTACAAGGAGATGTGTGTGTGTGTGTGTGTGTGTGTGTGTGTGTGTGTGTGTGTTGCTACGCTCGATATTTTTTCAGGGTGATATTTACTCATGCTGATCAATTAGGCTAACATGTCATCACTATTGATTCACTTATCAGGAACAAGTCGACATGACATTCAAAAAGAAAAATTAAAAGGATTTAGAAAAAGGATGGAAAAGGTATTTTACTACTTATCAAAACATAAAAATAAAGATCTTCCATTTAAAAAAAAATAGGTTGTGAACAGAAAAGTAATAAGGCCTTGATGATACAGAAATAGACAAGTTCAAAACTGATTCTCACATATAGGAAGTAACACACACATTCTGACTGCTTTTAAAAATTGAGTCTTCCTCAAGTTTGATGATCCTTGCATTCTGTTCAAAGAGGAGACTATGATCTAAGAAACTAGTAATTTTAAGACAATTTAAACAGCTATCATCAATGACTAGCAAAGTGTCCTAACTATATCAACCCTCTGAAAACAAGATAGAAGCATTCTCTGATATGTTCATGGACTCTTAACACAGAAAGATAGGACTTCCTGACATGTACCTTCCATAATTGTTGGCATAATATATTTAATTCTAGCTATGAAAAATAGGATATATATAAAGATATATATAAATCCTCAACCTTTCATGATTCCATTTTAGCTTGTTACTTAGACTTCTTTATGATGTGACTAGAGTCACATAGAAAACTCTAGAGAAAGGCTATGTGAATTTGTCGAAAATTATCCTGTCTACCTTCTGTATTCATTTAATATGAAAGAATAACTTCTTTGGTTGTCACAGTCACTGTAATATCATAATATTATAATAAATCTTGTAAAAATTGAAATTCATGAGTCGATACATTTCCATTCCATTAGTCACTCGTCTACACATCTCATTCAAACCTAAAATTCTCTTCTCACTCTCATTGAGACCTCGCTTCCTACTTCACAGAGGAAATCACAAAATGAACTTCTATGTGCTCTCACTACCACAGGGACCGAGTGCATCCCCACCTGGCTCCTCCACCAGCCTCCCATGCCCAAGGATGAACCTGCTTGTTCTCTGGATTCGGTTCACTCTTGGTAAATTTTGCACACATAGTTTTCCACTTTCTCCTCTTAATTACTATTTTTGTGCCATTCTATGGGATTATTTTCATTAGCATGAAAATAGTCCACAATAGCACTCTTTTTAAAAATACTTTTCCCTATCCTACATACCCTCATTTATCTGCTCTCTTTTATAGTAAAATTCCATACTTTATAGTAATCTTTTACCTACATAATGACTTATGAATCTAATTTCTTAATTTAGTGACAAAATAGTCCCTCCTTATTGCTATCAAGCCTGTAGGCACACGTGAGGTCTGACAATCAAACTTTCCAATCTCCATTTTATTCACCAGTGATCAAGACATTTCAACCACAATTTAAATAACAATGCTGCTGAGACTATACAAGGCATCAGAGAAGCCAGCTGCTTCCTTTATAATTGTCCTGGTTCCATAACAGCACTATTAGCAAAACCCATTTCTTCACAGGCTTTAGCAGAGAGGTCCTAAGAAACAAGAATTAAGGGACTATGTTTACATTAGGCCATGTTACCATTAGGATACTAATATCTATCACTAATATTTTTCCTTTGATTTATTGTTGAAAATAAATCATCCCAATATAATTATATACATAAGATACTTAAAATATTTATGTTTTGTATAAAATATATATTTTAAAGCATAAGAAGAAAAGGACATCTATCAACTAAATTTACCTAATAAAATATGAATGGCATTATTTAGGCAGGGAAAGAAACTCTTAGAAGAATCTCACACACCAGTTAATACTCAATAAAAAATGTGGCCTCATCAGAGGAACTCAACAAGAAAGAGGAGCGTGCCATTTACCACCCCTGCTAGCACAGACAATTACAATCTTGTTTTTAAGGTGTAAAAGAATTTCAAATCATTCAACCAGATGCAAATACCAATCAAAATTACATTTCTCCCCTATATACATATATGACTATACTACCAGTGTGACTGTGCACGGAGGAATGAGAAGTTGTGCTCCATTTGTGTACAATGTGTCAAAGTATAACTAATTAGAACATTTAAAATTTTTAAAAAATTTAAAAATACATTTCTCTTTTCATCAATAATGTCTTGATTTTGAACTGTAGAATTAGGAAAATATAATATTACATTATATAAAATTAGTAAATAGGTTCTGTTGCACACAGAATTTTGTGGCTATTTTCTACATATTCCCAAAAGGAATTCTTGTCAAAGTTTGATTATAAATGTAATGTAAAAATCATAAATGGGATGCTAAAAATCATTATATAAAAAGCTTATACAATCTTATTAAAGATTGTTGTATACTGACTAGAAAATATATGTATTTCTAAATATAATATTCCATAGACTTGGACTAACAACAAAACTGAAGGAAATTAGCACCTACAAACAGCCCTAGCATTTGGTCCCTGTATCTGAAACCAGAGAAGCCAACACAGAGCATACCCATTTTTAGGTCAATATAACATGTTGGCAAAGCCTTAAGCTTATGTCACATAAGCCTTAGCTTTCAAAATTAGCATTAACCTTTAATCATTTTCCAGAACTTCTATCAGTAGTCATTTAGTTCAACCAGCTCACTTTGCAAATTAGGGACTAAATTTTTAGCACTATTAACAGGATCATCCCAAGGTTACCCAGGAGGAAATGAGAGACCTGGGGCCAGAACCCAAGTTCCTTATTCTCTCTCTCCAAAGCAATTAATTTCATTCACTTCAGAAGATGTGCCAGATAAAACAGTATTTTTAAATGTGCAAAATTATTGTTCTGCAGAGTTTAAAATGATTTGAATTTTGAAAATCACTGTACATCTTTTCATTATAAGCTAAAGGGGCTATAAAGTATAAGCATGCTTTTACAATTCATTTTCTAAATTGTAACATATTTTGAAGAATCTAAAATGCGATGTTCATTAAGTCTAATTTATGTCTCTTGAAGTTGTTCAATAGGTAATAAACCTTTTCAAGAAGCAGAAATTGCAGTCCTTTTCCACTAATGTCTCATTAAACTTAGTTATCTGTATCTTTAATGCAAATTCATTCTTTGGCATGACAAAAGTTCTGTTGATGAGGGAAGTATAGTACTATGCATCCTAAATATGGAAGTGTACATTGATTGTTAAAATCCCTGAATCTGAACATAGAGGGGTAGTGAAATGTTCTCTTCTAAATGACACCTTCTCTGGCAGCCCTGGTGTGCTTGGAATTTTCCAATGGTACACTTGTTGTCCAGGCTAAGTATTGAAAATATCTCTGTTTACTCTTTAAAGTATTTTGGTTTGACAAAATTGTTTGATCACTTTTAATGATGCCCTTTCACACCTCTGTACATTTGCACTTGATAGTCGTACGTCGATTTCTTTTTCCCAAATGTCCTCCTGGAAAAGAAACCATTCACATCTGCGTTCAAGTTCTACTTCCTCATAAAGATTTCCTTGTACTAATGACTTCTGTCCCTCATTACACTGCATATAAAATTCCATTACAGCCATTATTTCAGTGTGTTACAGCTGTTTATTTGCCAAGACATGGGTTCCTTGTGAGCAGGGATCAGTGTCTCTCCATCTTTGTCTGGCACTCAACACCAGCCACACAGAATCATTCACACAGTTCCTACTGAATGAATGAATTTATCATATGCCCTATTATATAAAATTTAACTGTTAGACATTTGTATTCTTCAAACTCTTAGCATGTTGAAGGATGCTGATTCAATTCTGACATGATTTATATCATAAAAGATATAACCATAAAAGAATTCTAGGCATAATTTCCTACCTATATGAGAATTAAAAGTGTTAGTTTGCATTTATAAATTCTTAGGTGAGCTTTAGTAACTCTATTATTATATGTGCTCAAACATATAACCTATCATGTGTATGTATGTCTATTTCAGCAGCTAAGGTAAATTCACACAGATGACCATGGCAGGGAGTTAGCAGTTAGCTGTTTTCAATTTAATAGTAAAATGCACAAATGTCTTCTCAGTTCTTTTCTTTTAAACCAAGTGCACATTTTTATCATGTTCAGTTTCAACTAAGGGTGCACTCTGACTGGAATATTCAAAGGCAGCTAGAATAAAATGACTGGTGGTACATACAAATATTCCTTTCCCATTTTAAACTACTGTCTTTATTGGACTAATTACAGTGTTCTCAAACATTTGTGTACATAAGGATTACACGATATATTGAAAATCAAGATTCCCAAGACTTGGTGGGACCCAAAAATCTGAATCTTTAAAAAAAATCACCCTATCCAATTGATTTCTATATAGGTGGTTTTCAGATTGAACTGCAAGAAACACTGAAAGGTAATGGAAACCTTAAAAGTAAAGACATGGCACCCAGTTCACTGTAAATAATTCTTATTTAGTTACCAACTTCCTGATTATTTCCACTGCAGAGTTAAATAGAGGAACAAAGAATATTTGTAAGATCTAAAACAGTTGAGTTTGAGATCTTAGTCTACATGTGTGTATAAAATGTATTACATATATAGTATACTCCAGATATAAATACATATACAGTCATCCCTTCATATCTATGGATGAACTGTTCCAGGACACCCATCAGATATCAAAATCTGCAGATGCTCAAGTCCCTTATGTATAGTATTTGCACATGACCTATACACATCTTCTGGTATGCTTTAAAGCATCTCTAGACTACTTATTCTATTAAAATAGTTGTTATATTATTTAGGGAAAATGGCAAAAAAACAAGCCTATACATATTCAGTACTAACTCAATTTTTTCCGAACATTTTTGATGCACAGTTGCTTGAATCCATAGATGTGGATCCTATATATATGGGAAATCAACTGCATACATATTATATATTACACATAATTTGTTACAAATTGCAAATACATTTTACATGTTATTATTATATAAAACAACCAGTTGAATTATCTGAGACTTGGATGTAAAATCAAGTTACCTTAAAGAAAGTAAAGGAATGCAACCTTTCTTTCATAGCTGAACTAGTATGAAAGTAGTGCGAACTATGATTCCTTCTAACTTCACATATAGTTTTCATTCTGTCCTTGGAAGCTGAAAAAAATATCTCCTTTAAAAGATGAAAAGGAGGCTGGGAATATAGCTCAGCTGGTAGAGTGCTTGCCTCACATGCACAAGGCCCTAGGTTCAATCCCTAGCGGAGGAGGGGGAGAAGGAGGAGGAGGAGAGAGAAAATATTTGGGCCTGGGGTTGTGGCTCAGTGGTAGAGCGCTTGCCTAGCACATGTGAGGCACTGGGTTCAATTCTCAGCACCATATATAAACAAATAAAATAAAGGTCCATCAACAACTAATAAAAACTTTTTTTAAAAAAAGTGGAAATATTTAGCCAGGCACGGTGGCGCAAGGCTGTAATCCCAGCACTTAGGGAGGCTGAGACAGGAGAATTGCGAAATCAAAACCAGCCTCAGCAACGGCGAGGCACTAAGCAACTCAGTGAGACCCTGTCTCTACATAAAACACAAAATAGGGCTGGGGATGTGGCTCAGTGGTCAAGTGCCCCTGAGTTCAATCTCCAGTACCAAAAAAAAAAAAAAAAAGTGGAAATATTTATTTGAAGGGGCAAATGCCTTCTGAGTAAGAGGTGCACTCTACAGTGGATCCCTCTTGTCCTTTCATTCAGGGTGGAGAGAGGGAAGGGCCAAGCAAACTAGTTCTGGTGTGTTAAGAAAGACAAGACCTGCTCATATATCAGCACTTGCAGGCAACACTTGCAGAGGCAGAGAGACAAACAATTGTAGAGTAAACTCACAGCAGCCACTTGTAATAATCCACTTATCTTTTCATATAATAAATATGGACAACTAAGAATCACCAGTTATTTATAACTAATGACAAAAAAGAGAAAGCTCTAAATAAAGAACAACTGATTCAGGAGGAAACAGGATTGCTCCAATAAGTGAAGAGATCTTTTAAGCCAGTGGCACACACCTGAAATCCCAGCAGCTTGGGACGCTGAGGCAGGAGGATTGCAAGTTCAAAGCCAGCCTTAGCAATTTAGCAAGGCCCTAAGCCACCTAGTGAGATCCTATCTCAAAATTAAAAAGTGAAGGAGAGAGAGAGACACACACAGAGAGAGAGGGAGGGAGGGAGGGAGGGGATCCTTAATTCTTGTAAGTATTCTAAGAAGGATCCATAAATATATCCATTCATAAACTGGAACAAATCAACATTTCAAAAGGGAATGACATTAAGTAAGAGGCCACAAAAATTAAGAAATAATTACCAAAAATGCTGAAAAAAAAATCAGTATTTTTTCAGTTGGGAAAAGATGAAGAAGGACCCCAAAATGTAAAGTAATAAAATAATATTCCTCAATATAAAAGTTGAAGAATAGAGAATAAATCCAACAGGTCCAATATCCACCTAAGAAATATCAGTAAGAACAAAGACAATGAAGGGGCAAAAAAATAATCATACGGCAGAAGTTTCTAGAGCCCTAGACATGACTCTCCCAGATAAAAGAGTTCAGTAAATGTGGTTTGGGAAAAATGAAAAACAGCCTGTAAACACATGCTCAGTAATGTCAGTGTATATCTTAACCGGTGCTCCTCATTCTTCTTTCTGTACCTCCTGCTTCTGCTTGACTCCCACACTGTGTGGACCCAGAGGCTCAGTACTTTTGCTGCTTCTCTTCATCTCTTCTATATTTCCTTCTTTTGATCTCATATAGACTTTGAATGTCGTTTATATATTGAAAACTTTTGGGTTCTTTACCTCCATTTCCAACTTCTCCCTCAAATTCCTGATATCAAACTGATTTCCTTTCTGTCATCTAACACACATAGCAAATATATGACTAAAATAGAATTTGTATACCAGTGTCTATTCCAAATCTCTCCTCTTACAGTCTTCACATCTCAGTAGGTGGCAACACCCTTAATTCTGTTGCTTAGGCCATAAAACCAGTCACCTTTAACTCCTCTCTTCCTCATACTATGCAAGGTTAGCATCAAACATGAATTTGTAGGAAAGGTCTGTTCAAGAAGAGTATGAACTCTCCTTAACACTATGATGAAGCTGCATTTTCTCTCTGCCTCTTATCCTCTGTATTGATTATAGTTCATTCAAAGCAAAACATTTTTTAAGAATATGAGAATCCATCTCCTTGCTGATGGTACAGACATTGCATATTCTATTGTAAATAAACTTACATAATGTTTTAAATTTTGGAAATTGGTTTTATGTTTCAAATCATCAAAGTATGAAAGATTTCTCTATTTACTAAATTAACTCTACACTCTATAAACCTTGAAAACATAAAAGTAAAGAAAGCAGGACTTAACTGAACATAGAGATAGAAAAAATATAGCATGAAAAAAATCTCTGCAATTAAAAAGTAGAAAATCACAAGGCATAGTCAAAAATTGATGGATCACAAAATAGAAATTTTATGAAGGTATGTAACAATAGAATTATTTTATTATGTCTATAGAATTAGAATGGGAAGGACAAGTATAAGAGAGAGAAATTTCTCACATGTAATAAAGGGGAATTAATAGCTATTTTAAATTAATATATCAAAATAAAGTATATACATCTTATTTAAGACACCAGAACAATCATAAAGTGGTTAAAAATAATCACTTTTGATGAGCAGGGATGGAGGAAAGTGCAATGAGCCTTATTTTCATTTAGCAGCCTCTTCAGTGTTTGAATTTTTATTATGGTATATATTGCGGTTATTAATTAAATGAGCAAATACATAAAATATTAATAAATAATAAAGCAAATAATCACATCCAATCTAGT
>CM053406.1:17306533-17336781 GCA_028644305.1 Xerus rutilus | reverse complement strand
AATAAGACAGAAGTAGAGAATGTATTTAGGACACTACTACACTAGCCCTGGGAGGTGATGATAAAAACTTATTAGTAGAAATAGAAAGGATTAGGTAGATTTACACAGGAAAGGCCATAGGACTTGGTGAACAAGAGACATAGGAAAGTGGAGAGAAAAGAGAATCAATAACAACTCCTAAAACTCTAACGAATATAACTTAATAGATAGTAGTAGCATATGCCGAGATGCAAAACCTGGAAGAAATTGGTTTTAGATTGTTGAGTTGTAATATGTCCAAAAGGATATGTCAAATAGAGTTGGAATTACTAGCTTGACGCTCAGACCAGATCTGAACTAAAACATAAAGTAATGAGCCATCTGAGTATAAATGGTAATTGAGTTAAGGATATAGATGAGTCATAAAGGAAAAATATATATTGACTAAAAAGAGCTCAAAACCAAGTCTGAAAGCATTTCTACATTTAAGAGCTGAACAACAAGGATAACCTTACAAAGGAATGAAGTTGGAGAGGAAAAGTAGGAGTAAATGAAGTGGTAGGGCATGGCTGAAAATGTAAACATAGACCAAAAACCAGACTGATGCATGTCTGACATTAACAATGGTTACTTCTTGGAAATGGAACTGGACAGAGGGGGACTATTTTACTCAAAACTATTCTAAGTTGACTGGATTTGTTACAGAGAGCTGGTATTGAAAGAATATCTTAACATTTAATATTTTATTATTTCACTGAAAGAATATCTATCTGCCCTACTGATCAATACAATAAACTAAGGTCAATTGAAATAATACCTCTTAAATAAATATAATTATTAAGGAGCTCAAAAAGTGTTCAAGAGAAATATTTCATGTACCATCATTTTCCGTAGAATTCTTGATTGCTAGAACTAGTTTTTGAATACTAATTTTTACACATACATGTTTTATGCAATGTTTAACATAAGTCTTGTATATATAGTAACCTAGAACATGCAAATTATTTTTCAAAGTGTCTTTTAGAGGATGAGTCATTGTCTTTTTTTCTTCCTAGTCTAAAGAAATATCAAAGATGAATAATACAATAAATCTTGTTTGGGAGGTTCTTTGTTTGTTTGTTGCCTTATATACCCGGAAGTGGATCTGAAAATCCAGCAACCCGATAACATATACAGAGACAGACAAAAGAAAAATTCAAAGGGAACTGCATTCTCTCTGACCAAAGGAAAAGCCCAACAAAATTAAAATATTTTCAATAATTGTCTGCACCAGTCAAATACCACCAGTAAAATGTGGCTTAACACCCACTCACACCCACAAAAGCCATGTGTGGAGCCTAGGCTTTCATGCTCACCAGGCTAACTCATTTACTTGGGCAATGACAAAGCAGACCAAGTAGGGAATGGAGATTTCCAGAACCCTTCTTAGTGTCAGTGGAGACCATGTGGGGAGGTGAACTACCACCTTCACTTAGCAGAATCCAGGTGCACCTCCTCTTCCCACTGAAGAGAGGTCAGAGGAGGCCTAGTGGAGAATCAGGACATTCACTACTGTCCAACTCCCACCAAAAATGGAGGCCAGGTAAGAAGCAGTAGCAAGCATTTCTCCATCTCTCAGCCAGGGAAGTAGCAGTGGAAGCTTATTAGATACAAAGATTTTTGAAAGCCTCAACAACTCTTATGATGCATTTCAAACAAATTAAAAATCAGAAAGCCTCAGAAAAGAAATAAAAGATGGAAAGAAGAACCATATGGAAATTTTGGAAGCAAAAAACATAATCATTAAAGAAATTTTAAAAATCAGTGGTTGGTCTCAAGAGCAAAATGGAAGGGATACAGGTAAGAATCAGAAAATTTCAAGATAGAATCATACAAACTACCCAATCAAAACCAGTATTAAAAACAACAACAAAGAGAAAATAGACTAAAAAAGAAAAGAAGAAAAAAATATATCCTGAGGACACTGTGATTCTATAATGAAAGATTAACATTCATGTAATTAGAGTCCTAGAAGGAGCAGAATAGATGATAGGGTAGAAAAATACTTGAGGAAATAATCCCTTAAAACTTTTTAAATTTGGCAGGAAGCATAAACCTAAAAATTCTGACCAAAATCTAAACACAATAAATCCAAAGAAATACCAACACATATGATAATCAAACTTTTAAAAACAAAAAACAAATCCTGAAAATAGAGTAACTTAAGGTAAAAACAATTTTAATGTCAGCAGATTTATCATCAGAAGTCATTCAGAGCCGGGCACGGTGGCTCAAGCCTGTAATCCCAGCACTTAGGGAGGCTGAGACAGGAGAATCGCAAGTTCAAAGCCAGCCTCAGCAAAGGCGAGGCGCTAAGCAACTCAGTGAGACCCTGTCTCTACATAAAACACAAAATAGGGCTGGGGATGTGGCTCAGTGGTCGAATACCCCTGAGTTCAATCCCCAGTACCAAAAAAAAAAAAAAAGAAGTCATTCAGACCAAAGGAAGTAGCATATTTTTTAAGTGATAAAAGAAAAGAACTATAAACCAAGAATTTTATTATATGCAGTGAGTATATCCTTCAGGAAGAAAGAAAAAAATAATAACATATTCAATGAAAGGAAATTAAAATAACTTTTGCCAGGTGACCTATGGCTAATAGAACACATGTAAAAAGAAATCTTTGACCATTAGTGAAAAAACATGCAGAGGAAATATTTAAGGCAATTATAATGTAAGTGGGGAAAAGTAAAGGGATAAAAAAGGAAGTAATTTTTCTAAATTCACACAAACTGGCAAAAGGATGGCACCAGCCAACTTTAATGATATGTTAATATAAATAATAAAAATTAAATTCTAATAAACTGTTCAAGTATGAACCATACATGTCATTGAAGGCAAGAAAAGAAACTGAAAACCAGAAACAAAAAAATAAACTGGCAAACTTAAGCCTCAATAATTACATTAAATGTAAATAGACTACATCAATTAAAAACTTGAGATTGGCACAGTGGAATCTGAAGACATGAACCAATTATATGCTGTCTAGAAGAAACTCACTATATATAGGCAGGTGAAAAGTCTAGAAGCAATATATTGTACAAACATTAATCAAAAGAAAGCATATGTGATTACATTAATATCATGTAAAACAAAATTCAAAGAAAATTAATAGGAAAATTATATGATGTTAAAAGTATCAATTTAGCAAAAAGATAAAGCTATTTTAAATGTATATAGACCAAATAATAGAGCCCCAAGATATGTAAAGCAAAAAACAGAGAACTGAAAAGAGAAACACAAATTCAGAATTATAGTTCGAGACCTCAAAAGCCTCACTCTAAACAACTGGTAGAACAAATAGAAAATCAACTGTGATGTAAAAGAAATCAACACCATCATCACCCAGCAGTATCTAATTAACATTTACAGAACATTCACCACCAACAATAGCAGAATACACATGTGCAAGTGTACATAGAACATGTACCGGGAAAACCATGTCCAGACCAAAAGAGGACCTCAACATTTAGAATAATCATTTAATACAGAGTGTATTTTCTGACCTCAGTAGAACCAAACTAGAAATAAGTAATAGATAATAGGGAAATATTCAAATATGAGAAAGCTAAACAACATAGTTCTAAATAATCTACAGGTCCAAGATAAAGTTTCAAAGGCAATAAAAATGCATCAAAATGAATGAGAATTAAAACATAACATATCCAAATTTTTGGGGTGCAGCTACACCAATACTGAGAGGAAAATTTATACCAATAAATGCATTAAGTAGAAAAGAGAAAAAGTTTCACATTGATAACCTAAGCTTAGTTAGGAACTTCCCACCTCTGAAATTAGAAAAAGAAGAGCAAAACCCAAATCAAACAGAAAGGGGGATATAATCAAGATAAGAATGACAATAATGGAATTGGAAATAGAAGATGAGTGGAAACAAAGTGTTGATTCATTAGAAAAATCAATGAAATTGAAAAACTTCTAATAAGAGTGACAAAGAAAGGAGAGAATGGGCACAAGTTACCAGAAATATAATGAAAACAGACCCTGCAGATGTAGAGATTTCTTCCTGGGAGGAGTTTTAATATTATGTACTAAATATCCTTAACCATTTTAATGATATTCAAATTATGTATTTCTTATTAAACAAATTGTGTTAATTTTTGTTGTTTTCATTGAATTGGTACATTTCACCTAATTTTTCAAATTTGTATGTCATTATTTTTATAAAAAATAATACACCTTATGCAAAAATTAACTCAAAATGGAATATGGATTTAAATGTAGAAGATAAAAATACTAAACTTTTAGAAAAAAAATAGAAGAAGATCTTCAGTGTTTAGTGCTAGGCAGAGTTCTCAGACTTGACATCAAAAGCATAATCCATGAACGTGAAATTTATGAATTCAATTTTGTCAAAACTGAAAAATTTGACTCTGCATTAAACCTGTTCAGGGACAAGAAAGACAAGCTATAGACTAGGGTAAAGTATTTGCAAACCACATATCTAACTAATGCATAGGATCTTAAGCACATAAAGGATTCTCAAAACTCAGCAGTAAGAAAACAAACAACTCAGAATATGGGGAAGATATAAGCAGATGAAAAGATGTTCGGTATCACAAGCCAGTAGGGATAGATAAGCTAAAACTGCAATGAGCTATTACCACACACCTCTAAGAACGGCTAAAATAAAAACTGAGACAACACCACATGCTGGATGTGAGGATACAAACAAATCTGGATCACTTATACTTTGCTGAAGGGAATGTAAAATCGCCTAGTCATTCTGGAAAAATGTCTGGCAGTTTCTTAAAAAAAAAAACAACTCAATTTGTAAGTGTCATACAGCTCAGTTGTATTCTTGGCATTTTTCCTAGATAAATGAAACATATTCACACACACACACATACAAACTGTACATGAATGTTTATAAAAGAATTATGCATGACAGCCAAAACCAAAACAACAGACAGCCTTCAACTGGTGAGTAGATGAACAGTGTGGTACATCTATATCATGAAGTATTATTAGACCATTAAAAAGAAATACACTATTGGGGCTGGGGTTATGGTGCAGTGGTAGCGTGCTCGCCTAGCATGCGTGAGACACTGGGTTCGATCCTCAGCACCACTTAAAAATAAAATAAAGATATTCTGTCCACCTACAACTAAAAAATAAATATTTAAAAAAAAAACAAAAAACAAAAAAGAAATACACTATTAATACATGCAACCAAAAATGCCAGTCCCAAAATGTTACAAACTGTATTAATCCATTTATATAACATTCTTGAATGAAAATTGATAGAGATGAACAAATTAGAGGGTGCTCAGCACTGAGGGGGAGAGAGGAGGAAAGAGGGTCTCACTATAAAAGGGCAACATGAGGGATCCTTTGTGGTGATGAAAATATTCTTTTGATTGTATTCTCTTGATTGGATCAGTAAACAAATCTGGTTGTAATGTTGTGCTATAGCCCTACAAGATGTCACCATTGGAGGAAACTGAGTCAAAGGACACAGCATTCATATCATTTCTTCCAGCTGCATGTGAACTCTCAGCTCATCAGAATATAAACTTTAATTAAAAAATAAATCTTGTTTTTTTTTCTCATACAGGCTGGTACATGTTTAGGTTTCTGTCCCAGAGCACTGGCCTAAAAGGACAATACATAGCACACACACTACTTATCTTTTAAAAAAAAGAGAGAGTCATTTGCATACATTGTGACAGTACTTAACCAAGTGCATTTTTAGCGAAGGGAAAGAATTTTCAATCCAAATTGCACCTAATCATTGTCAGTTATTTAACAGCGTTCGTTTAAAATAAAAATAAACACACAAACATCTTACTAAGTTGGGATAAACCAAATTGCATTATTGGTTACAAGGCAGAAAAGAATTAGTTAAGCAAAAACCACCATTTCCTCAGAGCAGCTTTGGCCACAATGTTACCTGTTCATCAAGACAAATTAGTTGAGTTAAAACAAAATAAAAAAACATGTGAAGAAGTAAGAAGCATGCTTTCTACCACTCCAATTAAAGTCACAAAAAAAAGAAATCTCAGAATTTTTAAAAACTCAGAACTCACTAAATAGTTCTTTATATTTGAAGATTCAGATTAAAATAAGATTATTTTTATAGCCATAAATTTTGCAATTATATTGAATAAGTAATATCTATTGGATAAGTATAGTTTCCTCAAGCAAAATAAAATGTCTAATTATCATTCATGTTATTTTATTTGAATATATCCTCTTTAGAGTTTAATTACTTTACAGTTTTTATTTCTAGCATATGAACATAAGTTCTAAATCTAACACATTAATCTCTAATTTTAGCTATCAATTCACTCAAATCTGATCTCTCTTATGCTACCCCATCTGTTACTACCTCAAACCATTGGTGCATAAAGTTGCATGAACATGGGGTAGTCATTACAAACTCTTGGGCATTTTCATATTCTGCTCTAATGGCAAACCAAAACACAAAACAAAGTCACACACACAAAGAGTTTATTTAGCACTGTCTTTCTGAAAGAGTGAACCTTGTTCCAGCTTAAAACTTTAATAAACTGTAAATGCAAAGGCAGAAAATAGCTGAGTTTGGTTGTGGAGTTGGACTCAGCTTACTTATGCTGTACAATGGAATACAAAACTGAGGTACAATTAAGGAAGAAGATGATGATAGAAGGGATGTAGAGATTAGAGAGGAGAAGAAAATATGAGACAGAGAAAGAAATGAAAAGGAGAAGATCCAGCTAGCAAACTATGTAAGGTTAAGAGGACTGTCAAAACACTGATCCTGAGATCCCCTCAGCAGAGTTAAGGGTAAGCATTTTAATATTTAATTAGCAGCTGTTTGCACTTGTATAATATTCCTCTCTTCTCTTCTTTAACCTTTAATATTACCTACTAAATTTACACACAGAATTCTAGTGTAAAGGAAGCGTGTATAGTCCATGTAATGGTTTGGAAATGAAGTGTCTCCCCAAATCTACTTTTGTTAATGCAGGAATGTTCAGAGTTGAAATGATTGGGTTATGAGAGCTGTGAATTAGTCAGTCATCTTAGTTTGAATGACTGGGTGGAAACTGTAGGCAGATGAGGCACGACTGGAGGAAGTGAGTCACTGGGGGCATATCCTGGAAGGATGCGATTTACCTGTGACCTCTTCCCTTGCTCTGCTACCTGACCACCATGGAATGATCTGTGAATTAAAGAATGACTTAAGTGAGCAAATACAGGCAAAAATTGATCACTCCAACAAAGAAATAAGAGAGCAAATAAAGGCAACCATTGATCACTTCAACAAAGAGATAAGGGAGAAAATACAGGTAGCAAAGGATTACTTTAAGAAAGAGATAGAGGCTTTGAAAAAATCAAGCAGAAATCCTTGAAATGAAGGAAATAATAAACCAAATAAAAAATTCAATAGAAAGCATGACCAACAGACTAAATAACTTGGAAGACAGAACCTCAGACAATGAAGACAAAATACATAATCTTGAAAATAAATTTGACCACATACTGAAGAGGTAAGAACATACAAGAATTATGGGATAGCATCAAAAGACCAACTCTAAGATTTATTGGGATAGAAGAAAGCATAGAATTTCAAACCAAAGGAATGCACAATCTCTTCAATGAAATAATATCAGAAAATTTTCTAAACATGAAGAACGAATTGGAAAATCATTCGAATAAGGACAGAATTTTAAAGGCTGCAAAAGAGAGGAATCAGATTACGTATAGAGAAAGACTAATTCAGATCTCAGCAGATTTTTCAACTCAGACTCTAAAAACCAGGAGATTATGCAACAATATATACCAAGCTCTGAAACAAAATGGATGCAAACCAAGAATCTTATATCCAGAAAAATTAAGCTTCATATTTGATAATGAAATAAAAACCTTCCATGATAAACAAAAGTTAAAAGAATTTACAGCGAGAAAGCCTGCACTACACAGCATTCTCAGCAAAATATTCCATGAGGAGGAAATGATAACCAACAATGAAAATCTAGAAAGAGAGGAAATACACTAAAGGAAAGGCCAATCAAAAGAGAAACAAATCAAGGTTAAAAACCAAAAATAAACCAAAATGACCAGGATTACAAATCATATTTCAATAATAACAATGAATGTGAATGGCCTAAACTCATCAATTAAAGGACACAGACTGACAGACTGCATCAATAAAACAGACTCAACAACATGCTGTCTTAAAGAGATTCATCTCACAGGGAAAGACATCCACAGACTGAAAGTGAAATGGTGGGAAAAAAAAACGTATCACTCACATGGACCGCGTAAACAAGCAAGGGTTTCTATCCTCATATCAGATAAAGTGGACTTCAAACCAAAGTTAGTGAAAAGGAATAAAGAAGGACATTTCACACTGGTTAAGGGAATCATACATCAACAATGGGGCATCTACGCATATCAAACAAACCCTTCTCAACTACAAGAACCAAATAGACCATAACACAATAATACTGGGAGACTTTAACACACCTCTCCCACCACTGGATAGATCTTCCAAACAAAAACTAAACAAAGAAACCATAGAACTCAATAAAACAATCAATAATTTAGACTTAATAGACATTTATAGAGTATTCCATCTATCAATGAGCAAATACCCTTTTTTCTGAGCAGCACATGGCTCCTTCTCCAAAATAGATGATATGTTTTGCCACAAAGCAAGTCTTAGCAAATACAAAAAAATAGAAACAGTAACCTGCATTCTATCTGATCATAATGGAATAAAATTAGAAATCAACGACAGATTAAAAAATAAAAACTACTCCAACACCTGGAGACTAAATAATACACTATTGAATGATGCATGGATAACAGAAGACATCAGGGAAGAGAAAAAAAATTCTTAGAGGTAAATGAGAACTCTGATACAACATATCAAAATCTCTGGGATACTATGAAGGCAGTGCTAAGAGGAAAGTTAATTGCATTAAGCTCATTCATTAAAAGAAAAAAAATTCAACAAATAAATAACCTGATACTACATCTCAAAGCCCTATAAAAAGAGAAATAAACCAACACCAAAAGAAATAGAAGACAGGAAATAATTAAAATCAAGGCTGAAATCAATGAAATTGAAACAAAAGAATTCAAAAGTTGACAAAACAAAAAGCTGGTTCTTTGAAAAATAAATAAATAAAATTGACAGACCATTAGCCACACTAACAAAAATAAGGAGAGAGAAAACCCAAACTACTAAAATTCACGATGAAAAAGGAAATATCAAGACAGACACTATTGAAATACAGAGGATGATTAGAAACTATTTTGAAAATTTATACCCCAGTAAATGAAAAACCCTGAAGACCCCAACAAATTTCTAGAGGCATATGATCTACCCAAACTGAACCAGGAGGATATACACAACTTATACAGATCAATTTCAAGCGAAGAAATAGAAGACGCCATCAAAAGCCTACCAACCAAGAAAAGCCCAGGACCAGATGGATTCTCAGCCAAGTTCTACAAGACCTACAATGAAGAATTAATACTAATACTCCTCAAATTATTCCACAAGATAGAAAAGAAGAGAACCCTTCCAAACTCATTCTATGAGGCTATTATCACCCTGATGCCAAAACCAGATAGAGACACATCAAAGAAAGAAAATTTCAGACCAATATCCCTGATGAACATAGATGCAAAAATTCTCCATAAAATTGTGGCAAATCATATACAAAAACATATTCAGAAAATACTGTACCATGATTAAGTAGGGTTCATTCCAAGGATGCAAGGTTGTTTCAACATATGGAAATCAATAAACATAATCCATCACATCAATAGACTTAAAGATAAGAATCATATAATTTTATCAATTAATGCAGAGAAAGAATTTGCCACAATAGAGCACCCTTTCATGTTTAAGGCACCAGAAAAAACAGGGATAGTATAAACATACCTCAACTTTGTAAAAGCTATCTAAACCAAAGGCCAACATCATCTTAAATGGAGAAAAATTGGAAGCATTCCCTCTAGAAAAAGGAACAAGAAAGGGATGCCCTCTTTCACCACTGCTATTCAACATAGTCCTTGAAACTCTAGCCAGAGCAATTAGACAGACAAAAGAAATTAAAGGCATACAAATAGGAAAGAAGAACTCAAACTATCATTATTTGCTGACAACATGATTCTATACTTAGAGGATTCAAAAAATTCCACCAGAAAGCTTCTAGAATTAATAAATGATTTCAGCAAAGTAGCAGGATATAAAATCAACACCCATAAATCAATTGCATTTCTATACATCAGTGATAAATCCTCTGAAAGAGAAATTAGGAAAACTATCCCATTCACAATAGAATAAAAATACTTGGGAATCAATTTAACAAAAGAGGTGAAAGACCTCTACAATGAAAACTACAGAACACTAAAGAAATTGAGGAAGACTTTAGAAGATGGAAAAATCTCCCATGCTCTTATATAGGCAAAATCAATATTGTCGAAATGGCCATATTACCCAAAGTGCTATATAGATTCAATGAAATTCCAATTAAAATCCCAATGTCATTCCTTATAGAAATAGAAAAGGCAATCATGAAATTCATTTGGAAGAATAAGAGACCCAAAGCAATAGCCAAAGCAATCCTTAGCAAGAAGAGTGACACAGGAGGCATCACAATATCAGACTTTAACAATATTACAAATCTATAGTAACAAAAATGGCATGGTACTGGCACCAAAATAGATATGTAGACCAATGGTACAGAATACACAGAGACAAACCTACTTAAGTACTGTTATCTTATACAAGACAAAGGTGCCAAAAACATACATTGGTGAAAAGTTAGCCTCTTCAACAAATGGTGTTGGGAAAACTGGAAATCCATATGCAGAAAAAATAAAACTAAATCCTTATCTCTCGCCATGCACAAAATTCAACTCAAAGTGGATCAAGAACCTGGGAATTAGACCAGAGACTCTGCACCTAAAAGAAGAAAAAGTAGGCCCAAATCTTTATCGTGTCAGCTTAGGACCTTACTTCCTTAACAAGATTCCTATAGTGCAAGAAGTAAAATCAAGAATTAATAAATGGAATGGATTCAAACTAAAAAGCTCCTCCTCAGCAAAAGAAACAATCAATGAGGTGAACAGAAAGCCTACAATCTGGGAGGAAATTTTTGCCACATGCACATCAGATAAAGCACTAATCTCCAGGATATATAAAGAACTCAAAAAACTTAACACCAAAAAACCAAACAACCCAATTAATAAATGGGCAAAGAAGCTGAACAGAAACTTCTCAGAAGATATACAATCGATCAACAGACATATGAAAAAAATGTTCAACATGTCTAGCAATTAGACAAATGCAAATCAAAACTACTCTCTCATGCCATTCAGAACAGCAGTTATCAAGAATACAAACAACAATAAGTGTTGGGGAGGATGTGGGGGAAAAGGCATGCTCATACATTGCTGGTGGGACTACAAATTGGTGCTACCAATGTGGAAAGCAATATGTAGATTCCTTAGAAAACTTGGAATGGAACCACCATTTGAACCAGCTACCCCCCACTCCTTGGTCTATACCCAAAGAACTTCAAAATAGCATATTACAGTGGCGCAGCCACTTCAATATTTATAGCAGCTCAATTCACAATAGCTAAACTGTGGAACCAACCTAGATGCCCTTCGATAGATGAATGGATAAAGAAAATGTGGTATACATACACAATGGAATATTACTCAGCAATAAAAGAGAATTAAACTATGGCATTTGCAGGCAAATGGATGGAATTGGAGAATATCATGCAAAATAAGCCAATCCCAAAAAAAACCAAAGGCTGAATGTTCTCTCTGATAAGTAGCTTCTGAGCCATAATGGAGGAGGTGGCATGGGATGAATGGAGGAACTTTGGTCAAAGGGAAGGGAGGGGAAGGTACATGGGGGCAGGAGTAGATGGTGGAATGAGATGGACGTCATTGCACTAGGTTCTTGTATGACTGAACATATGGTGTGGTTCTACATCATGTACAACCAGAGAAATGAAATGTTGTGCTCCATTTGTGTACAATGAATCAACATGCATTCTGCTATTATGTATAACTAAGTAGAATAAATAAATTAACAAAAAAGAAGTTCAGTCAAGAAATAGAAATTTAAAACTATATAAGTTTTGGAGAAAAAAAGATAATAATTGAAATGAAAATTCAACAGAATGCTTCAATAGCTTACTTAAGCAGAATAAAGAACCAATGAGCATAAATACAGAAATTTTCAATCAGAGAAGAGAAGAAAGAAAGTCCTAAAGGAATTATGAAATATCATTAGGAGAACTAACACTCACATAATATGCAGTTTTGTTTTCATTTTTGCACCTTTTCACCTTGTTTTTAAGCACAAGGAATTGAAACCCTGGTCTCACACATGCTAGGAAAGTGCTCTACCACTGAGCTATAGTCCCAGCCCACACATAATAGGAAAAACAAGAGAGTGAAATAAGCATAGGAAACACATTTAAGAAAATAATGGCCAAAAATTTCCCAAATTGAGGGAAAGGCATCAACCCCCAGGTACAGGAAATACAAAGTACTTCAATAAAATCCAACCAAAGAGGCATTCATCAAGGCATACTGTAATGAAACTATCAAAAATCAAAGGCAAAAGAACAATTCTAAAAGCAGCAAGCGATAAGTAACCTATCATATATAACTGAATGACAATATGGCTGTCAGCAGATTTATCATCAGAAATTTTGCCAGCTACAAGAGAGTGAGATGATATCTCCAAAGTACTGGGGAAAAAAGCTTCCAACCTAAAATACTTTACTAATTAAAATTGACCTTCATAAATAAGGGGGAAATAAGACTTTAACAGACAAACAAATGGTAAGGGAGTTCAACACCCCTAGGCCTGCCTTAATCATTTCTAAACAGAATTCCTGAAGCTAACACAAAATATTGCTAATTAATAACATAAAACTTATAAAGGTATAAGTTTTAGCATAATAAATAATACACAAATTCAGAATAGTCTAATACTCTAAGGGTGATATATTAACCATTTTTATCTCAAGCATAAGAGCTAAAAGGGAACTATTATAAAAAATTATAACTTCAATAAATTTTTAAGGGATACAACTTGAAAAGATATGCAAATTCTGATACTAAAATGATAAATAGTGGGGGAGGAGTAAAAGTGTTGAGTTTTTGTATATAATTAAAGTTAAGTGGTTTTCAGCTTAAAATAGCCTGATACGTGCTATATGTGAGCCCCATGGGAAGTGTTATGGTTTAGATACAAGGTATCCCACAAAGGCTCATGTGTGAGACAACATAAGAAAGTTCAGAGGTTAAATGATAGGGTTATGAGAGACTTAACCTAATCGGTGCAATAATCCCGATAGGGATTAACTAGGTGGTAACTAGAGGCATGTAGGATGTGGTTGGAGGAGGTAGGTCACTGAGAGTGTGACTTTGAGGTATATACTTTGTCCCTAGTGAGAGGAGAAGTCTCCCTTTGCTTCCAGGTGCCATTTTCTGAGCTTCTTTCCTCTACCACACTCTTCTGCCATGATGTCTCACCTCACCTAGGACCCAGAGCAATGGAGTTGGCTGTATATAAACTGAGACCTCTGAAACTATGAGCACCAAATAAAACTTTTCCTCCTCTAAAATTGTTTGTGCTAGGTCTTTGGTCACAACAGCAAAAAATCGGACTAAAACAGAAATTGGTACCAAGAGTGTGGCCATTGTTGTAACTAATCTGACCACGTGATTCAGAAGCTTTTGGAACTTTTTGGAATTTGCAAGAGAAATTTTGATAAGTTTAGCAATGCAAGTTGGAAAAGATTTAGATTGTTCTAAGTGGAGTTTAGTGGGTGACTCTGGTGGGAGCTCAAAAGACCAGAATGCCAATACGACTGTGGACAGTAAAGACTGGGCTTATAACGTTTCAGAGGAAAAGAAGTACTCTATTGGAAACTGGACTAGAAGCCATTCATGTTATGTTCTGGCTGAAAAGTTTTCTGCATTTTTCCCATGTTCTGAGACTTTCTGTGAGGTTGAATTTAAAGGTGATGGAACAAATAATCTGACAGAAGAACTTTCTAGGCAGCATAATATTCAGGTGATGGCATGGATGTTGCTAGCAATTTTTAGTCATGTTTATTATGATAATCTGGAGTAGGAAGATTTGAAAAACTTGCAGTTTGGCCAAAAAACTGCAAGTAAAACTGGGACTAAGGAAGTTATGGTAGTTAAGGAGATCACAGTCACTAAAGAGATGCTCCTAAGTATTTTACCCAGAAATAATAAAAAAGATGGCTTGAGGGTATTGCAGTATGGGCAAGACCACACCCATCTCAGGCTCAAAGGTGTAAAAGTAAAAATTCCTTTGAGAAGAGACCAGTGGGGCCGCCTACTTACAAAGAGGGGTCTAAAAAGTTGTTTCACTATGCTCACCCACTCAGGCACTCAGGCTGCTGCAACTGTGGTCCTTGGAGGCTTGGTGACTGCTCAAGCAGGTGGCAGACCTTTGTGGTAACCATGTGGTGTTGGTTCTGCACGAATGCAGGATGCTGGAATTAGGGAGTCACATATGTTTCCACCAAGATTTCAAAGGAAGGCCTGGGAGGCCAGGCAAAGTGCAGCAAGGCAGTAATAACTGCTGGAATCCCTGAAGGCAATCTCTGAGAAAGCAATGTGTGGAGATGTGGGAAGGAAGGCGATGCAGCAGTGAAGACTTCCAAGATTAAGAGACACCACCGAGCTACCACTTGTAGCTCAGTGGTAGAGTGCTTGCCTAGCATGCGTGAGACACTGGGTTCAATTCTCAGCACCGCATATAAAATGAATAAATAAAATAATAATATTAAACGTCCATCAACAACTAAAACAATTGAAAAAAAGAGACACCAGCAACGTGGAACATCTGCTGGGGAAATGTACAGAAATTGGGCAGAAACAAATCAACAGAGGCCAGCAAAGCCACAGGGGCAGAGGTACACAAGTCCTTTGGAGAGAACATCATGATGCCATGTGCTTCAGATGCCAGGCAGGAAACTCCAGGATTTGTTTGCCCAGCTGGATTTCAGTCTTGCTTTGGTCTTATTCCTTCTTTCTACACCCCTATTTCATCCATGCAAATGGAAATGTTTGGTTTGTGCCTTTATATATTGAATATATGTAACTTGCTTTTTATTTTTTATAGGGACTCATGCTGAGAGTTTGCCTTGAGTTTCAAAGAGATTTTAGACTTGAACTTCTTAAGTCCTAGAACTGTCAAAACTATTGGAACTCTTTAAAATGGACTAAATATATTTTGCATTTGATAAGCATGAGCTTTTGAGGTCCAGGGGCAGAATGCTATGGTTTAGATACGAGGTGTCCTCCCACAGGCTCATGTGTGAGACAATGTAATAAAGTTTAGAGGTTAAATGATAGAGTTACAAGAGACTTAACCTAATCAGTACATTAATCCCCTGATAGGGATTAACTGGGTGGTAACTAGAGGCAGGTAGGATGTGGCTGGAGAAGGTAGTCACTGAGAGTGTGTCTTTGAGATATGTATTTTGTCCCTGGTGAGAGGAGAAGTCTCCCTCTGCTTCCAGGTGCCATTTTCTGAGCTGCTTTTCTTGATCACCCTCTTCTGGCACAGTATTCTGCCTCACCTTGAGCCCAGAGCAATTGAAGAGGGACTCTATGGAAGGAGATCTCTGAAACTGTGAGAGCCAAATAAACTTTTTCTCCTCTAAAATTATTCTTGCCAGGTCTTTTGACCACAGCAGCATAAAAATTTACTAAAACAGTACTATAGTAGCTGCACAAAACATAGAGGATTGGGGCTGGGGCTGTAGCTCAGTGGTAGAGCGTTTGCCTAGCATACGTGAAGCACTAGGTTTGATCCTCAGCACCACATACAAACAATAAATGAATAAAATAAAGATCCATCAACAACTAAAAAAAATAAATAAATAAAGGATTCAGAAAATACCACCACAGAAAATGATTCGAAGATAAGAAAATAAGAAAAAAGAAATGAAAGACTTACAAAATAATTGGGAAACAAATTATAAAATTGCGTTAGCAAGTTCTTACCTATCAATAATTATCTTGAATGAAAACAGATTAAATTCTCCATTCAAAAACATGAATTGAATGAATAAATTCTAAAAATTAGATACAACTCTGTGTTGCCTACAATAGGTTCACTTTATCTGTAGGAACACATATATAGTGAAAGTGAAGGGATAGAAAAAAAGTGTACCACATAAATGAAAATCAAGAGAGCAGGGCAGCTGTCTTTACATCAGACAAAAAAGACTAAGTCAAAGTTTGCAAAAAGGAACAAGATTAATATATAGTGATAAAGAAGACAAGTCATCAAGAGTATATCATAACTATAAATATATATGCACCCAACATTTGCACATATAAAAATATAAAGCAGTTATTAAGTGATCTGAAAAGATAGCCTGCAACTCAGTAATAGTAGGGGACTTGAATACTCCCACTTAAAACAATAGACATATTATACATACAGAAAATCAATATGAAAGCATTGGATCTGAATTACACTTTAAACAAAATGGACATCACAGACATATACAGACTATTCCATACAGTGGCCACAAAATCACATTCTTTTCAAATGCACACAGAACATTTCCAGGACAGAGCCATAAGACAAGTCTTAACAAATTTCAGAAGACTGAAATCATATCAATTATATTTTCTAATTACAATACCATAAAACTAGAACTCAATTACAGGAGAGATCTTGGAAAATTCACAGGTATGTGGAAATTAAGCAACACAAATAAGTCCAAAAGAAATTAAAGCAAATGAGTCAACAGAAATTAAAAGAAAATATAAAAACCTCATGAGACAAACAAAAATGGAAATAACAACAGACCAAAACTTTAGAGATGCAGTAAAAGCAGTTCTATGAGGAAAATTTATTGCAATTAATGCCTATATCAAAAGGAAGAAATATCTCAAGTAACAAATGTAATTAATGTTACATTTCAAGGAACTAGAAAAAGAAAAACAGGTCAAACTCAAAGTTAGGAGAAGGCCAACAAAAATTAGAGCAGAAATCAATGAAATACAGACTAGAAAATCAATTGACAAACTAAGAGTTGGTTTTTGAAAGGATAAGCAAAATTAGCAAACCCTTAGCTAGACTAAGAAAAAATGTGAGATGACTCAAATAAATAAAATTAGAAATGAAAGAAGAGATATTACACCAGATACCACAGAAACACAAAGAATCATGAGAAACCACTATAAATAACTATATGACAACAAAGAACCCAGAAGGAATGAATGAACTTTCATACACAAACAACCCACAGTCGCTGACTCACAATGCAACTGAAGCTCTGATCAGAGCAATGAAGAAGGAGCTGAATCAACAGTAACACATCTCCCACCACCGCTGAGGGGGTAGAGCAGTGGCATAGCCCTTGCCCAGCATGTACAAGACCCTGGGTTCATTTCCCAGCACCACAAAAAATAAAGTAATAAAAATTAAATATTTCCAAAGAAAAGCTCAGGACTTGAACGCTTCACTGATGAATACCAACAAACATTTAAAGAGGAATAACACCACTTCTCAAATATTTGCAAAATACTCAAGTCGAGGGAATACTTCCAAATTCATTTTAGGAGGCTAGCACTATCTGGATATGAAGGCCAAACATGAAAACTACAGGAAAATAAAATGACAAACCAATATCCCTGATGAACATAGATGCAAAAAAATTATCTGCAACATACTAGAATTCAAATTCAATAACACATTTAAGAGACTCATTCACCATGATCAAGTGAAATGTATCCCTGGGATATTCAAGGATAGCTCAACCTATGCATATTAATAAATGTGATATATTACATTAACAGAATGAAGGATAAAAACTATAAAAAACTGCATCACTAGATGCAGAAAGCGCATTTGATGAAATTCAACATCTTTCATAATAAGGTCTTTCAATGAGGACTGTATCTTAATACCCTAAAGCCCACAACAAACATCATTTTCAATGGTGAAATACTATAAGCTTCAATCTCTAATATCTGAACAAGGCAGAAATTCCCACTGTCATCACTTCTTTTCAACGTAGTACTGCAAGTCCTAAGCAGAGAAATCAGGTGACGGAATGATGTAAAAGGCATTCTAATAGTAAAAGACAAAGTGAAATTGTGTTACTTGTGGACAACTTGATCTTAAACATAGAGAACCCTAATGATCCCACAACCAAAACTAATATATCGGATAAATGACTACAACACAGGCTACAAAATCCACATGCAAAAATTGGTTGCATTTCTACACACTAATAATAAATTAATCAAATATAACCACCTTTTTACATATAAATAGGAAATTAAGAAAACAATTTTATTTATAATATCAACAAAAAAATAAAATACCTAGGTATAAATTAAACAAGGGACATATAAGATTTGTATACTGAAAACTAAAACTGATGATGAAAGTGAAGAAGACAAAATAAATGGAAAGTTATCTTGAGTTATTTATATTTTTAAATGTCCATCCTACACATACCAAAGATTCAATGTAATCTCTATCAACATTCCAATGTGGTTACCAGAGGCTGGGGCAGTAAAATGGAGGAAGGGGTAAAGGTGATCATTGGGCAAAAGCTACAGCTAGACAGAAGCAAGAAGCTCTTGGGCGATATTGCACAGTATGGTGGTTATAGATAACAATAATGTACGATACATTTCAAAAAGCTAGAAGAGAAGTTTTCACCACAAAGAAATGATAAACATCAGGCTCGGTGGTGCACGCCTATAATCCCAGAGGCTCAGGAAGCTGAGGAAGGAGGATCTCGAGTTCAAAGCCAATCTTGGCAAATGCAAGGTGCTAAGCAACTCAATGAGACTCTGTCTCTAAATAAAATACAAAATAGGGCTGGGGATGTGGCTTAGTGGTGGAGTGCCCCTAAGTTCAATCCCTGGTATCAAAAAAAAAGGTAAAAATTTGAAGAGATGAATATGTTTAGCTGGATTTAAACATTAGACAATGAATAAATTCATCAAGCAGTACATGGTACTCCATTAGTATGCATAATTTTTATGTTTTTAGGTATCAGTTTAAAAAATTTTAATACCTGAAACTATAAAATTACTAGAAGAAAACATAGTGTAAAACTTCCACTACAATAGTCTGAGCAATTATTTTTTTTGTTTTTCCCGATTTTAACTCCAAAACCAGAAGCAACAAAAGCAAAAATGGACAAATGGCATTTCATCAAACTAAAAAGCTTCTGCACAGCAAAGAAACAATTAGCAAAGTAAAGATACAACCCACAGAGTTTAGCAAAAATAACAAATGATCTGACTAAAAATGGGCAGATGTTTCTCAAAATAAGGCACACAAATAGCCAACAAGTTCATGAAAAAATGTTCAACATCCTTAATCATTATGGAAATTTAAATTAAAAACCCAATGAGATATCACTTCACACCTGCTAGAGTGGCTATCATCAAAAAGATGAAAGATAACATGTTTGTGAAAATGTAGAGGAAAAAGAACCCTATCTGGTTGTCAATAGGACTGTAAATTAGTACAGCCATTAATGAAAAAATGGTGTATAAGTTTGTCAAAAACTAAAAATAGAAATATCATATGGTCCAACAACCCCACTTATATATGTACATGGATCCAAAGGAACAAAATCAACCTGCCAAAGAGATACCTGCACTCCTACGTCTACTGCAGCATTATTCACAATAGACAAGATATGAACTCCACCTAAGTCTCCAACACCAGATGAATGAATAAAGAAAATGTAGTATATACACAAGATTCCCCCTCCCCAAAAATAAAACCCTGTCATTTGCAACGGCATGGATGAACCTGGAGGATTTTATGCAAGTGAAACAAATCAGGCACAGAAAAACAATGCATGATCTCACACATAAAATGTAAAAAATGTGAATTTACAGAAACAGTGAGTAGAAAGGTAATTACCAGAGGCTGAGGGTGGAAGGAAGGAACTAAGAATATGTTATTAAAAGTGTACAAAATTTCATTTAAACAATAATATATTTTAGACAAGAATATATTATTGTCCACATAAGGGTAATAACAGTCAATAATAATATATTTTATATTTCAAAATAAATAAGGCTATAAATTTCAAAGGTCTTGCCATATCAGAAACAATGATAAGTACGTAAGGTAATGGATACATGTTTATTAACTTGATTTATTAATTCCTCACTCTATACATGTATTAAAACATCACATCAGACTCCATAAATTTATACAATTATGACTTACAAGTTTAAAAATAATAATAACACGTGAGTTCAAAGCCAGCCTCAGCAATGGTGAGGCACTAAGCAGCTCAGTGAGACCCTGTCTCTACATAAAACACAAAACAGGGCTGGGGATGTGGCTCAAGGGTCGAGTATCCCTGAGTTCAATCTCCAGTACCAAAATAATAATAATAATAATAGTAATAAAGAAGAACTACAAAGATAAGTAGTCCACTTAGCAATGATAAAAACAGACATTACATCTAGAGATAATATGGCTTTTCTACAATAGATATGAAAATATTATTTGTTAAGAAGGCTAGAATTTTGAGTACCAGAAAATATCAAACATGATAGGGTGGTCACAGTAATAAATTACATACCTGGTACATGTGCATGTTTGTGTGTATCCATGTGTGTGTGTATGTGTGTGTGTTTAAAGGTAGAAAACTTGCCAGGTGCAGTGGCACACACCTATAATCACAGCAGCTCGGGAGCCTGAGTCAGGAAGATTGAGAGTTCAAAGCCAGCCTCAGCCAAAGTGAGGTGCTAAGAAACTCAGTGAGACCCTGTCTCTAAATAAAATACAAAAAACAGGGCTAGGGATGTGGCTCAGTGAATAAGTGCCCCTGAGTTCAATCCTCAGTGGCCCCTCCCCAAAAAAGGTAGAAAACATCACTGATGATTGTTGTTTTTATGGTAAATGGTAAGCTGAAATATGACATGAATAAGCATCAGCCTGTCTGTGCATCTGAACATGAAAACTATAACCCTTTTAGTCAAAAAATGAGCCACACAGCCTACGACAATTACTTGATAGAATTAAAATTTAGTGGGCTCATACCTGTGTACGTGATAGGTTTGGTCTCACCAATCAGTCTTAAGGCTATTATTCACTTATGCTGCAAATTTTATTTTAAAAAATCAACGAAAGTCTTCAGGCAGTTGTTTAGCAGCCTGCTGTGATATGCTGGCCTCTCAAAGGTAAGCTCAAGGTGTGCAGAAGAGGGGAGCAGGGGGCAATTAATAAAGCTTGACCTTGGAGCACGTTGTGCTGCCTCCAAAGGAAATCTCCACAGGAAAACTCTCAGAAGAGCCTTAAATAGTTCCAGCTAGGGATTTTTAGAAAATACTTAATTTTCAGTACCTGCTGATCCATACAGGGCAAAAAATATTAGAAGGGGAAACTTCCATAATTAAAGAAAGATAGGAGTAAAAGCTAAGTTGAAAAAATATAGTAGGGAAAAAACTTTAGGGGAAAGCAAAATTCAGTAGCTCTTTCCTTGAGAAAAGTTCCCCTAAAAAGCAAATGTTGAAAATCTAACTCCCAGCATACCTGTATTTGGAGATAGAACCTTGGTGGAGATAAGTAAGGTAAAATGAGATAGTGTTATATACTAATCCATCTGGGCTGGTGTCCTTACAAGAGGAAAAAAAATGAGAGACAGAAGATCCCCACACCCTTTCTCTTCCCTTCTCCCCTATCCCTCTCCCTCTCTCCACACAAAGAAAGAAAAAGTATATGAGGACATAGGACAAAGGCAGCCATCTGCAACCAGGAAGAGAGATCTCACCCAAAACCAAATCTGCCGGTACCTTGATCTAGGATTTCCAGTCATCAAAATTGTGAGAAAATAAATGTCTGATGTTTAAGCTAAAGCCTGTGGTATTTTGTTAAATCTAGTAGACCAAAACAATTTTATGTGCAAAATATTCCAAAGTTTAATGCAGTCAATAGCTAAATATTATGGCAAGATTTTTGTGTGGCTAGTCCTGAGGTAACATAGGAATTTTAAAACATGACCCTTACCATGAACAAACCTTTGTTGATCAGACAAATGTTACACAAAACAATCAGTAAAGTAAGCAAAAGTAAATTATAAAAATAATTTTTAAACTATGTAAATGACACATGAGCAGGATATTCAAGGTTTGCAAATAACAGGCTCCATCTTCAATGCCATTGTCAACATGTACCAACTTAAATGCTATGTCAAGATACATTCTAAGCAGCAGCAATCTCTCTGGGAAGGAAAACCATGATACTCTTCTGTGGATGTAGAAGACTGAAAATGAGATTCATTAGAGAAGACTATGTCAGTGAGGGCTAGAATTTTTGAAAAAAAAAGTGAATGATAGAGGGTACAGGTCTTAAGCTATGATTGACAACATGGTGTGCTTTAGACATGACAAACAGTACAAACACCTATGAACGAGTGGGATTCAAAGCAGCCAATGGATAACAACAAATCTGACTTCAGTGGGTAGGTGACAATCTAATGGTCCACAGAACGTCCATATTGCTCACCAAATTATAAAGCAGACCCTATTAAGTAACTAGATATCATGACTTTAAAAAGCAGAGAACAGAATTACACACATCTTTAACCATTATTCAAGAAGGCATATGGGTTAGTTAGCTTCCTGTCACTCCACAAAATACCTGAATAATTAACTTATAAACAGAAAAAGTTTTATTTAGGTTCATGGTTTTGAAGGTTCCAGTCCAAGATCAGGCAGGCCCATTGCTTCGAGCCTTGCCAAAGGAGGTGGCATAGATGTGACAATGGTATAAAGCATGCGTCTGAAATCAGGAACCAGGAAGTGAACAGCAGGAGGAAGAGGCCAAAAGCCCAGGTCCCGTCAAGGGCACACCCCTAACAACCTAAAGAGCTCTCATCGGGCCCTGCCTCCTGAAGGTCCAGAGCACTCCCCAGTAGTGCCACCCCAGGGACCAAGGCTTTAACACACAGACCACAACATCCACACCACAACAGCATATTTTTATCTGCCAGAACTTTCATTGATCAGTGAGTGATTCATGATGATAGATACAACTCAGAATGGAATGTATCTCAAATATTATAAATTCTCCTGAAAAATATTCCAAACAATGGCACTGGTATTGGTGGTACAGTGGTGAGCAAAGCTGCCTTCCAAACAATGGCAATGCTAGGCAACTGTGCATCCACTTGAAAGTAAACCTAATAACCAAGCTCTCCTTATATAATTTCTAACAGACGTCTGAAACTTAAATTATTCTTAGTAGATTTGACTCAAAGTACAACACTCAATTAATACTTCATTCAATGTTATGATAAACAAAAGAAAGGCCAAAAAATTTGACTACCTGATCTGAAATGACTGAATTTTTTGGTAGTTAATTAAGCCATGACTCAAGGGATGAACAAAAAGATCAGCTATTAAAATGTTCCATCTCTGCATAACTGGAGATATTTGCTAGATGCTGTGTTTACTTTCTGTGTTGCACGCAGAGATGTTTATTTATGGGCTTGATAAGTTTTGATTTAATTGTTCCAATAATTTTAATGTTGTTTTTCCTATTGCCATTAAGGTGGTTTTTATAGTAATGTCTAGACTTTTGTTGTTAATGGCGGTATTTAATTGGCAGGTCATTTTTTTTTCTCCATAACCCTCGCAGAATTGACTAGAAATTTCATCACATATCATAGCCTAAACACACAAATCAAAGTCATACTGTAAAAACAGATAAAACATCTGCATTAGCATTAGTCTCACTATAGAAAGCAAATGCTTCTAACCAAACCAGATTTGGCTACTTCATTTGACATACTTTGAGGTCTATGAGAAAAATCCTGCACCACCTTCTGCACACAAAAAGACACCTCTCCAGTAGTCGTGCCTCAGTTATGTCCAATATCTGGATGCTGAGAACACAGAATAATCATAATCATTCCAGAAACCCTTCAGAATAGTGAGGATTATTTTTTTATTTAATGCCATCCTAATCCAACTAGCCAAGCAAATGTGCATTTTGGCAATTTCATAATTAGTAAACACTTCGGCATAAAATATCTGCTCAATTAAGATCTTCCAGAATGTAGGTTAAATAGTTTAATAAAACATTCTCTGGAGCTGATCGAGTTCTGCCGTGAAAACCATCTCTGATGGCTTCATGCTTCAGTTTCTTCCACGGCAAAATGTTTTATGAATACTGCGGACATGTAGCCAACATGGATAGCGTAAGGTGCTGCTCTATTACTGGGAAGAAATCAGAAATGCATTGCTAATTGAAATAGAAGATAGAGTGATCCAATATAATTTCTAAAGACTAAATTGTTTTTGAAATTTGAAATTGTTCCAAATCATTTTAGATCCTCTTGAGCTATGAAGTGCTGTGAAGGTAAAAGAGGGAGTACTTAACACTAGTAATTAAAGACATATACTCACACCGTTTCTGTCACCATGTACGATGCTTACAAAGGCAGTCTCATAAGATGACATCCCGTAGTGGCAATGTAGCCACCTTGGTTTCTTTAGGTACACTCCATGATGTTTGCACAAAATCTCCTAACAACACATGTCTCAGAAAGTATTCCCATCATTAAACAATGTGCATCTCTACCTTCAAATATGCTATAAAGTGCACATGTATAAGAAAAAGCTTAGAAAGGACTTGTTCTTCTTGGGATTGTTATAAGCAACAACGAAAAAAAAAACCTGACTTGCAGTAACTAAACTGATATAAGCCTGTCTCCTGTATGACAGATGGAAAGCCAGGCAGCCCAGAGCTAGTCAACACCAAGTTCTTTCTAAAGGTCCCCTCTGCCATCCTTCACACATGGACTCTGTCGTCAGGCTTGTTGCCTCACATTCAGAGGATGACCTCCAGTCACCATGTCTGGAGTCCTGGCCGTGAGCAAGGGTGAAGGATCATGCCAACCTAGCCTTTGTTTCTTTTGATGAGAAAAGTGAAAGCTTTCCTGGGAGCTTCACACAAAAAAAGATTTCCCCCTCTCATTATCCAGAACTAGGTGACACCAACCTCGGTAGATCACTTGCCAGCCAGGGGGGATGAGAGTACTGTACCTGGAGAAATGGTGACTCATCGTAGCACTGCCTGAACAAAGCAAGGTCTGGTCAGCTGAGGAGAAAGGTGACAAACAAATGCTAGCTAGGCAACGACGGTGACAGAAATGGGCTGGAACATCATCTTTCTCCAGCAAATAATTTGGGAGAATAAATCAAATCTGCTTAGGTATCACAGGTCCCCACTTCACTTGATTGTAAAGTATTCACTGCATTACATTTTTAATTGTATGTGATTTCTAGTGAAGTAAATCAACAATAAAAATAACAGCATTCTTAACATACTTTAAAAAACATTTTAAATGCAAAGAGAGGGGGAAGAAGAGGAAGGACAGGTTATTTGTCTATTTCTTGATTATGTTTGGCTTTTACAACCTCTGCTATAACACAGAATCTCCACCTTCTAATCTAAGCCTTAAACCTCCCCCAAATTCCTCCCTTTCCAGTTTTCTGACTGTCTCTGCCTGTCGTCTCTTGTTAGCTTATCCTCTCTCTTCTAGCCTCTCCTCACCCAGCACCCTACTTCCCTGCACACTTCAGCATGCTATTATATCTACCCTCAACAGCCCACCAAAAAGACTTTAAACGAAGCCATCTGCTACCATATTAAATATTTATCTTTTCTTACCTGCCTGAAGCATTTAATAATGACTCGTCTTTTTCCTCTGTGAGTTCCAGGACACTTGCCTCCTGGAGGCAGTGTATTGTAACAGTCAAGCGCATAGCCTCAGGATTCAGACTCAGATTCCATTGCATGTTAGTTGTCCCTTAGTGTCAGTGCAGGACGGGTTCCAATATCACCCTCAGACACCAAAATCCACAGATGCATGTGCCCTTGTACACAAAGACAAGACTATCGGCAGATAATCTACACACATCCTCCCATAGACTTTAAATCATCTCTGGATTACTCATTATACCTAATATGAGGCAAAGGCTATGTATTTTAGTTAGTTTCTCATTGCCGTGACCAAAATACATGACAAGAACAACTTAGAGGACAAAAAGTTTATTTGAAGTTCATGGTTTCAGTGGTCTCAATCCATAGAATGCCGACTCCATTGCTCTGGCTATGCCTGAAGTGAGACAGAACATCATGGGCGAAGGGCCCAGTGGAAGAAAGCTGCTCAACTCATGGCCAGAGGGTCAGGAGACAGAGAGAGAGGAGGAAGGGGCCACCAGGAAGCTGCCCGCTTCCAGGGCACACCCCAGAGACCCACCTCATTCAGTTATACCCCACCTACCATTCAAAACAAGATGGACCAATTAGGTCACAGCACTCATAATCCAATCATTTTACCTCTGAATATTCCTGAGTTATCAGGAATTTTGGGGGGACACCTCATATTCAAACCATAACACTAAGCAAAGAGTTGTTATACTATAATATTTATGGAATAATGACAAGAAAAAAAGTCTGTACCTGTTCAGTACACACACAATTATTTTTTCAAATTTTTTTTATCCAAGGTTGATTGAATACACAGATGTGGAACCCAAAGATATAAAAGGCCAACTGTATTATTTATTGTTTGTACATGGTAATGAGAAAATCATTTGCAAGAAAGGGCTAATAGTACTATCTAACTCATAGAGTTGTTGTGAGGAAATTTGATTAGATGATCCATTAAAAGGATTTAACACAGGAACTACCACAGTTAGTGTTCAATAACTCAATCACAGCTCTTAACTATTAATCGTCTCTTACTTTGCTTCCATGTTCAAATACTTTCAACAGCTTTGTTCAGACTGATATGTTTCAAGACAAGACCATAACACATTTCATGTGTTCACTGATCTTTCCAATAACCCACCTCATTTACATACAAATCCCTGCACAAACCATGCAAACTTCCCCGAAAACAAAACTTTCTCTTCAAATTGCTTTCAAGGAAAACAATTATCTTATTTTCTACTTTTATACATAACTTACTAATGCGAATACAAATGCTGATTTTCATCAATTTGTTCTTATCTATTTATTCCACTTTGAGACATCATATTTTGAAAACTGCTCTTCCCAAGTGAAAAACCAACTCCCTCAATTTTCACTTACCAACAAATTTGTTAAGCATGCTTTCTAAGTCACCAATAAAAAGATGAAGCAGGGAAGGACCTGGAACAGGGAGGCTTGGCACGCTGCTGGCTCTTGCCTCACGTCCTCGCTGGTTTATTAATCACAGCACGTGGGTCCACTTGCTCAACCTGCAGTGAACCTGCCTAACTAATCTATTAGCCAGTTAGTGTCACTTTCTAATTTGTGTAAAAGAAATTGTGGGATTTCTCTAAAATTGTTTGTTAAAACTAAGATACAATGTTCTTCCATTTTCCCCCTTCTCCAAATGGGGTTTGATATTTGACCAGATAAAATTTCTAAAGCAATTTTTAAACTTGATCAGAAACATATAATGATGATCAAACATCAGAGGTTTTTCACCTCATGTGGTGGTTAAATTCCTCTGCAAAGGATAGGGACAAGCTAAAGATCATCTTCCTCAAAACAAAACAAAACAAAGTTTTAAATACTTATGCACACAGTGCCCACAACTTACCATTGTACTGCAAAAGAGAAAAAACATGGAATTTCATAACTATGACCATAAGCGAAAAATGTTAAATTTTCCAGTGACATATCAATTTAATTTCAGATATTTTAAAGCAAAATAAAAAAATTCTTTTTTTCCCTGAAAACAGCTAGATTTGACACAAAGCAATTAAACTTTACTGTCAAATTTTAGCCCATTAAAAAGTAAAGATATCCTCTATTTACATCAAGTTTTATAAACAAGTTTAAATAGCCCAATTTTTCAGAGTAGCTACTTTCTATTATTCAGAATATAATGAGTACAGCAGCTTAAAAATTGCATTGGTGGTCCCTGTACAAGTGAATGCATTGTACTGTTGAATAATTCTGATTTTTTTCCCTTGCAATAGGGCAAGACTACTCTAATACACCTCTGACATCACTTACATTGAATCCTCGGTATCAACAGAAGTTATCAAGGAATACTTTATCAAGCTTTATAAGAGTCTTTTCTCATTTAATTAATCTTCTAGAATTAATTCTCTAAGAAATTCTGACCCGAAGTAAACTGATATGGAACCATGATACAGTATTTCTCAAAAATGTCATAAACATCAAAGGATTCAGCATAACAATTATATGATGATCTTCTGAAATACAGAATGAAGTAGGCATCACAGACAAAAATGTCTACATAAGTTTATTGAAAAAAAATAATTTTTAAAGCATTCACAGAAAGCAAATGGTGCCATGCCTGGTAGCGCACATCTGAAATCCCAGCTACTTGGGAGGCTGAGGCAGGAGGATCCCAAGTACAATGCCAGCCTGGAAAACTCAGAAAGATCCTATCTCAGAATTAAGTAAATAAAAAGGGCTGGAGGTGTGTCTCAGTGATAGAGCACCCCCGGGTTCAATGCCCAGTACTGCAAAACAAAGAAAGCAAAGAACAAGATGTCTGTAGGTGACCTTTAACGATTTTAATAACTTAGATATCAAAAATTACATCAAAGCAATTTGCTTACATCAGAGCAAAATTAAGCTATATAATAATTCCTCCCAAAGGAAGTAAAAGTCCTAGAATAATTGCTTAGTCTTAGGGAGACTGGATTCACTTTTACTTCATTTATATTTTTAAATGACTAAGAATGGTTTTTAAAAATTGGGAGGAAAGAGGGCTTATAGGATAAGCAAGGAGAAAGAGAAAGTTGAGAAAGAGGTACTCATTTAAAATGATGGTTAAATTCTTTTCTGAGATTACATGCAAACTGTAAAAATTATAGTAGAATACAAGTGACATGCTGCCACCTAGTGGAACGTAGATAAAATCTTATTTGAAAAAATTGCAAAATGTCCTATCAGAATATGAAGTAACTGTATTATTCAGTTAGGATAATACAGCTTAATAATTTTTGAAGTAATTTCACCTGTACTATTCCTCAGAAAAGTCCAGTGGTACATATAGCAGAACCCTTTTTGAGTCTGAGATTCTAGATGAAATAATCTAACAGATTTCTGTTCTTATTTATTAGCAAAACAAGGCCTGGAAGCCAGGGCTGCTATTCACACTAAATGACCTCTTCTGAAGAGTATGAGATAGCTCTCTTATCCAAAACTGCAGAAATTTTACAGGGGATAAAATTGAGACACAGAGATTATCAAGGCATCTCAAACAGTCCAATGGATCTTAGGAACCTAGCCAGCAGGAGTACTCTACTGATAGGAAAACTCTTGGAAGACCTGTATTTTTCCTTTAAAATCCACATGATATTTGTGCTCTATTCCATATACCTGTCTGAATTTTTAAATGTTTCCTTTTTTCAAGGACCTTTCAAAACACTGACACTTTAAGACAATGGCTCCTTTATCCTATATTGCAAACTCACCGGCACATAAGAAACTAAAAATAAAGAAGACCAAGGGCATGAATTTCCAGTTTGAGATCCCTGGAAAGTGACTTATTCAAATTCATTCATTCATCAAATACTTAACAAACACCTACTAGATTACCAGGTCCCAGGACATGCTGTGATAACAAAGAACCCTAAGTTACCCACAGTATAATGAGCAAAGATTTGCTTTTCTCCCATAGTAAAGTTCATCATAGATTGGTTAAGGATGTTCTGCAGCTAGTCACCATCTTCACCCTGGGACCATCAGACACAGCAATCATTATATGGAAGAACAAAAGGAATCTCTCTGCAGAGAGAAAAGAGAATGAGGTAAAGCAACAGGAAATTAAAGAGAATGAGTTAAAGCAACATGTGGGACTTCCTCTCAAGTGTTATTGGCCAAAGCCAGCCCTTAGGTAAAGAGATACTTCCTTCACAAAGCAGAGTCTTCCTATGGAGAGAGGCTCTAGATATTGATGAATAGTAATGATCTGCCATTCTTCAAGACATACTTAAGAAAGGTAGCTCTGGGTAACAGAGTGTTACGGTTTGAATGTGAGGTGTTCCCCAAAAGCTCACATGTGAGACAATGCAAGAGGTTTGAGGAGAAATGATTGGGTTACAGTCTTAATCTAATCAGTGGATTAATCCCTCATGGGATTAACTAAATGGTGGCTGGAGGCAGGTGGGGTGTGGCTGGAGGAAGTGGTTCATTGGGGGCATGGCT
>CM053406.1:17282471-17306033 GCA_028644305.1 Xerus rutilus | reverse complement strand
CACCACATGGAGACTAAGATGCTGTGCCCTAACCTAAGAGCATATATGCATGTGTGAGTGTTCTGTATGCACTAAAAGAAAGTTTTAAATAGATTCACCAGTCTGATGTTGTATAATTTTTATAACAAATAAATAAATAAGTTATTTGAAGAGGCTGCCTGCTGTGGTTTTAATGTTCGTGTCCCTCCAAAATTCATGTTGAAATTTAATCCTGATGCAACAATATTAAGAAGTAGTAGGATCTTTTAGGGAAGTGATGAAGTCATGAGATTAAACCCTCACAAATGGGATCAGTGCCCTTATAAAAGGGTTTGAGGGAACAAGTTCATCCCTTTCCACCTTTTGTCATATGAGGACCCAGTGTCCATTTTTCCTCCATGGGAGGATACCACAAAAAGGAATTATCTTGGAAGCAGAGGGCAAGCCTTTACCAAACAAATTCTCAGGCAGCTTGAGCATGGACTCCCAGATGCCAGAAATGTGAGAATTATATTTATATTATTTACAGATTACTCAGTCTAAGGTTCCTTTGTTATTGCAGCCCAAACAGATGAAGATACTACCTCTGATTGGTTTTTACATTATTATACCAAAGCCAGGGGAATGAATATAGCATGGTTCTTTGTAGAAATAAGACTCATAGTTCAGACAGCAATCCAAGGAAGGGGACAGCAGCAAGAGTTGCATGAATGTCAACAGACACAACAGTCGAAGCAGCTGAACATAGACTGCTTTTAGGACGTGGCTGGCGAAGAGCAAGAAAAAGTGAATAACTGCCAGACTGTGAGGAACAAGAAAGGCCATGGCAAGACGTTTATATTTTATAGGGACTGGAAAATCATCAAATAATATTGATTCCATATGTGACATTATCCCATCTGTATTTTAGGAAGATAATTCTGGTAACAGTGTGAAGGAAGGACTGAATCCAGAAGAGACACAAAGGAGTCAAAGCAGGTTGGAGGCCATTGTAATGATAAGGAACCCATCAAGGACAGAGGCAATGGGATGGTAAGAAAAGGTCTACGTGGAGACCTTCCAAACCAGTTCATTTTCAAAAGTATCTAGGAAAATGATAAAATACCTATTCCCTGATCAATACTAGACATATTAAATCAAAATCTCTAAGAATGTGACCTAGAAAACACTAATTTCCCCCCGTGGCTTAGAATGCAAGCAACCCTGCCTTCAAAGTTCTTATGCTTCTTACGCTTCAGTGACTTAGCCACAGGGTCTTTAAATCAAAACCACAGGAAAAAGAACTTTTGCAAAGGATGAGTAAAGAGGAAGTATAGACATACTGACTTTAAAGTACTTATAAGACAGGACATTCAGGTGCAAAAGCCTTGTAGACAATAAGATATATTGGACTGGAGTCCAGAAGAGAGATTAGAACTAGAGATACATCTCATAAGCTTGTGAGAGGGCTTCCAGAAGGGCTTTTATGTGAGATCAGAAGTGATCAGAGGACATAAGCTCAAAAATGACAATTTAGGATTGAAAAAGGGAGGATAAATGTGCCTAGTAATTCCAGTAGGTTAGCATTCAGCCACATGCCTTGCTTATTCACAAAAAGTGGAGCACTACACAAAGCCAATCAAAGTGCAAGTGTTAATGTTCAGCCCAAGGTGGGAGTATCAACAGCTGATTGCACAATTTCTTGTCACCCAATCAAGGATAGTCTGCATCAATATCACCTGAGGTGGACATTTTAAAAACATAGACTCTTGCTACAGAACAATTAAAAGCAAATAATCCCCTTAAACAACAGGTAAATGATCTGGATAGATTTTTCTCCAAAGATCGACACAATGGTATGTCTGATAAATTGACATATGGTCAATAAGCAAACAAAAACTGTTTAACATCATCTGTCATTAAAGAAAATGTGCATCAAGGCCACAGTAAGTCACTTCATGTCCTCCAGAAGAGCCAAAACAAAAAATACACACAGTAGGTGTGGGGACAAGGATGCAGAGAGAGAGACTCTCAGCATGTGTCAGAATGTGGACTGGTACTATCCCTTTAGAGAACAGCACTTTCTCAAAAAAGTAAACTTGCAGTCACCCAGGTGACTCAGCGACTCTCCTTCTGGGTACATATCCAAACAAAGTAAAAACATACGTCTACACAAAAAATTGGACACATTCTCAGCACCATTATTCCAAAAGTGAAAATAACCCATAGTCTATCAATGGAAAAATGAACAAAATGTGATATATCCACACCAAAGAATATTACTCACAGTAAAAGTGAACAAGTTCTGAGAAATGCTACATGTATGATCCATGGAAACATTTTAAGTGAAAGAAGTCTATTACAAAGGGCACATATTACATGATTCCATCACTATGAAATACCAAGAGTTAGCAAATCCATACAGCCAGGAAGTGCTACATTGGTGTTTGCCAGTTGATGGGGTGGGGAGGACAGAAACTGCCTACTAATAAGCACAAGTTTTGTTTTTGTCATGTCAAAAATGGTATAGAGAGCTGGGTGTGGTGGTGCACGCCTGTAATCCCAGCACTTTGGGAGGCTGAGGCAGGAGAATCGCGAGTTCAAAGCCAGCCTCAGCAACGGCGAGGCGCTAAGCAACTCAGTGAGACCCTGTCTCTACATAAAACATGGAATAGGGCTGAGGATGTGGCTCAGTGGTCGAGTACCCTTGAGTTCAATCCCTGGTACCTCCCCCAAAAAAGTTACAGAATTAGTGTTGATGATTATACAGCTGTTGACTATACTAAAAACTACAGAACGGTATGCTTTAAAAGGGTGAATTTTATGCTATGCAAATTATATCAATAAAACCTTTTACATATTGATGTTAAAAATGAATAAATACACAAATGAGACCAATCCCCCATGCAAGTAAATCGTAATTTATGTAGGTATTCTGCCTGCAAAGAGGTGGAGCATAATTCACCACTCCTTAAATATGGGCTGGGCAGTGACTTCTTCCCAAAGTATAGAGTATGTAAACCAAGAAAAAAGAATAACTTTGCAGCAGAGAAAACTAACCATCATTCCCTCAGTGGTACAGTCAGGATTAATATCAACAGAGGTCAGTTCTGTCATGCTGTATACCCAAGATATGATGTGGTAAAAAAGGTATTCTAGTACTGTGATCTTCTTCCCCAAAACACATAAATCCTGTCTAATCATGAGAGAACTAATAGGACCAGTCTACAAAATACCTGAGAAGTACTCTTCAAAACTGTCACCGTCCCCTCAGAAATAAGGTAGGTATGAGAAACCATTACAGTCATAAGGACTAAATGTACTGTGGTCATATGAATCAGATCATAAATGAGAAAAAGCATGTTAGGTAAAAAATAATGAAATCTGAGAAGTATAGACCCTAGTTCATAATAATGTATTAAACCTCCATCCCTTTCTGCTCTGTGTTCTATTCATTCAACCAATGCTTATTCAGCAGTTACGAGGCACCAACTAAGTGCAGGAGGGTATTTTTGCTTTGTTTTGTTTTGTTTGTTGTTGTTGTTCTTTTTAATAAACAAAATACACACAATCCTGCCGGGTGCCGTGGTGCATGCCTGTAATCTCAGTGGCTGTGGAGGCTTAGGTAGGAGGATCGTGAGTTCAAAGCCATTCAGCAAAGTAAGGCACTAAGCAACTCAGTGAGAACCTGTCTCTAAATAAAACACAAAACAGGGCTGAAGATGTGGCTCAGTTGGTCAAGTGGAGTTCAATCTCTGGTACCAAAATAATAATAATAATAATACACACAGTCCCTATCCTAATAGAGTTCATAGTCTCGTGGGATGTCACACATTAAACAAATAAATACTGTACTTGAGTTCTTGTTTTAAAATGTAGCAGACATTTTTTAATTGCATACCTAAAATTCACTCTCCTCATTTTTCTTAGTGATCAAAATCCTAATTTTCTTCAGTTTAGTAATGTGTTAGGCTAAATTCTGCAGCAGATAGTCAAGAACCACAATCCTGGCCAATTCTAAATATAAAAGGGAAAGGGGAGTATTTTGGTAACAGGTTTTGCTTTGTAGATGAAAGAGACTCCCTCCGGGGCTGTCTCTAGCACACTCCCACATTTATTCCACTGAATGCAGCTGTGAGGGCTAGAGTTGTGGGCTATCTTGTCCTCTTGCAGGAAGCCAAGAGAGTGCAGTGTGGTAGCTCACCTGACATCCAACATTTTTTTTCTTCTATGGCTTGTAAGTGTGAGTCTAGCCTGGTGGGAATGAAGAAAGCAATTCCCAGGGGAAGAGAGAACATTAGAAAGCAAGTGAGAAGAGACAGGCTGCACTCACACTTCTCTTCATGTGGTTATATGAATTAATATTTTGTCTTTTTTTTTTTTAGGCTGGTTCACATTCTGTTTTTATCACTTGCAACATTAAGATTTCAAACTACAATAACCAATGTGATTTTCAACTGTAAAAAGAAGAGTGAGACCCTTTCAAAAGTCAAATCAACATGGATCAAATAAAGGCTTAGGGATAAGACCAGAAACTTTGCAACTGCTGGAGGAAAACACAGGGTCAACACATGATGTTGGTTATATTGGTACAGGCACCAACTTTCTTAACAGGACCCCTAAAACTCAAGAAATAAAACCAAGAATCAATATGTGAAATAGCAACCAATTAAAAGCTTCTGCCTAGCACAGGAAATGACTGACAACATCAAGAGAGAGCCTATAGAATGGAAGAGAAAGTCTTTGCCAGCTACTCCTCTGGCAGGGAATTAATATCCAGAATATATAAAGAACTCAAAAAGTTTAATACTTTAAAAAAAAAAACCTAATCAATAAATGAAAAAAAAGAACTCAGCAGACAGCTTTCAAAAGAAGAAACACAAATGGCCAACAAATATATGAAAAAAATGTTACACATTGCTAACAGTCAGGGAAATGCAGATCAAAACTCCATTAAGATTTCATCTCAATCCAGTCAGAATGTCAATTACCGAGAATACAAATAATAATAAATGCTAGCAAGAATGTAGGGGGAAAGGTACAATCATACATTGTGGACAGGACTGCAGACTAGTGTAACCACTCTGGAAATCAGTATGGAGATTCCTCAGAAAACTTAGAATGGAACCACCATTTGACCCAGCTACCCCACTCCTCAGTATGCATCCAAAATATCTAATATCAGCATCAATGTTTATAGCAGCACAATTTACAATAGCCAGACTATGGAGCCAACCTAGGTGCCTCTCAACAGGTGAATAGATAAAGAAAATGTGATGTATATATATATGTATATATATGTCACATATCAAAATGTATGTATGAGATATCATTTTGACATATGATATATATTTTACAACCATATGTGATATCATATATATATATATATATATGTAATGGATATATATATAATGGAGTATTAGCCATGAAAAAGAATGAAATCATGTCATTTGCCGGTAAATGGATGGGACTGGAAACTATAATGCTAAGTGAAATAAGCCAGACTCAGAAAGTCAAAGATCAAATGTTTTATCTGATATGCAGAAGCTAGTCTAAAATTAAGTGGAAAAAAAGAGAAAAGAAATTGTGGGAATTCTATCAAAATAAAAGAAAGATCAGCGGGGCAGAAGAAGGGGATTGAAGGGGAGGGAGGCAGGGCAGGATAAAGGAAAAACAGTGGAACGAATCGACCTAAATTTCCAATGTACGTATCTGAATATACCACAGTGAATCTCATCATTATGTATATCCACAAGACACTATTTTTTTAAAACAAAAATGTAAATAAATAGAAAAATCAAGCCAGGCGCGGTGATGCATGCCTGTAATCCCAGCACTTTGGGAGGCTGAAAGAGGAGAATCATGAGTTCAAAGCCAGCCTCAGCAACAGTGAGGCGCTAAGCAACTCAGTAAGACCCTGTCTCTACATGAAACAAAATAGGGCTGGGATGTGGCTCAGTGGTTGAGTGCCCCTGAGTTAATTCCCGGTAACAAAAAAAAAGAAAAGAAAAATCAATGGAGTAGAGGAAAGGGAACGGGGAGGGAGGAAGAACAGGGTCAGAGTAAGTACTGGGGACTTAATTGGAGTAAATTATGTTCCCTGCATTTATAATTATGTCAAAATAAATCCTAATGTAATGCATAAGTATTATGAACCAATAAAAAAATTTAAAAGTTAAATGATAATGAAATAAAAAATAAATGAAATTTGTACTAACTGTGAAAAAAAGGGAGGGGTTGTCTCAGTTCACACACTGCTAGGGGTGGGGGGAGAAGGCAATGGAATCTCCTTTTGGAGTATAATTTGGCAATCCTTATTGAAATGTAAAACATGGCTACATTTTCACCAATAATTTCACTTCTTTAAATTCATCCTAAATACTCCCAAATGCTCAAAGATAACTTTGCACAGAGACTTCCAATTAAGCCATTATTGTTTATAACAGGAGACCTGAAAACTAGATATAACTTTAATACACATTGGAGGATGCAGAATTTTTTTTCCACTTAAAAAATAAAATACATCTAGCCTGGAGCAGTGGCGCACGCCTGTAATCCCAGCACTTTGGAGGCTGAAAGAGGAGAATCATGAGTTCAAAGCCAGCCTCAGCAACGGCAAGGCACTAAGCAACTCAGTAAGACCCTGTCTGTACATAAAACACAAAATAGGGCTGAGGATATGGCTCAGTGCCCAGTACCTCTGGGTTCAATCCCCTGTACCAAAAAAAAAATAAAAAATAAAAAAATAAAATAAAATACATCTGTATACAGTAACACTAAAAGGTATCCACAACATGGTTAAACAAAAAAAGGCTGATTCAGAAAAAGTATGCAATTTTTGTTTTATAAATATATATACTGAATATATGTATATGCTAAATGTGTGTATATGTATATATACTGTGTATGTGTGCAATTTACGTATATAGAAGACATTTTACGTTTTAATTTGTACTTTCCATCGTTGCATTTTTACAACCAATATGTATTTTTATATTTCAAGAAACCAGGTCATGCCTCAACTGTCAAATATCTAAAAACTTTTCTAAAAATCGAACGGGAAACACTCAATGTTTCTGAATTTCCAGGGGAAAATTCTATAAAGTAGGACGTTGTAGCCGAGCATTAGCGAAAAGGCTGACTTTCACTGCCTGGATTTTCTTTTTTAAATATTTATTTTTTAGTTATAGGTGGACAGAATATCTTTATTTTATTTTTATGTGGTGCTGAGGATACCCAGTGCCTCACGTGTGCTAGGCGAGCACGCTACCACTGAGCGATAACCCCAGCACCCCCCCCCTTTTTTTTTTTTAAAGGAACTGGGACAGGGAAAGGAGGGCACCGGAGCCAAGGCACAGCTGGGCGCTGACACACCGGGGACCTAAGAGGCCAGGCCTGGGCGACGAAGGCCCGCGACGCTGGCGTGATAGGAAAGCGACGTCCTCTGGGCTGGAGTGGGAAGCGGGTGGGAGGGTCGAGAGACCACAGGGGGCGGGAAGCGGGCGGGGGCCAGCACCCCTCCGAGCGGCGTGGCCGGAGGGGAGGCCCGGGAGCGCACGGGCTGCAGTACCTTCCCAGGAGAGCGCTCCTCCCGGCTCGCGCTTCAGGAACTTGTACCAGAACGTGTCCACGCGGCCCGGCTCCGCCCCGTCGCGCGCCGCCTCCTCGGGCGCCAGCTCCACCTCCCCCAGCCACAGGCCCGGCTCCTGCAGCGCCAGCGCCCCTGCGCCCGCCGCCGTGCCCGATGGCCTCAGGCGCACCGCGCGGTGCGGTTCCCAGTGCCCCAGCTCCGGCCTCGATCCCACGACCAGCAGCTCCGGCCCGGCGCCGGCCACGGCAGGCGGCACCACCACCCCGAAGCGGAACCGCATGGCGGCGGCGGCGCGACTCCCGGTGCCCGGGCTCCCCGCGCGCGGGCCGCCTCGGCAATTGGACGGCGGAGCGGGCGGCCCGGGGCAGCTGGGACGCGTGCGTGGCAGCGCCTTTTTTGGGCTACATCACGCGGCTGAGCAGCGCTGGCCTCATGCAGACCGGAGCTGGCGACCGTGGGAAGTTGTCAGCAGAGCCACCAGAGGCCTTTCTGCACTGCAGCCGGCGGGGCGGGCACCGGGGACGCAGCGAATGGAACGAAAGGAGGCTAAAAACGAGGCCCGGCGAGGGCGAAAGACGTCTAAACTTAGTCACTGTCCAGTCATGTTTCCAAGAGACTCCAAATTACCTTTGCGAAGGTCATAATGAATTGGCATCTAAATGGGGCCCCCCAAATAGTTAAGTTGGAGGAAAGTCCTGGACCTAGCGGCAGATCTCAACCAAGTCACTAAGCCTCTCTGAACCTCAAGGTTTTTCTAAAATGAAGGTATAAACTACTGATCTTACAAGATCCCACCAGCTTTAAAGGGTGTGGGATTGGTGGAAGACGCCTTGCTCGGGACCTAGAGCTGACCCAGACACATCTCTACTCCAGTTGGATGCCTGGCAAAACACACGATCACTTTTCTGTTTTCGAAAACACACTATTTTTAGTATGTGAAAACGGGTTTGGAGTACATACTTTCAAGTTCTTTTCAAGATCAAAACAAGACCAAAACTGTTTATGCCTTTTTCTTTTATGGCATAAAAGTAAAACCCTTTGTTTAAAATTTACTTCTAGTAAAATCACTATTTTTTACCCTTAAAACATTTTTAAGTCAAGAAACAGATTTATAGATATTTGGCCAAGAGAAAAGAATTTTTATCTTGGGGAAGTGGAGTGAAGGGACTTCAATTTGTCCCTGCCATAAAAAAACAAAAATTCTATTTATGTTTGTTCCTTTTTGATTTTTCCACTGTATTCTCACATCCTACCTTTCCGTATTCACCAACATTGAACATAATACACATCTTTTAAGTGAATTAAAGTCACACAAAGCACGTATTTGTCAGTATTTAGAAACTTGTCAGTAGTGAGGAGAGAAAAAACATTTTATGCATGCAAAAAATCATAAGACACAAAACATAAAATATTGTAAATTGCATAAATTTGTAGAATAATTAGTAAACTAATAATAAAATTCGTTCTTAAATGTTGATATTGCACTCAAAGTTTGGTTGGTTGCTAAGCTTAAGGATAAACACCAAGGAAAAAATGTAAGACGGTAAGGCTGGCCAAACATGGCTGATTCTGTAGCAAAACAGACATGAACTCACAGTCGCATGTGAGTTGGTTTATTCAAGTTGCTGTTACAAAATATTCTTGGAGTAATTTTAGGAAAATAAGAGTCATTTGGCCATACAAAGATGGAATTCTGACTTCAATGACTTCTCATTTCTTCAGGAGCCAACAGTTCAGTACTCCCTTGTGTTCAGTAGTGCTGCCTGAATCCTATAGTTTCCAAATGGCTTTTTTTTTTTTTTTTTCCCTACCAGCTCTTCCAAAGTGAGTCCTGGGCATCCCATAGATGAAACAATAACAGAAAAGGAAAACAATGTACTTGTTAAACTTGTATTACTTCCTTTCCTCTGCTCTTATCATAAGGAAGGGGAATAATTTTAATCACTGGAAGAAGTATCCTTTTAAGCCCCTAAACAAGCTTTTTATGTTGTGGATTTCGATATGGTGCAGAATTGGGTGGTTACATTGTGTAACAATGTCAATATGGTGCAGATACGGTGGTTACATTGTGTAACAAGCAAAATACAACTGGAAAGGAAATCGATACAAATGATATATTTCAAGGACTCAATCATATTGTTGTGGGATTCTGGCACAGAGACAAGAGTGCAGCGGGGGTGTTTTATATGCCCCATTACATGTTAGTTCCTTTGTCTTCCCTATATGGTAACATACTGTTAATTAGATATTCTATGCCATCAAATTTCAACAGAATTACGAGGATGTTACTCGGTAACAGAACTGCAGCAGTGTGCATGCGCACTGGGTGTGCTGGGTCTGTCTTTGTTCTGGAGGTGCACGTGCACTTAGCTACTGAGTGTCCTGCGTCCTCTCCCTGTTCCAGGAGAGCCCTTATCACAATATTTTGACCGCCAATCATTTGGTTACAGTCATTGAGCCCTTATTATATGCTGGCACATGGTTTTCATACTCATATCACCTCATTTGATTTAGGAATCCTATTTAAAAAATAAAAAACTGTTGAAGGGAATCCTTCTAAAATTAAGGACAACTTCCTTATATTGAGAATTAAAGCTCCAAATCATTTTAACTTCCAGGGCTATGGATGCAGCTCAGTGGTAAAGCAGATGCCTTGCATGCATGAGGCCCTAGGTTCAATACCCAGTACCACAAATAAAAGAAAAAAGAAATTGTTTTAACTTGTAAACTTGGTGTTAACTTTTTTTTTTTTTTTTTTTTTTTTTTTTGCACTTCCTTATACTGAAAGTAAAGACTGAAGAGCTGCCCTCCTGGCCTGAAAGATGGAGGCCAAGGAGCTAAGATTGACACATTTCTGATTAACACAGTCTAGCTAAAGCTTCTTATGTTTATTTGTTTCTTTATTTATCTATTTATTTTTGATCCCACTTTGCCTCCTCACCTCTTCCATTATAAATGCTTTCTTGGCCCTTCAGTTTTCTCAAGATAGAAATTTGAAACATAAAAATTTCTTCTATCTTCCTTCAAAAGCTGGCTTTGGATAAAACCTATTTTCCTGCCAATCTAAGCATTTGTGGAGCATGATGAGTATTTGTGAAGTATTAAGAGTAGATAGAAGCCTTTTTCAAGATTTGTAGATAAATGTGTATTTTGATAAGGAAAAACTTTTACAAAACATTTAAAAGTCATTCTTCATGGGCTCTTAATTTTAAAAATGAACTTCTTGTAATTATTTCCTGTAACTAACTTTGTCCTTAAGAATGATGAAATAGAGAGTCATAAGCAGCAGTCTGAGCTAATCAATGAGTCTGTAAAGTCATAAATATTGTGGTGTGTAGAGAGGGTTTGACATTAGACCCTAGGAAACTAATTTTTATGCCTTTATGCACCTATCTTGTTGGCAACAGAAATACAGATCTGAGAAAGCAAGATAAAGAATTTTACAAATCAAGCTGCTATTCCCAGATTTTTTCCCATGCTGGATTATCCATGTGAGATTGCCTTCGATGTTTTAAAGAATCATGATGTTTATTAAAAGGGATTATTTATGAAATTCTTTTGAGGTCAGATTCTTGATAACAATTTTCAAAAGCCCAAACCAATTTACTGACTTTCATTTTCATAATAATATCTTATATGCAATCACAATATTTTTTGAAGAATGGGTGATGAATTCAAATTTAGAGTTACAGGATCCAAATCAAATGTAAACTTTTTCAAAGTCCCCTCAGGGAAAGCTATTACTTGGTGTTACAGTTTGGAAGGCTCATATGTTGAAGATTTGGTCCCCAGCTGGTGGCACTATTGGGAGGTGATGGAAACTTAAGGAGGTTGAGCCTTCATGAAGGAAGTAGGTCACTGAAGTTGTGACCTTCAAGGGAATGTCGGGACTCCAACCTCCCCCACACACAACATACACACTCTTTCTCACCATGGCCATCTGCCATGATGTTCTGCCTCTTTACAAGCTCAGAAACAGCAGAGACAAGTGACCTTTGACTGAAACCTCTGATACCATGAGCCAAAATCAATCTTTCCTCCTTTAAGTTGATTTTCTCAAGGTATTTTTCTACAGTGACAGAAAACTAACACATCTGGATCAGGAGCAATTTATGTTTTGTAAGGCAATCTTTGATTAGTCAGTGAGTTATATTTCATTATAAAACTGCATACATAGATACATGCTCACTGATGTAAAACACATTTCATCCACATAATTCAAGGGCTGTTAAAAGTACTAGTGTTATTACTGGGCAGAACATATCTAAAAGTTAAATGGATCACATGCTTTGTTCTAATTTTGTAGCCTAAAAAAAGAAAAAGAAAAACTCCATAGAAAGTTTAAATACAATTTAGAGAATTTGCATGTTATAGCTAACTTTTGGAGGGGGGGTTAGAAAATTTTAGATTCAGCTACTTGAAACCCCTTTGGGAATATGAAACAATAGAAGTATATAAGCTATACCAAGACTTTGCTAAAAAAAAATCTCATAATGTTTCTCAACTATTTTTTAAATTTATGTCCCTTTTTTATACACACAAAATTCTCCTATCTCGAGTAGATTCAATAATCCCACTTTCCACCCATCCCAGGATAGAGAAGTACTAACTTCTCAGTACATCGCCACCTGCCAATTTTGTCATGCTTCTTTCTCTTCAATTTATACTATAAAAATACTATTTTTAAAATGTCCCAAGTATGACATTACAATGAAGCACATATGCCCTTTCAAAAAAGTTTGACCTGCCCTTTTACTGGCACATCCCTTCCCACTCTTATCATTTTAAAACCCACACTTCTCCTCATTTCTCAGTAGAGAACTCCTACTCAGCAAGTCATTCAAGCCAGGATTCTGTTGGGCAATGACCTAAACTGACTTCCTGTGGCAAGCGGAAGGCCAAGCCAGGTGGCTGGACCTCAAGGTTGGAGACACTATTTAAGCTTCCTTCAGATGTAAAAAGATCCTCCTAGGTCTGGGGTAACTTGAATGACAGGCCAGTTAACACCTTTCTTTAAAAGGCTAGAGCTTGATAACTCAAGCCCTAGGTATAAAAAAGTGTTAGCTGGAAGGGATGACTTGAAACTCCCAAGGGAACTTCCAAAGAGTGAGAAAAAGGAAAGAAGGTGGCTGAAAGCTGAGCTAGCTTCTTTACACTTAGATACATAAGGAGGACCATGGGCAAGATGTGATGGGGGACAAATCTGACAAGCACTTTTGAAGAATGTGAACTGTCATTCACTCTTCACTTATTTTTTCTAACTTTTGTACACATGTTATATTAACAGTGAACATGTCTGAAACATGAAGCTGTTTGGGGTGCTGGCAAAATGAGAATTAAAAATGTTTTTTACTTCACCATTACCTGGAGACAGTCCAGAAGGAAGCAAGTGTTGGTGGTAAGTGGAAATGAGAAGTCTTCAATGAAACCCTATTGACCTTCAGTACCAAAAAAATTGATAAACTAGTAGTCAAGTATGAATGTTGGGCTTTCCCCAAAACTGTAGTTCTTTCCAGGATTTCAGTGACTCTTTGAAATACAAAAATTATATATGGGAAGGTAATGTGTGCATATTTAATTGTGAAACCAGCCACATATTCAGAGACATGTGCTTCTCCAAAAAAAGACTAAGGAAATTGTCAAAGTATAATTTTCCCAAATGAATCTCATGTAAATTAAAGAGAGAACGAGGCAGTTGGTGAATTAGTTTGAAGAGAATTCAAGAAGTACTGAAAGAATGCTAAATGAAAAATCCCTAGGTTAAATGCAAAACTGATTAACTTTCTACGGAACAATCAAGCCTGTAACCTTTGGACTTATCTATTCTACTAGAGAGAAATTGTTAGGTAGTAGTTAGTAATGCATAGTGGAATGAAAACCAATAGTGTAGTAGGGTCATGGGGTTTCTTTAAATTGCTTTTAATGAATAATCCAGTAACTTGTAGGAAAACTACAGGTGTACTAACGCTAAGAATAAACAGATGGAAACAAGGGAGCCAATTTAGAAAAACATCAAGAAGAAAAGATCAATGGGGCTAACTCTTGACAGGTGAAGTTAGAATTTGTGGTCACAAGCTTCTCAGTATATTTCAGAAGGGGAATTTCTTCTGCAGCACACGCACACTAAGTTTGCCCAGTCATTGACCCCAACACCTGCATTAACATAGAATAGACTTATAAATGAAGTTCCCCCTAAATGGTACGATCACCATGACAGTTTCCAAAAGGATCAACTAGGATCAAAACTCCCCTGGCTGACATGAAGGAGGAGTTAAACATCAGATTGGTGAAGATTGCAGAATGTGGAGCCCAGTTCTTAAGGTAAACATCAAACAGCAATAAATTTGGAAGTAGTATTAGATTTCCTTTGTGGATCTCTGCTTAGCGATGACCCCCTCTTTCTCTTTCAGGGTGTTCTTTGCTTGAGTCTTACTTTCACTTAGAATAAAATTCTCGTGCTTGGATTTTCATGTCTGACTTTAAATTCTCTTTAGCCAGGACATAAGAACCAAGGCTTGGACCTTTAGCTCCCCTTTTGCATCTGACATAATCACTTGCATCTTTAAACAGATAAACATCTACAAAATTTCATTTATAACTTAGGAGATTGGCCTTAATAATAAATAGTAAAATAAATCAAGGCACAAAAAAATCTTATAGAAAATGAAATAATTCTCAAGTGGGTCTGTTAGTACCAGCGTACAGAACTTGCAAACAACCAGGCCCAGTTGTTTTCTAAGGTTGGGTACCTTTTCTTAACAGTGTGTAACAACAAAGATTTTCCATTTATTGAGCTCCTATGTTAGTACGTACTGGCACTGTGCTGGGTGTCTACATACCCTATTTGATCCTCTCAACATTTCTGTAACAGTTATTTTCTCTATTACATAGAAGAGGACCCCAAGTTTTTGAGACATTAACTGACTTATTAAAGACCATACAGTTAATACGACAGAGCCAGGATTTGTACTCAGGATGTCGGACTCAATAGCCTGTCCAGACAAGGACTTGGCTCTCACATGGGGAAAACACAGATAAGAGAGCGTAACCAGCCAGGCATATCTGTAATTTCTGGTACTCAGGAGGCTGAGGCAGGAGGATCACAATTCAAGGCCAGCCTGGACAACTTAGCAAGACTCTTGTCTCAAAAATTGAAAAAGGATGAGAATATAGCTTAGGTGACTATTTGCCTAGCATGTATGAAGTCCTAGGTTCAGTCTCCAGTACTGCCAAAGCAGGGCGGGGGCGGATATAGAACTATGGATCTTTCATGGCTTGGTATAAGGTGTCCCCAAAAGCTCCTGTGTAAATGCAGGAGGTGAAACGATTACATTATGAGAACTGTGACCTCATCAGTGGATTAATTCATCTGATGAATTAACAATTTGAAAGGACTATTATACTAAGTGGTAACTGTAGGCAAGTGGGATGTGGCTGGAAAAGTAGGGCTGAAAACATGCCCTTGGGGATTATATCTTGTCTCTGGCTCCTCCTTCCTTCCCTCCCTCCCTCCCTCACTACCCACCTCTCTCCTGGCTTTTTGGCTGCCCCAGCTTTCTTCCACTTCGCCCTTTCACTATGATGTTTCACCTTGAGCCCAGAGCAATGGAGTCAGCTAATCATGGAAGGAGCCTCTAAAACCATAAGTCCAAAGTCAGCTTTTCTTCTTCTAAGTAGTTCTTGTCAGGTATTTTGGTCACAGTGAGGAATAGATGAATAACACAGGAACACAATGAGTTTTCTTCTTGATGTATGCGTGGCCAGTAAAAACAACCAGGAAATGGAAGAGTAAACAAAGGTTAATTACTTGAAGCTGAAGTTACTTAAAGAACTTAAGAGGAGTACTTGAGGTAATTCTCAAATCAGTGTCTCCCAGAACAAAGAAAGTGAGAGGCTTTGGGTGCGGTGACACACGCCTGTAATCCCAGCACTTAGAGAGGCTGAGGCAGGAGAATTGCGAGTTCAAAGCCAGCCTCTGCAATGGCAAGGCGCTAAGCAACTCAGTGAGACCCTGTCTCTACATAAAACACAAAATAGGGCTGGGGATGTGGCTTAGTGGTCGAATACCCTTGAGTTCAATCTCTGGCACCAAAAAAAAAAAAAAAACAAAAACACATATTCATAGGAAAGCCTCATTCATCATCATGTGCAGAGGCTGGGACATTCCTGAGTATGCGTAGTTGGAAGTCTTGCTTTGCACGTTCAAGAAAATAGCAGATGAGAGGCCTCTGGGCAGAGAATTTAGTATTATAATGAGCAAAGTTTGCCATAGGTCACACAAAAAAGTGAGTCAGAGTGATGGGGCAATTTTGACTGGTTCATTGTAAGATTCTCTGGAGTGCTTTATTGAAAACAAATAAAAACAGATCTGAGGGAACATTAACAGACATTTCTTTAAATGTCTGTTAAAGGACAGCACCTGCCCCAACCTGCAACCCTCCAGAAGCATAGATGATTGCTTCCCTAGGTGATTGCCAATAAAATACCTGGCTAACAAGAGGAGAGAATTCCACTGGATGGAGGCATTGTAACAGCAACTCTTGGGTAGCCTCAGAGGCTTTAATTTTAAGTCTATGATCTTAGAAACCACTGGTATTCTCTATCACAGACACAAAATATCAGGTCATACATGACAGGCAAACATGAACTTCTATTTAGTTAGATGTCTAAATTCAAAATTGGAAAGTTTTATACAAATATACCAATTTTACTTTTGCTTAAAAAACTAGATTTAGCAAGAAGAGACCACAACCTTCAAGGCACAGTGGGCTGGAGCTTAGGTGACTTGAACTCTTGATGCTCCAGTGTCAAATTACCTCCCTGAAGACAAAGCCAAGTTGCTATTCATCCTTTTACTTTGAGAGTTTTGTCTTGGTCTGTTTTTGTTTGTTTGTTTGTTTTTGTTGTTGTTTGTTTTCTTTTTTTGTTTTTTTCTTTTTTCGTTTGTTTTCTATAATACATTTTAAAAGAAAGTAGCATAATTTGAAAATATTGGAATCCTCGTTTACTTTTGACAAGACGTAAAAACAGCACAGTTACTCTGGGAAACGATTTGACAGATCTTCAAAAGGTTAAAGAGTTATATTACATGATCCATCAGTTCCACTCCTCTACAAGAAATGAAAACATGTCTACACAAAGCTTGTATGTGAATATTCACAGCAACATCATTCTTAATACCCCCGAACTGGAAAAAAAAAAAACAAGTGCTCAACTAAAGATGGAATCAACACAATGAAGTATATCCACATGATGGAATGTTATTTGGTGATAAAGAACGCTGTATTTATACATGCAACAACATGGTCAAGCCTTGAAAACATCATGCTAAATGAAATAATCCAAACACAAAAGGCCACATATTTTATGATTCCATTTATATGAAATGTCCAGAATAGGTAAATCTGTAGGGGCAAAGAATAAATTAATCATTGCCTACTCCAGACACAAAAGTCCACATATTAGCTGGGCGTGGTGGCTCACGCTTGTAATCCCAGCACTTAAGGAGGCTGAGACAGGAGAATCGCGAGTTCAAAGCCAACCTCAGCAACAGCAAGGCACTAAGCTACTCAGTGAGACCCTGTCTCTACATAAAACACAAAATAGGGCTGGGGATGGGGCTCAGTGGTCGAGTACCCCTGAGTTCAATCCCCAGTACAAAAAAAAAAAGTCCACATATTGTTGTAGGGACAGACGAGGCAAGACACTGGATAGGTAACAGGAAGCAGGTTTATTTGACTGCAGTCGGTTCAGAGGGTACAACTTTTGCTATAATCAATTAATTCCCCTGAACCCCAAGTTCAGATGGTTTCAGAATTTTGTATCCAGCATGTAAAGGGGAGGGGCTCAGAAGATCACAGTCTGCAGAAGTTCACACAAAAGCAGCTTTTCCTTTTACTGTTCTGGGCCTGAGAAGGGGAGAGCTTCTTCTCCCCTTTCTTTCCTCCCCCTGCCAGCTATTACCATGGAGACCAATTAATAACATCTCTTCTTATCTTTGAAATAAACATTTCTGTGAAGCTCAGGCCCAAGGCCAGAGGCCTTGTTAAAGGATGTCTTTCCTACCACACTTTGCATTTGCAAACACACTTCTATAAAATGTTGTATTGTTACTGTACTAGATAGTCCATGAATGTTTGTGAAAAAACTAGTAAAGGGGCATTCAGCACCTGGAGTGCTGATCTTTTTCAGGCCGTGGCCAAGTAAGATAGACCCACAGGAAATTGGAAGTTTAACTACATTGAATTCTTTTGTAGAGACTCTTTTGCTGATAATCCTAAGATCAATTACAGTGCAGATTTCTGGAGAAGCTTAATCAAGATTTTCTGTGGGGGGTGGGGGGGTGCCGCTACAATATTATATTATTTTATTTACAAGAAATGTCTATAATAGGCAAATCTGTAGAAACAGAAAGTAAATTAATATTGCCTAGGACTGGGTGTGGGAGTGGAGTGGGAATTGGAGGGAAAAGGGAGCAACTACTGCAGACTATAGGGTTCTTTGGGGAATAGTGAGATTATTTTATAATTAAGTGTACTGATGGGTACACAACTCTGAATACACTAAAGGCAATGATTTTTCTACTTTAAAGGGATGATATGGATGGTATATCAACAATGTCTCTGTAAAACTGTTGCCAGGAAAATTAAAAATCGTGTGAACTACTGTTCCATGATTTTGAGTTTTGAGCCCTACCTTTCAACAGAAAATACCCATAAACCTGGTTCCAAGAATTTAGAAGAGCAGAATTTGCTCCCATTAACCTACAATACAATGAGCAGTGGTGAATGGGAAAATAACATTTTAATTTTCTCAAATTCTTCCAAAATGACATCTACTTATCATAAAATAATTTACAAATATTTTTGAAGAATATGACATGAGGCTCCATGATTTGGAACACCCAAATATAAGAGGTGATCCTTGTCAACCAGGAGTTGAGTGTAGTTGCTGGAGAGGAAAACAAATAAGAACACAGTGGCACATGCGTATAATCCCAGCAACTCTGGAGGCCGAAGCAGGAGGATTCAAAGCCAGCCTCAGCAACTTAGTAAGACCCTGACTCAAAAATAAATAAATAAATAAATGAATAAATAAAGGGCTGATGATATGGCTCAGCCCTGGATTCAATCCCCTGTACCCCTAACACACACACACACACACACACACACACACACACACACACACACACGAAAAGTGGATAAGAGCATAGATACCAATCTGTTAAACTTAACAACACTAAATTACTTGTCATGGGGCAATGATGACCCCTAGTGTGGGGTCGTCAAAAGAGGATCAAAACATTAAGGACATGGTCAAGTTGGGTCCACTGTCACATCATGGAGTCCTGCAACCAGAACTAAGGATAGTCAGAAAACAAGAAAGAGATCAGATGGTGGGACCTGCTTTTTAAGTTGGGCATCAACAATCTTAGAGCATATAATTTTAGTTAACAAAGGATTAAGGATCCCAGAAATTGTTATACTAAGATAATTACATGGCAAACAGATATTTTGCCTTACTCAACTGCATTTTAGACCAAGTGTGTGCACTTTAGTTTTTATGTTTCACATTTCACAATTTGTAATAAGGACAATGGATAAGGAGATAAACAGGTTATCATAGTTCTATTAAAGAATAAAACAGAAAAATAGAGAAAATCTTGTCTTGGGTATGTGATATCAAAAGACAGAATATCAAATTTATTAAAATCAAGAGATAAACCATTTCACACATATCACTTGAATATGAAGAACATGAGTTAAATATGATTGAACATGAGCTCAATCATGCAATTTCATAAGGGCAGAAATTAGCTCATTGTAAATTGTTATATTGTATTACCTTCAGGAATAAGTATGTGAGTAATACATCCACTCCCTTACCAACAAACTTTATCAATTGTGGCAAGGTTAATACACACTTGATAATCTCATTAAGTTATTAAACTTTTTGAAGTGTTAAGGTAGCTACATGAGATTGCTTTTTATAAATAAATATCTTGAAATGCAGTAACATTCTTTTTGAAAGTGTGATTTATTCTCACTCTGAGAGGATTGATTTTCTAGAACCTTTACTTTTCAGTAAATGTTCACCTCTGATATAGACACTGCAGGGTCACTAAATTCACCTGAAAAAAAAATATTCTGCAGTTTAATTATGTTCGAATGTCCCAGATGGAATAGCAATTGATTCTATGATTCAATTTAGAAATTCCTCTACAGAATAGATGGAAACACATTTTATTTCAACAGATCGATGCCTTTAAAATTTAGTCAATTTAATGTAGTTGTATTACATTACCCTAGGCTAGAAAAGTCAAAGAATTATTATATTTAGAACTGCAGATCTCAAAGAGCCAGTTTCCTGTGTTGTGGCCTCTTTATTGGATATATGAGGAAACTGAGGTTTTTATAGAACTTCATTATTTACCTTTTTTACCATAAATTAAGATTCATGAAATATGAAGGACTATCAGATACCTACTCTCTCTTTTCTCATAATTTTCCTCCCTAACTCCTTCTTTTGAAGGACTATGTGGTCCCCTCAAGTGTCCATGAAACACCCACCAGAACATACATGTCCTGGACTGAGAAGAGTGATTTGCTTCAAGAAAATAAACGTTCGTAATATTCCAATTTTGTGAACAGTATAATCATAGAGCTTTATCAGGATATCTTCCTCTACTCTTTGAAGATGATGGTCCCATGTATAAACAGCATTTTAAACCTTATTCTCCTCTTTGGGATATTCTAAGTAGTATTGTGCTGGGATACTACCATAAGTTTTGAGAGTAGGGGGATTGATTATGCTATCTTCTTTCCAAGTTATGTCCACCCATAAAAGAAAGAACATCCCAGACATTTTTCCCTAAAGGTTAAACCATGTTCCATGTGTTCAGTAATGGGCTTTCCTCATTATACGTTCCTTTATCTTTTAGGTGGACAGCTCCCTCCTTGAGACCTAGTAGTAGGTGGAGATTGTCCTTGAAGTTGTCTCACCTTTCTCATCAGGTTCAGCCAGCACACACCTCTTCACTACAGAGGCGAATCTCCACCCACCTTCTGAACAGCAGAACACTCTTCACTGTGTTGTCTGTGCTCTATTCTCTCTCCCTCAAGTAGCCTTTTGGAAAGGGCTGAAATGCTAGCTATGTTGGTAGGATTTGGCTATGCTTTGGTAACGGATATCTCCACAATACCTGTGACTTACAACCGCAAGTGTTTTAAGTCTCACTCAAATCACATGTTCATCTCAGATGGACTGTGTCTCTCTCTGCCTTATACCATATTCATAGAAGGATCCATGTAGGTAGAAACTTCTATCTGAAATTTTGTGGATCTTCATGACAGAGGAAAAATGGTTCTTAAGGATTTTGCCTTCAAGTGATGCAAGGCAATTTCACTCATAGTTCATGGGCCAGAGTAAGTCATACAGCCAACTCTCACTCAATGGTCCTGAAAAACAGAGCTCTTTCAGAAAGGAGCAGCAAATGTTTGTGAATCATAATAGTCATCCACAACAGGGGACCCAAAACAATGAGTGGTGGCTTCAGATGAACTAAGAACCATGATGAAAAGCATCTACCTTTCTGGAGGAGGGAGTGGGAAAAGGTTTGAATCTATGCCTAGGTAGCCAGAGAAAGCTAAATGTAGAGTGCAAGATGTGGCTTTTTCTAAGCATAACATTTACTAATCACCCTGAGATTGACTTTAGGTAAGGAAATAGATAGGTTGATGGCTAGGATGATGGATGGGTGGATAGAAAGAACATACCTACTAATTCAAAAACTCACTCTACACGTTATTTTAGATTCAAATTTTTATTTCATTTTTGAGCCAGAAATTCATAGATGTTGAGCTCTTAAATTGGTATTTGAAAGGAGATGTTTGGTATAAAAGCTATATTTTTATTATCCTCTTGAGTTTAAAAGGTAAATGTGGATAATTTTCTATTTTTTGGTTCAGGTTCTTGCATTTCTTTAGACTCTACTTAGCTGCAAGTTCACAATAAGGTTTTTATAATGCTGTTTCTTCTTCAGTGTTCATATTTCTACCTCAAATCATTATTTTTCTTTTATCATGAATGATTTCATTTAGTTATTTAATTTGACATGGGTACAGACTTTGTTCCACTTCAGAGATTTACTTTATAAGAGCTTATCACAATTTGATCCTCTGAAAACTATGGCTGACTTTTGATCTTCAAGGGAAGATAGAAATTTTTGTCTATTTATAAAATATGCACAATAATAAAGGTAGGAAACTTAACTGAATTTCTCTGCCTCTGGATGCCTTATGAGTCACTAGAGAGAATGGAAAATGAGGTGGTAAGAAGCCATCTAGTTCTTGGCCAAAGAGATAGAAAGGAAGGAGGATTTTAAATTCTTTTATTCTTTAGGAGAAACCATAGGCCTCTTTGTTTAACTGAGATGAGGTAAAAATGTGGAAACCAGACAATATGGTTCTAATTTTTCTATAAAGTAATATATCTTTACATACATGCTTGTGTGCATGCACACACAAACACACACATAGGCACAAAAATAGATCCAAAAAATGAATTCAGGAAATGAATTGCATTTAAATACACTACTAATAATTAACCAAACAAGGGCAAGACTTGTACTCTGAAACCACAAAATATTATTGAAAAACTATTAAAAGAAATTGAAGGTCTAAATAAATGACAAGACATCTCATGTTCAATGACTGCAAGATTTAATATTGTCAAGATGGCAACACTCCCCACATTGTTTAAAAAATATAACAATTCTTATCAAATCTCCAACTACCTATTCTGCAAAAATGGACAACCTGATCCTAAAATTCATATGGGAATTAGAGGAGTTCAACATAGCCAACACAATCTTGAAAAAGAACAAAGTTGTAGGATATACATGGCATGATTTCAAAGCAATAAAAGTTACAGTGAGGGAGACAGCCTGGGAATGGGAAAAAAAGACATTTGGACCAATAGAATAGAATTGAGGACTCAAAATCATACATACATCTATGTTTATTTGATAGCTGGCAAGGTACCAAGATCATTCCTGAGGAAACAGTGCTTCAACTGCGTCAATGAGTTCATTCAATTTTAATGCTGGGATAATTGGACCCCTGCCTCATACCATTAAAAAAAAAATTAACTCGAACTAGATCAGAGAACTAATGTAAAAGCTAAAATTTTTAAATTCTTATGATTACAAATTTTGTAATTAAAAAAATTTTAAATTACAAAATGCTACAAATACAAAGGAAAATAATTAAAAAGCTATATGATCTAAGATTAGGTGACAGTTCCTTAGATATGACACCAAAACTCAAGCAAATGAACTAAAAATGAGTTAGGTTTTCATTGCTGTGATCAAAATACCCAAGAACAACAACTTAGAGGAAGAAAAGTTTATTTTGGCTCACAGTTTCAGAGGTTGAGTCCATGATGGCCCAACATGTAGTCCAAGATGAAACAGAACATCATGATAGAATGGCATGTTCACTCATGGTGGACGGGAAGCAAAGAGACATAGAGGGGAGGGGCCACAGTGAAGGCGAACCCTTCTTAACACTTCTGTGATCCACCTCTCCACCATGCCCCACTTGCCTACAGTTACCGTCCATATAGTCCTTTCAAACTAGGATGAACTGATCAGTTTACAGCTCTCATAATCCAGTCATTGCAGGTCTAAATATTCCTGCATTAACACAAGAGCTTTTGGGGCATACCTCATATCCAGACCAAAACGATAGCTAAATTAGATTTTATCAAAATTAAACACGGACACTATCAAGAAAGGGAAAAGTTGCCAGGCGTGGTGGCACATACCTAAAATCCCAGAGGCTGGGGAGGCAGGAGGATTGTGAGTTCAAAGCCAGCCTTAGCAATGGTGAGATGCTAAGCAACTCAGTGAGACCCCATTTCTAAATAAAATACAACATAGGGCTGGGGATGTGGCTGAGTGGTCAAGTGCCCCTGTGTCAATCGCTGGTACCTCCTCACCAAAAAAAAAAAAA
>CM053406.1:17246264-17281971 GCA_028644305.1 Xerus rutilus | reverse complement strand
ATGAATTATTAAAAGTGCCTTTCAGTTGTGATGTCTCAATTTTATTTTTAATTTTATACTTGGATACATGTTTAATGCAGAAGAAAGCAAAGATGAATGAAGGAATTTATCTGTTGCAAGAAGTGGTGGATCTTCTCTGCAATATACAAAGGAGATTAATCTTTTAAACATTTTGGTTTGTAACAATACATGGTGTTGAATATCACATTAAGAACAAGCAAAACAAAGCATAGGTGACATTTTCAAATCCCTGTTTAGGATAATGATATTGAAATCTGTGAACTTTACATATTGAATTTTTTAAAAAATATTTTTTAGTTGTCAATGGACATTTATTTTTATTTATATGCGGTGCTGAGAATCAAACCTAGTGTCTCACACATACTAGGCAAGCGCTCTACCACTGAGCCACAGCCCCAATCCTCCGGAATTTTTTAAGTTGAGATATAACTTACATTGTAATGTTTACCCTTTTAAAGTATATAATTCACTAGTTTGTAGTATACTCACCCAATATTTTTACCACTCTCAAAAGAAACTTCATGGGGCTGGAGGTGTAGCTCAGTGGTAGAGCACTTGCCTAGCACATGTTAACACTGGGTTCAATCCTCAGCACCACGTAAAAATGAATAAATCAAATAAATGTATTGCATGCATCTATAACTAAAAATAAAAACAAAGAAACCTCATACCATAGCAATCGCTCCCCACACTGTTTTGTCTCAGCACTTGTAAACCACTAGTCAACTTTATTCATTTATAAATTTGCCTATTCTGAACATTTCATATAAAGGGAATTACATAACACATAGTCTTTTTGGGGGGCATACTAGGGATTGAACTCAGGAGCATTCAACCACTGAGCCACATCCCTAGCCCTATTTTGTATTTTATTTAGAGATAGGGTCTTAGTGAGTTGCCTGGGGCCTCGCTAAGTTGCTGAGGCTGGCTTTGAACTCACGATCCTCCCGCCTCGGCCTCCTGAGCAACTGGGATTACAGGCATGCGTGCGCCACTTGGCCTAATACATGGTCTTTTGTATCTGGCTTCTCTCCTGGAGCCCAGTGTGTTCAAGGTTCCTCCAAGATGAGTCGTGTGTCAGTATTTTATTCTCTTTTATTGCCAAATAACATCCCACTGTGTGGGTACACAATATTTTGTCCACTGATGGACATTTTGGTGTTTCCATTTGGGGGCAAACATGAATAAAGGTCCAGTGAACATTTGTGTACAAGTTTTTATGTGGCCATATTTTTAACAGTTCTCTCAGGTACTGAGAGTGGAACTGCTGAGTCAAAAGCAGTCCCCTCTGGGACTCTGTCACTGTCTCTGAAGCGCTTTTTATTCTTGCCAGCCGTGTCTGAGAGTTTCAGTTTCTCCACATGCTTACCAATACTTGTTACTGCTATAATTCTCAATCAGAGCCATACCAATGGGGAGTAAGTGCTCTCTCATGTGGCTTTGATTTACCTTTCTCCATGATTATGGATGTTGAATATCTTTCCTTGTGCTAATTGGTCATTTGTATGTCATATTTCTAGAAATATTTATTCAAATCCCTTGCCCATTTTTAATTGGGTTATTTGCCTTTTTGTTCAGTTTTAAGACCATTGCCTAACCCAAGATCACAAGTATTTAGACACATGTTTTCATCTAAGAGTTTATAATTTAGCTCTTACAATTGGGTTTTTTGTCCATTTGTGTGTATGGAGTGTATGGACCTAACTTCCCTCTTTGCTATGTGAATATCTACTTGTCTCAGCATAATTTGTTGAAAAGTTTATTTTTTATCCCATTGAATTGTATTGACTCCTTTATTAAAAATTCATCAATGTAAGGGTTAATTTCTAGACTCTCAATTCCATTCCATTGGTTTACTGACCAATATGCCAGTACCATATTGTCTTGATTACTGCAGTTTTATAGTAAGCTTTAAAACTGTAAAGAATAATCCTACTTTGGTCTTTTCCAAGATCATTTTGGCCACTCCAAACCTTTGGCATTTCCAGATTAATTTTATGATCAGCTTGTCCATTTCTGCAACAAGCTGGTTTGGAGATTTGATAGAGGTTGCAACAAATCTCTAGATGAAATTGAGGAGTGTTGCCATTTTAACAATATTAAGTCTTAAGAGAAATCTTTACATTTACTTAGATCATCAACTTCTTTCAATATACAAGTCTTGCACTTCTTTGAATTTATTTCAAAGTATATTATTAATTTGGTGCTACTACAAATGTTATTGATTTTTTAACTTCATTTTCAGATTGTTCATTGCTAGTGTACAGAAATACAATTGATTTTGTTTATGTTTATTCATATATCATGCAAACTTGATATATTCATTCATTGGTTTTAGTAGTTTTTAATGTATTCCTTATAATTTACAAAATAAAGTTGCTTTCTTTAAAATTCCTTATATACAAAATCATGTTATTTGCAAATAGAAATAGTTTTACTTCTTCCTTTCCAATTAGAATGTTTTCATATCTTTTTTTCATTAGAAAGCAATGATGAGCAGAGACATCTTTGTCTTGTTCCTGAACTTAAAGGGGAGATTTCAGTCTTTACAATTAAGTATGATGGTAGATGAAGGTTTTTCATGGGCTTCCTTCATCAGCTTGAGGAAGTTCTCCTATATTCAGTTTGATGAGTGTTTTTAATCATGAAATCATGTTGGATTTTGTCAAGTGCAATTTCTATGCCTATTAATCGTGTGGTTTTTGTCCTTTATTCTATTAATATGGTATATTACACAGATTGATTTTCTTATGCTGAACAAACCTTACATCCCAGGATAAGTCCCACTTGGTTATGTTGTATAACCATCTTATATGTTTCTGGAGTCTGTTTTCTAGTACTTAAATGAGGATTTTTGTATTTATATTCATAAGGAACATTGGTCTGTAGTTTGTTTTCTTATGATGTCTTCATCTGGTTGAAGATGAAGGGTAATTTTGGCCTCAGGGTGTTTTCTCCTTTCTATTTTTTTGAAGACTTTGTGTATTATCGGAGTCAGTTCTTCTCTATACACTAGGTAGAATTCACAAGTAAAGCCATCTGGGACTAGGGGTTTTTTAGTGAGAAGTTTTTAAATAACACATTCAATCTTTTGTTATAGGTCTGCAAGACAAGTCTCCAGGTAGCCATGGTGACTCAGCTCCTCCTCTTTTTTCTCACTTGTGGTTCACAAAATAACTATAGAATATGCTTGGAACACAATGCCCTCCACGAGAAGGAATGGCCAGAATAGCTTAAGCTTCTTATGAGTCTCTCCTAGAAGAGCAGGTCCTACTATGCTTTGGCTCAGGAATTCCAGGTGACCCCAGGGCAATGTGTACGTTAGAGTGTCCTCCACTATAGTACAATGTGGGGCACATACTGGCTGGCCAACCCTCCTGAGCTATTCGGGGTCAGCCAACCATGTATTTTAGGCTTTATTGACTCTTGTTGCCTATCTGTGAGTAATAAAGTTGCTTTCTTTAAACACTAATTGAGCCGGGCACGGTGGCGCAAGCCTGTAATCCCAGCACTTAGAGAGGCTGAGACAGGAGAATCGCGAGTTCAAAGCCAGCCTCAGCAACTGTGAGGCACTAAGCAACTCAGTGAGACCCTGTCTCTACATAAAACCAAAATAGGGCTGGGGATGTGGCTCAGTGGTCTAGTACCCCTGAGTTCAATCCCCAGTACCAAAAAATAAAGAAATAAATAAAAATAAACACTAATTGAATGATTAAATGAGTGTTATGTTTCATCAGACTTCTGCTGGACTGACACTGGTGCATGATCTTGGCAAGGTGTTTTGAGTCCTCTGCTAGGAATGATACTGGTGAAGGGTGGTTTACAGTCTACTCAGACACTTAATTTCTTCTTCAATCTGTCTTGTTGTGTCTTTCTAGAAATTTGTGCATTTTATCTAGGTTATCTAATATGTTCTCACAAAATCCAGGTTGCCTAATTTATGGACATAAAATTGTTCATAGTATTCCCCATACAATTGTTTTTATTTCTGTAAAGTAGATACTAATGTCCCCTTTCTAATTATTTGCTTTCATAATTTTAAGATTTCTGTTGCTTGGTCAGTTTAGCTAAGAATTTGTTAATTTTATTGATCTTTTCAAAAAACAACCTTTTGTCTTGATTTACATTTTATTGTTTTTTTTCCTGTTCTCCATTTCTTATTTCTCCTGTAGTCTTTATTATTTCCTTTTTTCTGCTTGCTTTCAGTTTACTTTGCTTCCTCACCCTCTAAGTTTCTTAAAGTGGAAGGTTATTGATTTGACAGGTGTCTTCTTTTATGTTTTAGGCCACACATTTCTTTCTATCACTGCTTTAACTACATCTTAATTGTTTGGATATTCTGTACTTTCATTTTCATTCATTTCAAAATTTTTTTCAAATTTCCCTTGTGATTTTTTTTTTCCTGTGACTTGTTATTTGGGAGTGTGGTGCTTAATTTCAATGTATTTGTGAATTTTTAAAATTTCTTTCTGTTATTTATCTCTGCTTTCATTCCATTTTGGTCAGAGAATGTACTATGTATAATTTTAGTCTTTTAAAATACATTATTTTAGGCCTAAAATGTATGGTCTGTACTGGCAAGCACTCAACATGCACTTGAGAATAGGTATTCTATTGTGAGAGGGAACGAACTAAGATATGTCATATCTAGCTGATTAATAGTATATAGTATTATCTATATAGTATTATATGTCATATATAGTATATATTATATATTGTATATATTATATGTCATACATTATATTATATATTATATAGATCTATATAGTATTATGTATATTTGATAATTTTGTGGATACATGTTCTACCTCTTAAAGTGTGTTGTTTAGGTTTTCAATTATTGTTGAATTGGTTATTTCTTCATTCAATTTTAACTGTTTTTTTATTACAAAAATTATTATGCTTATTTTGGATTTCTCTTGTTAGACACATACATGTTTATCATTCTTGTATTTTCTTGATGGACAGACCTTTTTATCATTATGAAATATGCTTCTTTGTATGTTGTAACACCTTTTTTATTAATGTGAGTTTTATCTGGTATTAGTAGAGCTATTCAGCTCTCTCTCAGTTCCTATTTGCATGGAATGTCTTTTACATTCTTTTAATTTTAATCTAGATGTGTCTTTCACTCTAAAGGTGTCTCTTGTGGTTGACACATCATTAGATCACACTACTTTTTATCAACTTTGCTCTTTTAATTGAAATGGTTCATTCCCCTTTATGACTGCCATTTGGGTATTTATTTTCTAAAAATCTATGTCTTTTATGTTCCTCTATTTCCCTCATTTCTGTCTTTGTTTACATTAAATATTTCCACTGTACCATTCTTATTACATTTTTGTCTCTTTTATTACTTTGAATGATTTCTTCAGTGGTCACTCTGGGGGTTACAATTAACATCAATGTTGAATTAAATAGAATCTCCTCAAAATTCACATCTACCCAAAACCTTAGAGTATGATCTATTTGGAAATAGAGTCTTTTTTTTTTTTTTTTTTTTGTACTGTGGATTGAACCCAAGGGCATTTAACCACTGAGCCACATCCACAATCTTTTTTATTTTTTATTTTGATAGAAGGCCTCACTAAGTCACGGGGTCATGGCAGATCCAATTGTTAAGATGAGGTCCTACTGAAGTGGGTTGGAATCTCCTAATCTAATATGACTGGTGTCCTTATAAAAAGGAAAACTTGAACACAGACCTGCACACAGGGAGAACACCACGTGAGGATGAAGGCCAAGATCAGAATGATATAGCAGGAACCAAGGAACACCAAAAGACTGGTAGAAAACCACCTAAACCAAGGAGAGAGGCTTCACAGTCAATCCATGTCCACTCACTCTTGGCCCCAGAAATATCACCAATCTAATATCACTGTTCCTGTTCTAGAATTCCATATGAATGAAATAAAGCAGTAGATACTCTTTTGTGCCTTCCTTCTTTTGCTCAAATTGTGGATACTCTTTCTATCATAAAACATTTCCTCCAATGAAAGATCTATAACCAGAACCGTATTTTGTATCATATGGTAACTCCTAAAAACACATTTAAATGAAATATAGGATGACTTTCATGGAAATTATAAAGTGATTCTTCATACATATGTATGTAATGTGGACAGCCTTATATCTGATTTGTAGTCTTACATTTAAAGAAAAAAAGAAGTTTGACAGGAAAAAAAAATTGTAAACAAGCCAAAATTTCACTCAGTTCTTGAGAAAATGCCAAACTGTGAGAGATGTCTTATGTGTACAATTTCTTTAAGACATATTCAAAACATTCTCCATTCTCATTCTCTTTCCCATGCTGTCCACTGCCTCCCCAACTACCACGTCCCTGTTTCTACTCCTATCAAATCTCCTCCAACGAAGGTTCTTCTCTTGTCTACACTGCGTTGCTGCTGAGAATTAGCCCCACACATGAATTTTAGCTTTAATATTCTCTGCCTCACTACGTGCCTCTGAAGCCTCCTAACCATCATGTTCTATGTTCACGGCTATTGTCCTAGTTTTGTAAACTGGATATAATCGGTGTTCTCCATGGCACAGTCCCTACAGTGAGTGGCATTCGAGGAAGCAAGGTTCATGAGCCAAAGCAGTATAAGAGCAGGAATTCCAAGCTGTATTTTTCTCTTCCAGAGAACATCAAAAGATTTTACATTATAAGCTACATCAATACTTCTCAAGCCGGGCATTGTGGTGCACACCTGTAATACCAGCCATTTGGGAGGCTGAGGCAGGAGGATCCAGAGCTCAAGGCCAATCTCAGCAAAAGTAAGGTGCTAAGCAACTCAGTGAGACTCTGTCTCTAAATAAAATACAAAATAGGGATGGGGATGTAGCTCAGTGGTTGAGTGCCCCTGAGTTCAATCCCTGAAACCAGCACCCCCCAAATACTTCTCAAAACAATCTTCTCTCTTCTGACTAGTTCTCTCCTACCATTCATATACTCTGAGTTCTAATGTTGCCCAAAATTTACTCACTCTCCAGTTCTGTTGTCTTCCTCTATACCTCTATACCTCTATACCCACTATGACTCCACCAAGCAACCTTGAGACAGAATCTTGCCACAATTCCTGCAAATCACCATGGAAAAGCTACAGGATCTGATAACTATTTATTTGATCATCCTTTAAGCCCCAAAGAATTAAACATGAAGACCTTCCAAAAATGTAATTCTTATACTGTGACTCCATTCTCTCAAGAAATTCTTATGAGAATTTCCTAGAGAAGAAAAGTCATTACGTTCTTCTTGGTCTTAGCCCATTTTGTGCTGCTATAATAAAATACCTCAGGCTGGGTAATCTATAAAGACGAAAACTTATTTTCTCACAGTTCTGGAGGCTGGGAGGTCCAAGATCAAGGCAAACATGGTGCAAGATCAAGGTCCACTTGTTTGGGGAGTGTGACACTCTCCAGAGAGGAGGACTGCTGTGCCCTCACATAGTGGAAGGCAGGCTTCTTTGATAAAGGCCTTCATTCCACCTCATGAGGAACCCTCATGACATGATCACCTTCCTCTTCATACTATTAAATTGGCCACGCCTGGTTTGGGAGTAAGACTCATTCAAACCATCGCATTCTGCCTGTATGACTCCAGCCCATTTACTGAACAACTAAAAAAACTGCTGGTGTTGAGTAGGGCCCAGATGAGGAAAAGGCTCTGCAAGTTGCTGTAGTTTGCTCTGCCACTTGGGTTACCTGATTAGCAGATCCAATGGTACCTGAAATGTCAGTGTCAGAGAGAGATAATGTTTGGAGCCCTTAGACGACCCCTACAGGTGAACTGCAGGACTGCAAGAACTTGGAGAAGGCCCTGCACAGATAGAACGAACGGTTCTCCTTTCAAAAAAACAGTTCTTGGCCTACTAGAGCTTTGGTAGAACTGCTTGTCCATGGGCCACCATGTCACCATGCGATCTGAGCTGCCCCTCATGAACTGAATGTTATCTTACCCACTAAGCCATAAAGTTAGGCATGTGCGGCAGCACTGCCTCATGGCAAAGAAGTGGGATAGAAGTGGAATATATGTGATCAAGCCTGAACAGGTCCTGGAGGCACAAGTAAATTACCTGGGAAAGTGACCCAAATACCCACAGTTTCTATCCCTGCTCTTTCCCAGTCTGCACCCACCTATGGCCTCATGGGAAGTTTGTATGACCAGTTGACAAGGAAGAGAAGACTTGGGCCTGGTCGACGGTTTTGCACAATATGCAGGCACTACCCCAAAGCGGACAGCTGCAGCACTACAGCCTTTTTCTAAGACATCCCTGAAGGATAATAATGATGGGCAGTCTTCACGGTGGGCAAAACTTCAGGCAGTATACCTAGATGTGCATTCTGTGTGGAAGGAGAAATTACCAGATGGGTGTTATCAATTTCTAGGGTGCAGCCAATGGCCTGGCTGGCTGGTCAGGGACTTAGAACATGACTGAAAACTAGAAACAAAGAAATCTGAGGAAGAGGTATGTGGACACTCCTCTCTAAGTAGGCAAAGGATATGAAGATATTTGTGTCCTACATAATGCTCACCAAAGGATAACCTCATCAGAGGAGAATTTTTATTTATTTATTTATTTTGGTACTGGGAATTGAATTCAGGGGCACTCGACCACTGAGCCATATCCTCAGCCCTACTTTGTATTTATATTTTATTTTCCATCCCTGTATGCAATGCTTCTGACATGACTATCATCTGTGAACTTACGGATACTTAGTATGCTATTGTAATATGAATTGCTTCTGACCAAGGAACTAAGTTCATAGCCAAAGAGCAGCAATGGGCTCATGTTCTTAGAATTCATTGGTCTTACAATGGTCCCATCACCCTCAAGTATTTGATTTGATAGAATGAAGACAGTCACAGTGCTAGCTAGGTGAAAACACTCTGAAAGACTGGAACAGGGTTTCCTGGAAGGCTGTATATACTCTGAATCAGTGTCCAATATGGTATAGTATTTCTCCCACAGCCAGGATTCATGAATTAGGAATCAAGGTATAGAACAGAAGTGACAATACTCACCATTGTCCCTAGTGACTACTAGCAAAACTTTTGCTTCCTATTCCCATATTATGCTCTGCAGTCTTGGATGTCTTAGTTTCTGAGGGAGCAATGCTTCCACCAGGAAACACAGCAATGATTCCATTGAACTGGGAGTTAGAACTGCCACTGGTCACTTTGGGCTCCTCATGTCTCCAAATCAGTAGGCTAGGAGGAAAGTAACAGTGTTATTTAGAATGACTGGTCTAGACTATCAAGGGAAAACTGTTCTACTATTCTAAGATGGAAGGAAGGAATAATATGTCTGGAATGCAGGAGATCATTTAGAGTATCTCTTATTTGCATGCCCTCTGACTAATGTCAAGGGGAAATCATAATAACTTAATCCAAGCAGGACTACAAATGGCTGAGATTCTTCAGGAATGAAGGTTTTGGTCACTCTGTCAGGTAAGAAGTGATGACTGGCTGAGACATTTGCTGCCAGCAAAGAGAATAGAGAACCAGTTATAGAAGATGATTATAAATATGAGCTACAATCATGTGAGCAGTTACAGAAATATGACTGTATTTGCTAGGAGTATTTCCTATTTTGTTGACAATGTATTTATGTTATATAGAAACCAAATGTTCTTGCCGGGCATGGTGTCCCACACCTGTAACCACAGCAGCTCAGGAGACTGAGACAAGAGGATCATGAGTTCAAAGCCAGTTTTAGCAATTTAGCAAGGCCCTAAGCAACTCAGCAAGACCTTGTCTCTAAATAAAATACAAAAAGGGCTGGGGATGTGGCTCAGTGGTTTAGTGCTCCTGGGTTCAATCCCTGGTACAAAAAAAAACACAAAAAAGCAAATGTCTTTGTGTCTTTGTTTTCTGTTTTTCCTTACATGTGTTGAGTTCAAATCAATATTTAAGTATTGTTAATTATTTTAATAATCCAATAGTATTTAAATTATGAGATACCAGGAGAGGGGTAAATATCACTCAATGACTTCATGTCCTCTTCTGGGAAATAGAAATGGATTAGTGAATTTTGGTTTGTATCCAGGATTGTAGTATCATGCTAGGTGAAACCATAACCTCGCTCTAGTCTTTAACATTACATGTAGTTTAAAGAGATGCATATGAGTGTCATTTGACAAGGAGTCAACATGTAATGATTGACTTTAGATATCAACTTGATTGAACTAAGGGATTCCCGTTAATCTGGTAAAGTTTAACTTATTCTCAATGCTGCAGTAGACATGAAACACCTTCCTATTCTGCCTAAAGGGAAACTCAGGTGGATTAGCATTTGATTAGAATGGCTGGGCTGTCCTGTCCTAGGTGTGTCTGTGAGGGTACTTCCAGAGGAGAGAGGCATTTGAGTCAGTGAACTGAGTGGGAAAGATCTGTCCTTATTGTGGACAGGCACTATCAGATTAGCTGGGGGCTCAGATGGAACAAAAAGGCAGAAGCGCCGGGCGCGGTGGCTCACGCTTGTAATCCCAGCACTTTGGGAGGCTGAGACAGGAGAATTGCAAGTTCAAAGCCAGCCTCAGCAATGGCAAGGCTCTAAGCAACTCAGTGAGACTCTGTCTCTACATAAAACACAAAATAGGGCTGGAGATGTGGCTCAGTGGTCGAGTACCCCTGAGTTCAATCCCTGGTGCCAAAAAAAAAAAGGCAGAAGGGTGAGTACTTACTCTCTCTCTCAGAAGCTGGATTACCTTCTTATCCTAACCTTGAACATTAGAACTCCCAAGTTCTCTGACTTTGGGCTCTGGGACTCCCACCAGTGGTCCTCTGGGCTGTCAGGTCCTCAATCTCAGAGAGTAACACCACTGACTTCACTAATAAAAGTGAAAAATCACAATAAAGTTGTTGAAGAATGAATTATCACAATTATTTATCTTCTTCCTTTCTCTTAGACTCTGAACCCTGTTGTACTATGTAAGTAAAGCTATTGTAGTACAGATTTCTTGTCTACTTCATGTTTATCCTGATAGCTTTATTCTGTAAAGCTCATTTAATTATACTTATAGTTGTTCAACTTGGAGCATACATACCCCTTAATTGGTATATATACTCTTAATCATATGACAGGCCCAATTGTTTGCAAAGCAATTTTTTGAACATTGTTTTGAATCAACAGTTGTAAAGTTATTTGTTTAGAACACAACAGAAAAATAATTGGTTTAAAATAACTTGAAAAGACCTCCTTCCCAAAGTCATAAAAAGAGTAAACACATTTCTTGGTTCTAAAGCTTTCTGATTGGACTGAGCCATACTCTTGGCTTTCCCATTCTCCAACTTGCAAATGCCTGTCATGGGGCTTCCCCACCTCTGTAGTCAAGGGAGCCAATTTTCCTAAAAAATCCCCTCTCATACACCTCTCTATATGTATCATATTTGTTCTGTCTCTCTGAAGAACACTGACTAAAACACTTTCCAGATTGGAGGGAAAAAGAAAAAAAAGCAAAAGATAATTCTAATTTTTTTAATATTCAGGATTTTTTTGTTAAAAAAAAGAAAATCTAAAGAAATGCCAGGTGCATTGGCACATGCCTGTAATCCCAGTGGCTTGGGAGGCTGAGACAGGAGGATCTCAAGTTCAAAGCCAGCCTCAAGAATGGCAAGGCACTAAGCAACTCAATGAGTCAGTGTCTCTAAATAAAATACAAAACAGGGCTGGGGATGTGGCTCAGTGGTTGGGTGCCCCTGAATTCAATCCCTGGCACTCCCCCTCTGAAAATAAAATCTAAAGAAGGGTAAAGGGACTATTGAATTTAGAAATATCCTTAGAATCTGTAATAGTGGACATGATTCTCCTCATTTCTGTATTATACTCATCTGCAACATAACTTTGCTGTTCCTCCCATCAAGGTGAGTCTGTTTCTCCAGCTCATGAAGTGAGGCTTGACCATCTGACTGCCTTGCAAAATGCAACATTAATAAACATGACAAGAAGTGACATCGAAAGGCTTGCCGCCTGGGGCTTATTCTCTTGCTTTTCTTTCTACTGCTACGTAAATAAGCCTAGGCTAGCCTGATGGATGATGAGAGACATGTGGCCTAGTCGTCCCCATAACCCCAGCCAACAGCCTGCCAACTGCCAGACATGTGAGTAAGGTGATCTGAGATCATCTAAGCTTCAGCCGACTGTTCAGCTGACCATGGACATGTGAGCCAACCAGGCACAGCCAACTCAGGCCAACCTAGAGTAGGCCAAGCAATAGCCTAGTCATCATGAGCTGATTACACTGTTGTTTAAGCCCCTCAGTTTTGAGGTGGTCTGTTTTTCCTATTCAGGAAAAACTACCTGAAATAGCACTAAAAGTTACATAATCATTTTTCATTATTAGGTCAACCAACATCTACAGACTGCCTTTTGTGTATAAGGCTGTCAGCTAGGCACAGGGATCCTAAGCCAAAAGAGACATGGTTTCTACGCAGAGGAGCCTACATTGACAACATTGTTATGGATGCTAGCAAATAGATAATGACAGTGCAGAGTGATCAATATTGAAAAAAAAGTTTGATAAACAAATAAAGCAACACATAGGAACGTAGATGGAGGGTGATTCATTGATTTGGGATGGGCTAGGAAAAAAGCAGGTGGGTTCAGAATTGGATGCTCACCAATGAACTAGTCAAGTTGGGGAGAACATTTTATGAAGAGGAAACAGCACATGTAGACTCACAGACAATAAAGGATATAAGGTGAGAACTGGTGAGAAGTACAGTGCAGCAGAACTGTGGCGTAAAGGAGATGGGATAAGACAGGTAATTTAGGAAATCTGGATCAAAACCTACTCGGCACGAACCCCTAACTATTATGGAAGATAATAAATCATTAAAGTGAAAAAGCACAATAAACTTTTTAAAGCAGTTTGTTTACCTTCCTTCCATTATTTTTGACTTTGGACCCTTTCACATTAAGTAAAGCTTTTGTAAGGCAAGTTTCTTCTTGTCTGATTATCCTGACAGTTTACTTCACAGTATCAGGCTTGCTCTGTTAAGCTCATTTAATCATACTTATTGTTGTTCAACTTGGAGCACACACCCCTTAATTGGCATGCATATACCCCCAATTATATGACAGGCAGTTATTTGCCAAGCAATTTAACTTTTTTAAAAACATTGATTTGAATCAACAATTTTGCAAAGTTGGCTCCATAGAACACTGTGGAAAATAATTGGCTTAAAGTGGCTTGAAAATACCTGCTTCCTCAAGCCATTAAAATAATAGATGCATTCTTTGAGATGATTTATGATCATGCTTACTTAACTATACTAAGGAATACCTCTTAAAATACTTGAAGAAAAATGTGGAGAAATATTTAAAGTGAATCTCTGCCTAAAGCCATCCCTCCTCTGGAACTTGTCCACTGGTCCATATGTCTGGCATAGTTATTAGATGATGATAAGATAGAAAAAAATAATTAACTGTGAAAGCTTAGGAATGAAACCACCTTCCAGAGTCAAGCCTACACAGTCAGTGCTTAATAAATGCTTGATGAATTAACAGATTGACAAACTCAGCTTCAATTTCACTAAATATGAGAAACTAAATGATCACCAAGGTTCCTACCAATCCCAAAATTCAAGTAGCTTTTTTTCCCACAAAAAATACAAAACATATGCATCAGTTCAATTTATTTAGTCTTGCCTAATACATGATTGCATTTGCTCTTTAAAAGGAACACAAGTATAGAACTATAAAAAATAATTCTGAAAATTATACAATTTTTTCCAAAGCATGATTTTAAGAAGTATTTTTAAAAGTGATTGCTATGTGCCATAATCATAATAAAACGCAAAAGGTGAAAAACAAACTTCCACATTGAAGCCAAATAGTCATAGCTGTATTAAATGTAAGAAAATTGAGAATTACAGCTTTATTTCTGCTGCTGTGATCCATACCTCTGGCATGGAATTAAGGAATTTTGAGACTTTTAGCTGAATAAGTCTGTCACATTACCAATATTATAAATCAATTCTAAACCATAGCTTGGGCATTTCATAAACCTTGGGAACATAGTACTTTTTGGTTTTGATAATGACTATAAATATCACATCCCTTTTTTTCAAAAAAACCAAGGCTAAATACACATAAGATACAAAGTGGGTTTCAGTACATTAGCAATACTGTTCAATAATCACCACCACCTTGTTCTAGAATATTTTCATCACTCCAAAGGAAACTCCATGTTCACAGTCACTCTCCTCCTTAGCCACCACTAATCTGTCCCTATAAGCTTGCCTCTTCTTGGTACTTCATATGACTGGACTAGTATAATATGTGGCCTTTTGTGCGCAGCTTCATTCACTTAGCTTCACTCCCCCCCTCATGAATACCATATCCTTTTGCATTGAGGATAAAAACAATTATTAATGTAAATTAAAATATTGAGAAAAAATCCACTGGAAACTAAACAGCATGAAGCAAGTGAATGAGACAGTGAAGTTTATTTTCAATGTGGATTGGTGCTTAAACAATGATCAAGTACACAGTACAACTTAAGATTTAAATACAAAATAAAAATCTTCAGAATTCATGTCCACTGAATTATTAATCACTCAAGTCAATTTCATATATCAGGGTGGTTTTCATAAAGCTATTGGAATACTGTAGGGCATCAGTACCATTCTCTACTTATATCAAATCCCTTATTTTATTAAGAATACAGGTAATAATTTTTGTCATCAATTGATTTGATATATAGTACTATTATTTCATTTTCTCAGGTGATTTAATAAATAATGTGGTTAAGCCACACTGAAGTCATGAAAATAAATAAGCATTACTTACTATTAATGTAAGATTTCAACAGAAAAAAAATGTTCCAGGATAGCAGAGGGCAGAATCTTTTAAACTTCAATCTTTTCGGCAATAACAAATTTATTGCTACTGTTGTTCTATCAGGAGGCCTTAGAATCACTAAAAAATGTAAAATTAATGTCACTTTTTGACTAGGAGTGCAAAAAACTATCTTATTTGAGTCAATTTCTGTGCCAAAAGTTGAATACATTTATCAACTTCGCCTGTTTAAGAACATTGAAGGGGAAAAAAAATTCTAACAATGTATACCAGAAAAAGATAAGAATTAAACCTGATGAATTTGTTGGGAAAGGATGTGACCTGATGATTTTGGTCCCAAGAATTCAACAAAAATGCAGTTTTATTAGTTTCATATGCATAAACTATCACCACCACTAAAACTAGCTATGCATTGCAGAATCATTTTCTTTCATATTTGTATGCAAATGGACTAATAAAGTGATTTTGGAGATGCTTAAAATTTTATTGGTGTGTGTGGGGAAGAAACATGTTTCCCTTATCAGTTTGCTTCAGGAATGCTTTTCTTCATAGTAAATAATTGAACTTGTCAAAAAGATTGAAAAATTATTTTAGAAGATTTGCATCAATGAATTTTACTGTAATTTTACAGAGCATGTTCATGAACCTTTCTTGTAATCCATTTTGTAGTATATTAATAAAAAAACTACTATCCACATAATACATTGGAATATCAAATATTCTGAACATAAAATGTCCATTTTGAAATGTTCTAACACCTCAAGATGCATCCCTCTTCATACATCAAGATGTACTAATCAATTTTCATGACTATAAATTTATATTTTAATAAACTATAGAATTTATTGTCATTGATGCAATAACATTTTAAAACTTCAGCAAGCTGCCTAATTTTGCAAAGGATTTTCAGAGCAACATACCACTCCTCATTCATTCTACTTTGTTTTCTTTTGCTATTGCATCAAACTTCTTTCCAAAACACACAGTAGAAATGAAATATTCTAGGCAATGATAATTAGCAAAGTAATTTCCTTTTGTCTAAACATCCCTTCTCTTTCTGCATTTGAAAAGTGACCTGTTTCAGAGCACATATCGCTCAGAGATGATGTACACTCATCAGTACACAAACTTACAATAAATCAATATTCTCACCTATGAAATGGGAGATTGATCTTTGAACTTGATCTTTTAACTCTAAGGAAATAATTATAAGTAAAAAGTGACTTCAAAATTAAACCATCCTTTAAAAAAAAGAGAGAAACCATTTTCCTTTTCTCTAAGGACTTCACTAAAATTGGCCTAACTCAAACTTTCTGGAAATCAGTTTTAGATAAATACTAACAAAATTTACTAGTAAATTAAACACATTGGGATGGATCACTGATGAATGATTTGCTTTAAAGGCATAACTAATATATTAATTCAGGCTTCCTACGCCTTATGCACGTTAAATAAGACTAGTCACAGTAGCACTGAGATAACTACTCAGGCACACATCAGGAAAGAAAACCTTTGTCCAGGTAACAGGGGCCAATTACTCCCCTTCTATTGCACTGCTAAACAACCAATTCTGTAGGTTCCAGTCACATCACCTCCTAATATGGTAAGTCATGGATGAAACACATTTTTAAAATGTTTGTGTCATTTTTTTTCAGGAAATTTAAAAGAACTAGTTAAGGGCTGGGGTTGTGGCTCAGTGGTAAAGAGCTTGCCTACCATGTGTGAGGCACTGGGTTCAATTCTCAGCACCACATATAAATAAATAAATAAAAATAAAGGTCCATTGACAAGTAAAAAAAAATATTAAAAATAAAACAATTTTCAGTTTGGGATACAAAACATGAAGAAATCTGTTTTGCTTCCAAACACCTAGAAGTATTCAAATCTCCACAAGTAAAATCTGTTATCAATACAGTAATACAAACTACTGTATCTTCAAGGGGTATGAGAAACTCTAGTATCTTAGACATTACTAAGACACCAATATCCAAAGTTAAAGGACAGATAATAGGAACATTAATGGGATATGCAGCACACAAAGACCAAAAATAATCCTATACTACTGATAAACCAGAAAGTCAATCTTTAATCTCTTATTGATAGGTAGGATTTATTTTGGAATTTCTCTACTTCTACTCTTTGCTTATCCTACAACTCTAGCATGTTCACATGACTGCAACCACTAAACAAGTGTGACTAAGCTAAACGTTAGTACTAATGAACTAAAATGTACCCTACTTTGAACAGAATAAACACCAGTAAAATACTAGTGAAATTTAAAATACTAGTAACAAGTTTTTATACCCAATGTATTTTGTCATATGGCTGTAAGACTGAAACAATATACATAATTTAACTTTTTATATTAACAATCATTACTCTTATTTTTGGATTACACATATGTACATACACACATATATCCATTCTAATAACACATCAGAGGGTAGACAGCATGTCTTCCTCTAAGATCTTACACTTCTTGTGCATCAGAATCACCTGGAGACCTTGTTAAAACAGACCATTTGTTCGTACTCCAAGTGATATGTGAGGGAAAGAGAACAGATTAAAAAAAGAGAATGAACGTAAAGAGATAAGAAGAGCAAGCAAGCTATTAAGCAGTACTGGGGAAGGATAATGAGAATAAAAGTGAATTTAGACATTTCCCTCCATTCTGATGCTTGCCCTTTATCTTGCTGGGTAGCAAAGACTTAAGGAATCAACAAAGACTTGCAAATGAAAATCTACTAGGCTAATATACAAACCTCTTCATGCTTAAGAGGATAAATGGGAAGTTCTGGTTTCAAGTTTTAGAGAAATAATCATGCCAGAAACTCTTTTTAGCCTTTCAATATCCCTAGATGGGCCTACTTTCAAGACACTGAAGGGGCAAAGAAAATTAACCAGCCAGCTCTATATATTAAAGCAAAATTTAGTTCACCAGTAAAACTTGAGTCAGCACTGATAATCAACCAGAAACTCCTATAACATGCAGAAGATTCAACATTCCAGAAACAGTAAGATTGTTTTGAATTCATCAAACAAGTATTAAAATTTTATTTAAATGAAAGTTTCTTTTTAAGTTAATGAGCCATATAAAGGAAAAATATTAATTTTATTAGAACTTAAATGTTGCACAGAGAAAACATTTTAACAAAATAATATGGTGGCATAACAAAAAAGAGAACAGCGAAAGATGCGTGAAAGAAATATAAGGTGGAAAAAAATGTTAAATATTTCATGATTCAGTGTGGAAATAACAAATCTAAACTTAAAAACAATGGATTTTTTAAAAAGTACAACCATAAAACAAAAAGTTAATGCCTGTGCTAGACCAACAACAAACACATTCTTCAGCAAAACTTTAAAAGGCAGTTAGTTATACTTTATAGTATTTGATATCTAATTTCTGACTTTTTCACAGAAATAGACTTTTTATGCAATTCAATATAAGAACTGAAAAAGTTAAGCACTGAGAAGTAGGTATTCTACTAATTAAAATGACAGCTGAGGCAAAACAACTGAGGAGTCTTTAATCCTATATTTTTTAACTATAGTAAGAACTTGATCCATTCAGAATTCTCTACTGCCCAAGTAACACCTCTGCCCAGCCTGATTGCCACATATGGGAATCATGGACCAGTGACCATAAAGCACTCTCAGGGACAAATGTAGAAGTGAAGATACAATTCAGTGTTGATATTTATAACAAGGAAGCACATTTTATCTTACCAAATGCCAGAATTTATCTAAGACAAATCTTTTAAGTATGTCTCCATCTTTGCAATTTTTCCTAAGTACTAATACAGCATATATATTCATTTTTAAAGTGACCACATCAAGTTAATAGTATAAAACTATAATAAAATACTTCAAGAATAGGCTTTTGAATATTTCCCTATCCTTCCTGTATCTTTACACAAAGATAAACTCTTACTTTCTGGTAGAGAAGTGTATAGAAAATTAACTTGGAAATGTTTCAAAGAGATTGTCAAAATATACAGGTCGCTGCTGGATATCTTACAAAGATTACTACATTAAATTCATATTTTTAAATGTCTTAAAATAATATAGTTGTATTTTTATAAACTACAAAAGGCAAAATTTTAAAATATGTATGAAAAAGATAAGCCCTGTGCATTCTGAATATTTGAAATGTATTTGCAAAATATGCCAAATTCAAACTTAAAATGAGGTATATATTTTTTCAAACATTAAATGTCTAGCAAATACATAACAACATGAATTCCAATTAAATTCACTGGCTTGTTTTTTGTTTGCATGTTTTTGCTTTAACCTGCCATAAAATATATGATCAAGAATCTCTGGATGGGGCATCTAATAAAAAAGAAAGCTGCTTGTGATCACTCTGTATAAGTTTTAAGAACATAAGATGAAAACATCTTTGTGAATTATCTTAAACAGTATTACCAAACACTAGTTGTAATTTTAAATATTATGTAAGTATATACTGGAGATTATCTGTGCATCAATAATTGTCAAAGGGGAATACTAGATAATAAAAAACTTTATAATGAGGGCAGTGCTTAAGCAATTGCAAGTGCTTATCTGAAAAATCTATGCAGCAAAAATCTGAATCAAAGTTTTGCTTTTTGATTGCATGGGTTTCAACCCATAGAAAACATGAGGAATAAATTGGTCAGGATCTTGTTAGTTTAAGAAGCAAAACATTTAAGAACCAAAATATGCACACCATCAAAAATGCTAATTCTGAAAATTAAGTAAAGATTAAATCACCCTGTCCAGCAAGTTCCAAAAATGTCACACATTTCAAACATTAAGGCGATTATTTTTCCAACTAAACAGTACTTTATAAAAATATATGTCACTTCAAAACATATATATACATAATGACATTACATTTATCTAGTTGTAATCTTTAATACATTAATAAAGTATCACATATTACAAAGAAATTAAACTAGGTGCTTGCACATGTATGCAAGTAGTTAGTTTTTAAAGTACAGGTTTTAAAACTGAGCGTAGCGAACGTCCTTCTTTAGTGAGTTCTCGAGTCACACACATACATGGCAATGGGATTGCTTCCTCCCGTTTCTCTATGATATTGTAACTGCATTTCTTCAAGTGGTCAGCCATGCTTAAGATGTCAGCAAATTTCCATTCATTAACTGAACAAAATGCAGTACTGAATCGCCACACCTAGAAGAGAACTCTACTTTAGATTTAAACAAGTCAATTTACAGAAAATCAAAATGTACTTCTTGCTCTAACTGTGTGTATTTCTACTGTTACAGAAGCATTCAATATAAAGTTTCAAACAGTTACAAAATTTAAAAGTATATCTATTTGAAAGTAAATTTGTTTGTCAAACACTTATAAAGACAACTCAATTTTAATAACCAAAAAAGAAAAAGAAAAAAAAGGATAAAACCCAACATTAAAAATCACATCTAACCTGGCTTACTGGACAATTTTTTAAAAACTGTAACTTCGCCGGGCCCAGTGGTGTACACCTGTAATCCCAGCAATTTGGGAGGCTGAGACAGGAGAATCGCAAGTTCAAAGCCAGCCTCAGCAACAGCAAGGCACTAAGCAACTCAGTGAGACCCTGTTTCTAATAAAACACAAAACAGGGCTGGGGATGTGGCGCGGTGGTCGAGTGCCCCTGAGTTCAATCCCCAGTAACAAAAACAAAAAAACTGTAACTTCATGAATTCAAGGCCATTTCCAAAAATAATATCTACTATGCATTATTCTTTCCATCTATTCAAATGCCTTCACAGAACTATAAATGGTCTGGATATATTGACAATACAAGTGTTTCATTTCTTCTTAGGTTTTCTCCCTAAAATTCCTATTATACCACACATAGTGTACTAAAAACACACCAGACTGGTGTTTACCCAAGGTACCTTACCTTTCCATTACTCACAAATACTGAAGGTACCTAGTAATATTCAAAGACACACGTGCTTCAATTTGTTGAAAATGCTTCTGAAAATTTACATATAGTTTCTATAAAAGGGATCCTATTTTAGCTAAAAATGTGTTTTTGTTAAAAATGTGTTTTTAGGCAAAATGCTCACCTGCCATCTGTGTGCATATGTCTGCTGGTAAAAAATATGAATACTCCTTGTTTTTTCCCTAGTCAGGAAAAGCAGCACTAACATCTTATTGGTGCAGCTATGACCACTGTGGCCCCCTCTCATCTTCACAATTAAAAACAAAGCTACTCAAACAAATTAATAAGCATGAGTGCACAATAAGGAAGACAGGTAATCATGAATCAGACAGGACAGGTCTAGGCATCCTAGCTAAGTTCATCAACAGGCCAGTGTCTAGTTAGAGAACACAAAATGTAACTGTCCCTTGGTATCTGTGGGGAATTGGTTCTAGGAATCCTCCTGGTAAAAACCCAAAATCTGTGCTCAGGTCCCTTCTATAAAATGGTATAGCATTGACTATTGTGGCCCCTTTTCATACAATTAAAAACAAAGCTATTGTTTATCAATAAGTTGCACAAGTAACTTACTGATTCCTCATCTGCTAAGTGGAGAATCAATAATTTGCACAAGTAACTTATTTATTCCTCATTTGCTAAGTGGGGATAGTGGCTAAATAAGTTAATGAAAGTAATGATGTACACTATATACACCATATTATAGGTGTGAGAATGTAGATATTAGAGCATATTCAAAGACCTTAGCAAGGAAAAAAAAAAAAACATCAGGGAACAATAAGTATGTCAATGTTGACTAAAGTATAAAGTGACAGGAAGAAACTGAAGAGGTAAGGATGAAATTATGAAAAGTCTTCAATGTTATTAAGGATTTGGCCTCTATCCCAGGGAAAATGGACAAATATTAAAGTGTTTTAAGCAATGCAGTAACAGTATAAACATTGTACTTAGGAAACTATACATATTCTAACTTTTGTACAGATAGTATGTTGGAGAAGGGCCCAACTGAAAATAGAAACTCCACAGGAGGAAGTTGTGGTACTAATTCAGGACAGAACCAAAGCTTAGACTAAGGAAAATGGCAGTGAAATAGAAGAAAACATTAGCAGTATAGGAAAGGATTTAAAAATTACCTAGATACGGCATTAAAGGGAAAAAATATCAGTTAAGCTTAACTCCCAGATCCCTGGTTTAGGCAACTTGATATACTGTGATGCCACGTTCTGAGATAAGAGTAGGGGAGGAGTAAGGTGAATTGGACATGTTGAGTCTGCAGAAACTGTGGGGTCATCAAGGAGAGATTTCCAGCAGATACTTGTGTGCAGTGGGGTCTGGAGCTCAGTAGAGAAAAAGGCCAGTTTATAGACATGTGAGTAATCTGTGTAAATGATAGCAATTTAGACTTGAAGACTAGATGAGATCTCAGCAGGAGTTGTTATAAAATCCCCAGAAAACATTTTATCCTATTTGTTACCACTAGCGAAAAAAGATAAAAACAAGCCATACATAGTATTCCATCCCAAAGGAGAGAAAGATACCAAATCATCCAGAAAACAAAAATACACACTTGGCTAATGAAGCTTTCTGCCACCAGAATTACCTTTTGACAAAAATCATAAAACAGTTTGTGTGTTCATTTTTTGGTCAAAAAAGCCTCAAGAGAACAGAGAAGTAGATGGAGAATTCAGCAAAGTTGTAGCAACAAGTAAAAGACAAAACCTAAGGGTGCTAAGAATAAAATAATCAGAAATTTGAATACTGTGCAACTAACTGTGAAGTTTGTCAAAATTGTTTCCACTGCATAAAATGGGAGGTGTCATATTCTAAGTGTTCTAAAATGAAAACAACCTTTAATCAGATATCTGTGATAACTTTTCTCTTCCACTAGATAGTGCCTCATATAGTAGGTAGGCAAAAGTAGCTTATCATAGGAGAGAAACGGTGAAGCCTAGACTTATTTTAGATCTGCGTATCTCTAGCTCCAGTTCTCAATATGTGTTATTCCTTTGTACTGTACCAAATTGTCTCCACCCACAATATCAAATTCTATTGCCCCATCTCATCTCACTTCAGCCTAAGACATTTTCTCATCTAGCCACTTCTACCCCTATCCCCTTAATACTCCCTTGGTAACTTACTAGGATGAATATAGCAACAGTTGTGCCTTTTTCTCATCTCTCTCCATTTAGATTCCATGTGAAACAACCAAGTCCCAATAAAGAAACTGCTTAGAAAAGAAACTGGCAAATGTAAATAAGAAAAATCCTTCTCTTAGCTTCCTCCATTGTCTGATGGTGACAGTGTTTCAGATAGAGTCCAAATTTAAAAAGAGGGTAAATGAATCCAAAGGAAGTTATTACAGAAGAATTGAGGGGGTACAGAAGAGTTCATCTGAAGAAACAGAAGAAGTGGCCCTTGCCATAGATTAGAATCTAGATTTAGGAAATCTGCAGTAAATTTGTGATTATCACAATTCTAACTATTCTAGTTCTTCATTAATTATCACTTTAAAAACGTGTCATTAACTTAATAAATTTTAGGAATGATCAATTTTTCAACAAGATATATCAATTCAGCATCAATTGCCTACTTCATGGCAAAAAAGATTGACATAGTTAAGATTAAACTAACCTTTTCCTTTATCTGCCATGATGAATTTCCTTCTGGATACTTCTTTTTCCCCCACTGGAGTATGACCATTCCACGAGACTGAAGCAGACTGCCACAAACATCTCTCATTAACCTGGACACACATGAGAGCTGGCATAAACTGAAGCCATCGAGAAAGCCTGCAATATGTTGTAGGACCTCAAAGGGAAGACTACTTAGATGGTCATTATGTAATCCCAACACACAGTTTCTAGAAGGCTCTACTAATACTGTAGATACACATGGCTGAACTCCAAATGACCTCAAATGGCGGTCATGTATAATCTTTGCTCCTTGTGTTGATGGACAAAATCTACGCTGAGAATAAGTACAACCATAATAGGCTAAAGGGCACCTCTGTTCCATCCAGCCATTGAGTCCAGCATGAATGTCACCATGTACATTCTTAAAATGTGAAGAAAATTCTTTTCTTCTAAATAACTGTCCACACACAAAGGTAAACATTGAACGCTGCTTAGGTTGATACCTAGCAACACATTCCAATACTAAATCCAACCCAAGTGTCTGAAAAGGACTTGGATTTGAAAGCTGGGGATTGGCATGATCACAAGCTGAAGCTGAAGCTATTTCCCCAACCATTGTATTTGTAGCTAATATTGCAGATGGAAGCGAAAAAGTCTGCGTCCCAAAGTCAATGTGATATACATCAACCATGCGACTATCAGATATGCCCCTCCCACCTGGAGAATCTCCTAGACAGAACAGCAATGCTGCTGTGATCAGATCTATTCCTTGGAGGCCCATAGGATCTTCAGCAACTTCCAAATCTGATGTATCTACTGCTTTATCTTCCTTTGGTTTAGACCAACATGAATTAGAAAGAAATTTGAATGAAGGAGAATGACTGAAAGATAAGACGTCCACATTCCTCAAGTCCCCTAATTCTACTTTTCTCCAATACAGTCCTCCATCATCTTCATTATCTGGCACGAGGATATGCTGAACTGTGCCATTAGGTAAAGCACCAGAGGGTATTACTTCCCTAAATTGTGCTGCTACTGAAAGTGAACTGGAAGATTCTGAAGTACCATCTGATGCCACACATTCTCCATTTGTTAAGCTACCTTGTTTTGAATCAACTTGAAAACTCTGATCCTGGTCTTTGACCTGTGTACATACATTTTCCAAAGGAAAGCCATTACAAAGAACAGAAGTGCCATAAGAATCTGCACTCAAGTCACACAATAAATCACTTGAACCATTTTGCTCAGACTGGGCATTCTGACTTGCAGTACGGCCGACTCCACCTACTGCCCCTATCTCATCCTCATAAGGATGGTCCTGGTCTTTCAAGTTTCTATCCTGCAAACTTTCTCTGTCATTTTGTTCTTCATTCATTTCATCTGGGGTAGCATGAAGACTTGCATTTAACATGCCAATGTCTCTTGTGGCAGTATTCAAGATATCTAAAGCAGCAGCCAAACTTCTGGTTGTTTCTACAGTAGCTTGATAAAGTGCACCATAAGATTCTTCATCAACAGACACCAAACCATTAGTATGTGGTATTTCTGGGACACTGGATTTAACTGAGATTTGTTCTCTAGGTTCAGATACTTTATCAGTAGCTTTTGACATCATGGTGGCTACTTTGAGAGATTCTAAGAGCATCCTTTGGTCTTGAAGGGCCAAGGCCATATCTAATTGTGCCACTTCATCAACATCTCTGCTTAGATTTTCATATGATTTCCGGTCTGCATAACTAACCGGCCACCGGTTCCATTCCATAGTGCAGCACACCACACTTGCAGGACACATTTCTAGATGTTCAGCAACTTTATTTCGGGTCATGGTAAATGGACATCCAAAGTCACTATTTAAGCAAGGCACTCGTTCAAATGGACATAGAAGTCGGTGCTCATCAGCTTTACAAGAATGGAAAACTGCTCCACAAACCAAAGGACAACCAATCAAGTCACAGGAAATCCCAGGCTCTGGTCTAGTCATACACCGTCTACTGACACAATTCACACAGTGTGAATGCTGCAGCTCTTCCTCCATAATGGTCAGTCCAGCTCTAGTGTTAAAATAGAAGAGAAAAGAAGTTAGACAAAAAGTGGTTGATTTTCAAAACTGCTCAATAATATAAATTAAATCACTGATTCATTTTAGCTTATTTGAGGCTGAAATACATATAAACATTTAATCTTATATTTAATCACTATATCTTGAAAGAACTTAAGAACTTCAAGTAACATTTCAGTATTTTAAAATGTTTAAAGGAAGTACTAACATGTGGGAAGTATACAGCATGTAAAAATATACATAAAAAGTATATTATGTCTTTCAAAATAATACTTAAATTGTAGTACTGTATACTTTAAAAATTAATGCCAATAACAAATTAATATGCATTTCAACTTTTAGATTTTAGACAATGCTTTAGTTTTTGCTTTCCTTTCTTTCTTTCTTCTTTTTTTGAACTTTCACGATGTTAGGGACTGAACCCAGGGCCTCATACACACTAGGCATACACTCTACCACGGAGCTAAACCCCAGCCCAGCTTTTACCTTTTTAATTAAGCTGATTGTGATGAGACTTAATCATATTCCTAAGAGAATCATCCTCATTTCGATTTCATTAATATCACTAGTCAAAACTTTGCTATAAGTTTTCTTTATCTCTTCTAAATATATGTATTAACTTATAATTAAATCTCTCCTACATATGCCTAATAAATTCTACAACAAATTAACAGGGTAAGCCTTAATTAAAATACACAGGGGATTTACCAATAAAAGTTTTAGCTCAAGCTCTGTATCTGTGGGTAAAAACACTTTTAAGGACCACAGTTTCCATTCATTCATTACATCTATTTATTGTTTAGCTACTCTGTACTAAGCACTGCACTGGTGTGGCAACAAAGATTTTCTGAAAAATTTTTTTACTTTTTTTTTTTAATGAGGTCTTGCGATGTTGCCCACACTGGGCTCCTGAGAACCTGGGATTACAAACGTGTGCTATTATGACCACTGCAATATACAGACTAGTAAATCATTGTGCCTTCTCTCAACGAGCAACAGCAGAAGGTTGGCGACAGTAAAACTCCTATCACCTTATGAAATCATAATCCATGTGGATAGGGGTTAGAGAATAATGCACAGTTAGTCTTGAACGATGAGAAGTCTTAAATATGGATCAGTAAATTGGTAAGAAAGGGAGGCATTCCATGCAAAATAACAGCCTATGCAAATGAAAAAAAGCATAAATTGGCAAAACAAGTTAAATCTTCCTAGTATTGTTGGATCAAAGTAAAATATAAGGTAGTTGTGAGTGATGAGGCCAGGTGGGAATAAAGCAAATCATGAGAGCTATATGCTACTCTAGGGAGTTCAGATTTCTAGTATTTGTAAAATAACATCAAGGGATTATAGATACTTAACAGTATTTCTTGCTTTTTAAAGCTAATATTTTAACTTTTATCAGCTACAGTTTTATACCAAAAAGAGAACACATAAGCATATTTAATTATAACTGAGCCTATTCAATGAATTTTCTATAATCAACTTTATTGATTTATTATTAGCAGCAAAAACAAAGTATACCACATTCCTTTTGTCACCATTCTTATTTGCTACTCAGTCACATGTTCAGAAGGAAAACAGAAAACAAAAAGTCTTCTAACTCCCATGCACTGCTGAAACCTCTAATCTGCCTTATTGTTATTACCCCTCAAAAGTGCTCTATTGAGGAGATCCTCCTAAAATCAAAGGGCTTTTTTTTTTTCTTTCCTCAGACCTCATCTTCCCTGGCCCAAACATTATAATGACTAATCAATCCCTTAAGAACAGTCATCTTCCCTTACTTTTCATGTTACACTTCTCCAGTTTTCCTCCTCTCTGGTTATTCTTTAGTCTTCTCTTAAAAATTACACTTCTTCAGTGTTCCAGATCATTTCTTATTCATTCTATACATTCTCCATTCATTCTATAAATTCTCTCACTTTTGCCAAAGTCTCAGTTATCACCCATATACAGAAAACTAATCTACACATCCTGCTCAGATCCCTCTTCCTAACTTCACACCTCTACTGCTATGTACTATGTATTTGTACTTGTTGATGGCATGGACAACTCAACTCTTATTATTTCCCAAATTAAGTTACATTGTACTATTTAATTTTCTAAAGAAGCAGATTCTTAACCCATTTTCTTCACTCATGCATAAGAGACTACTAGTTCTGACATTTTTCTATAAATTCTATCTTGGTTCCAGGTGTCTACAGTAATTGCTCCTCAAAATCTTTTTCTCCAGTTGAAGCTTGATTCTAACAGAGCTTTTCTTGATTAATTAGGAAAGTTCAGAGTTGGTATTATGATATTCAATGATGTCATGGCAAAAGGTACACAGTCAACACCAACACTGTATTTTTACATTGTTTTAAAAATTACAAATTATGAATTAAATACTTTAAAATTTTTACTCATAATATTTATAGGCAAGTATAGAATCTATAAATTAAAAACACGCATGCTAAAAGAATAACAGGACAGGTTAATGATAACAAACGTTTGTAATTTAAGCAGATATTCACAGAAACTTTAATAAGAAGACAATCTTACTAAGGGAATCACACTGTGAAAACAGCTGTAGCTTATTTTGTAACAACTAGAATTCATCCCACATGCTAAAGGTTATAAGCTTGACTGTTACTGAGAGAAACCTAAAAACAAACAATTTCAACAGAAGTAACCACTGCTCTAAAGACTTGTAGGGACACTTGGTGTTACTGTACACACCATCACAGGACCACACCAAGCAGAACACATCTTAAAATTCAATTCAAAAGTGTTTAAAATAGCAACTGCTGCAATTCTGAGTTAAACAGCAACAACTTTCAAAGGAAAGTAGAGAGTTCTCAAGCTTCAAAATAACTAGCCTCTTCTACACTATCTCCCTCTGAATAAGAACGTAAACAACAAAAAAAGAATCCATAGCTACAAGTCCATATGCTTATTATGTACTGAAATAGAAGAAAAGAGGAACACTATCTTATCCTCCTTTACATATATCACGTCTCTAAATCCTCATAATGACCCAGAGAAAACAGGTTCAGAAAGGTTAAGTGACTTGCACAAGGACATCTACCTAGTTAAGTGGCAGAGGCAGGAGCACTTAAATCTGTATCTGATCAAAGTACAAGGACAATAAGACATGTTTGCTTATTAAAGCTTAAGAAAATAAGGCAGTTCTTCAGTAACCAGTGATTCAATTTTAAGATGTTATTTGCGGAACAGAGATTACACAACTTTGCTTGTGGTTTATTCCAACACTTAATCACCCTGTGGTCAAGAAAGTCTTATGGTCCTTTCTAATTATAAAAGCACATTACTTTGCTTTGAATGTATGTGTTTAAAATTATTTTAAAAATAATTTACATTGATAAAGCTCAGCATAAACATATGGAACATTATGGATTTAATAATTCTCAAAATAACTACCCAAAGGAGCAATAAGATTAAATTCCATTTTATAGTTAAATATATTAAGAAATAAGAAAATACAACAATCATGCTAGGGAGCATTCTGGGGAGAGAGCCCTCAGCTTCAAAATTTAAGATCCATCTTCTTTCTAATCAAGGTTGCTGTTAACAAATGAAAAACATCTTCATAAGATATTTCACAATTACTCATAAATCCTGTGAAACAGGTTTAAAATCATCAATCCCTGATTTTTCAGTGGAACAGTGACATAGCAGGTCCAGTTAAAAAACATGCTGCTCAAATTGAGGGCTTCAAGTTCAAGATGAGTTTAATTTAAAACAATGTTTTCTTGAAAAACTCTTTCCAATCAGGATTTTTACCTGCCAAATCACATCTTTACTAATCTTTACCTAAATATGAGTTACTGGGAAAAGTTTCATTAGACTAAAAACTATTTGTAAACAATGAAAGGCTTTACAGTAGCTTCATTTTTTTCTCTAACAGAAGTTCCTTGCCAACTCATACTCTGGCTGACAAGCAATCCTTAAAAATAGTTTTAAGATATGGCATTTTCCCATACAATGAAATGAGATCTGGTCATTTAACGCATAGAGATAGTGCCCTCCAATATTTTTCCAAATTCATTAAAATGCATATGGAGATAAGTAAATGAAGAATTGTAAACCTGCATGATTTTAAAATATGCTAAGGACAGTCACCTAATGTACTCAAAACAGATGACTACCTCAGGGCTGTTCTTACTGTCTGTTTATCTCCTAAACAGACAGAGATACCCAGGCTTTTCCTCTCCACATCATGACTCAACTTTCTGGTCTCTGCTTAAATATTACCTTTTCATGTACCCCAAAATGAGGAATAGTCCCTTACTATGTATGCTCATTATACACTGTATTTTCTCTGATAATACTAGTGACAACTCAAAAGAAATCACTATTCTGTTTACTAGCTCTCTCCACAAGAAAACATAAGGTCTTTGAAGGTAAGGACCATCTCTGTCTCATTCATTCTTGTTGTCTTTGCATTCAAAACTCTGCCTTGATTACAGATTAATGTAAACACAAGAATGAAAATTTTAATAAAAGAATATAGCAAAATGGGATTCCAAAACAAGAGGACACATTTACCTCCAGGTTTTTCTATTATTTTAATTCTCTAATCAGCCTAGCAGGCTAGTTATAGGGACAAATGAATAAAAAGGCACCAGGTTCAAAAAGAAAAACTAAGTATCTGCACATGCTCAGATGCTCAAGTACGGTACAAGGTGAGGAAAACCTTAAAATAGGAAGTAACTTCAGCCTACTGCTTAATATTACAATTAACATGGTATTAGATAAAATAAAAATCTACTTAAACAATAACATGCTGTTCCAATGTACGGCTGATGTGGAAACAAACATGTTCCATTAATCAACCATTATTACAAGGAAGTTCATAATCCAAATTTCAAATGTAGCAATCAGTTCATTTTTGTATAGTCAGAGGTATTAGTATACAGCAAATACAAACACTTGCTGAATGATTTGCTGATTAGGTGCACTCAGTTTTAAAGATCATAATAAATCTACACCTTAGCAGGACATGGTATTTCACTGTTTTAAAAAGCAGGCAAGGTGGGGTTGTAGCTCAGTGGTAGTGTTTTTGCCTAGTATTTGCAGGATCCTAGGTTCAATCCCTGGCACTGAAATCAATCAATAAATTAGTTAATTAATTTTAAACTTTTTTTTTAATTTTTTTTAGTTGTGGATGGACACAATGTCTTTATTTTATTGCTTTGTATGTGGTGCTGAGGATCGAACCCAGGACCTCACGCATGCGAGGCAAGCGCTCTACCACTGAGCTACAATCCCAGCCCTAGTTAATTAATTTTAAAAGTGGGAAGAGGAGGTGGCTAATCAAGATTAAAAAATACACTATTTAAATTCCCAACTCAAAGCACATGCTCCCAGTCTAAAATGGCTAACAGGCTACAAGGTGTATCTTTCATTAAACTTTTATCCTTTTTTATTTATAGGATGAATGAACTAATTACATGGAAAATTTTCTTCACGTTTTTATCCTTTCAGATATGATATAACCAAAACATACATCTTCCATTTCTAAATATGGTCATGAACAGCTCATTCCAAAGTGAAAGTTCTAACTACTACAATATTCTCCACTAAATAAACAAGCGAAATTATCATAGACTTACATCAGAAATCAAAATATTAGTAACTATTTAATAAGCAGACAAGAGCCTAATTGAGTTGATACTTAGATAAAAAATAATCCACCCAAATGGGAAAACTCAGTTAAGATGAGTATCATGGCACAGGGAGTGGGCTTACAAGGAGTCTGTTTTTTTTGACCTTGAGGCAACTAGTCTGCTCTGAAAATAAGCTAGAACTCTGTGAAGGTTGGTTACAATTACAGGTGTGTCCAATAGGATATAAACCTGTAGGTCTCAGAAAACAGATGTAATTCACTTTAAAAAAGTAGCCACATTTGTATAAAGTTGTATATAATGCATAATTACTTTTATGTGGTCGTTTAAACTTACAAGAGGTACTAAATGCTGTTTTGAAGAAGTACTGCACTAGAATTAACATTACCCATTGTTTTAAAAAAAGACATACTTTTTTGGTAAGACTTTTTTAATTGAAGTATGCCTGTTTGTATCTAACATCGACCCACAGCTACCTACAATACAGAAGCAACAAGTCCAAAGTGAATCTCACCTATTTCATCACAATGAACTTGAAATTAAATATTTTACATAGTCAGACTCAGGACTCTACCATCAAAGTATTGTACAACTACAAGGCCATCCTACAGTAAAATGTTCAGCAAGTATTAACTCCTTTTATCAACATAAGCAGTCTTGGAAACCCATTTAAAAGACTATACAAAACGATACGGAATACTATAAAGTTTATCCTTACACTTTAGAAACATGTTTTATCAAATAGTAAACACATTAAGCAATGCTTTTTTTTTTTTTTTTGGTACTGGAGATTGAACTCAGGGGCACTTGACCACCACTGAGCCACATCCCCAGCCCTATTTTGTGTTTTATGTAGAGACAGGGTCTCACTGAGTTGCTTAGTGCCTCGCTGTTGATGAGGCTGGCTTTGAACTAGCAATTCTCCTGTCTCAGCCTCCCTAAGTGCTGGGATTACAGGCTTGTGCCACCGCGCCCAGCGGCAATGCCTATTTTAGTGACCTTAAGGTACTTCTCTACATGCAGTATCTCAAAATGTTAACAATTATTTATACAGTATTGCTTTTTAATGATATTTTATTACAGCATAGTACTAGGGGGGAAAAAAAGTCTTCAGTGCTAAACCGATATACAGAAGCAATGGTTTGGAATTAATACCCAGAACGATTGAGATACATAGCAAACTAAAGTTTGCTTATTCACAAAATTCCACCCACTTCTACTAGAATCACACACACTGAGGAAGGTTTATTTGACCACATTAAGGCCTCAGGTAAAAAACTGGCAAAAATTTAAGAAATGAGCAAAACACTATGTTATCCCCAATTAAATTTCTACAGTGAGAAACAGTGACTAAGCATAAAGAAGAGTGATGCAGCGAAAACTGTACACTGAAATCTACCCCTTAAAAAATCCTAAAGGCATATTTTATGCTACTCTTCCTTTTGCCAAGTCGACAACCGCACTGCTTTGGAAAACCTTACATGAGCAAAGGCAAAACATGTTAATATAATTTACTGGGTCTCAAGAGAGCACAATACAGTACTGAATTTTAGAAAGTCTGAGTTTTTAATTAAGAGTTTTAAGTTAACCTACATTGATATCAGAATGCCCATAAATAACTTCATGTTGGATCACAGTCAACAGAGTAACCATGGAATAAAAGGTCAATTCCTTCCCAAGCATCTTGACTGAACAACAGGGCTCAGGAAGAAAAACAAGAGAAAGGGAGAGAGGAATGGAGTACTAGAACCGTGGTAAACACAAGACTGCTCTGTCACGTTGAAAAACATGCACAGATTACTTAGAATCCTCCACGCGTTCCGCGTCCCCTTTCCAAGCAAAGTACTTCCAAGGAGCGGGACACAGCACAAATAACCCTGCAGGTCTGGAAAACCAAGAAGTTTCCCTTTAATAAGGACCGACGCTAAGACAGATCCTCCCGCTTCCATGAATGGAAAAGTTACCAACTTCTCTCATCCCGCGGAGACAGTTGATGATGCCTCCCAGTCTCACTTTAACCCGTTTGTCCCCAAAGAACCCAAGTTTCTAGAAGACAAAAGGAAAGCTGCTGGGTTTTCGAGGTCCTCAGGCTTCGCTAAGTTACACTCCCCTTTCGCCCTTCCTCCGCACGCAGACACCAAGAGAGGTGCCCCGGGTCGGCGACCGGGGCTCGGGTCGCCATTTGCCGACCGCCTCAACGGCCGGCCACGCAGGCGGCCCGGCGCGAACAGCGGCGCGGCGGACGCCCTCCGAGCCAAGCCGGGACCCGCGCGGGCCAACCACCGCCGCTCGGGCCCGCGCCTCCCGCCCGGCCGCCGGCTTCCCTCGGCCCCGCCGCCGCCCCCGTCCCACTCAGCGCGGGCCGCGCCAGCTACCCGCGGGCCTCGCACTACTCACCGGCGCGCTCGGCCGAACCGTGGCCCAGGCTCAGGCTGCCCCGGCCGCCGTGCCCGGCTGGTCCGCGCTGTCCCGGCGCCGCACGGCGCCCCACACCCCGGTCCGGTCTGCCTCTTCTGAGCCTCGCCCCGCCGCCGGGCCGCCGCCTTTTCTCCACTCCGGGCCTGCTCTAGCGGCAGCCGCCCTCCTCGCGCGCCCCGCCCCGCTCCGCCCCGCCCACCGGCCCGGCCGCCAGGCCCAGCCGGGCGGAGGCGCGCACGCAGGGGCCAGCGGGGACGCGCACGCCGCCCTCTGACTCCACCGCGACGACGTGGCGCGAAGTACGGCGCTGGAGCGTCTAGCCAGGGGGTTCCCGGCGCTCCTGTGTAGCTCGGCGTAGTACTACCAAGTCCTGTTCAATTTTAGAATCTTACGTTCTTGGAGGGAATCCTAGACCCCTAGTTTTACACTTGAGAAAACAGGCCCAAGTACAGTGACTCGTTCTCCTTGCTAGATGTAAGAGATGCAGCTCAGATCCCTTGGAGCACAATGCAGTACTCTTTCCGTCAGCTCAGATTCGCAGGAAATGGGTCGGCACTCGCTGAATCTTTGATGATTGCCGCCAGGGACCTTCTCCCTGGTTTACTCAACGTGCCCAAGCCTTGGGATTTAGTGTCAGTACTGAGCTGTGACCCGTTTTCCCCTGTAGGGTTCTGGCTTCCAACTTCCAGCTGGGACCGCAGCCCTGGATTCAGGCAGCAGAGTCATTCTGGAGCCCTAACGGGGAAAACGCCAAGGTCTGCTTCTGTGAGGGAGTGAGACATTCTCCTGCCAACTAATCTGACTGGGGAGAGGGCTTGAAAATGAGATAGGAATAGGGAATACAAGTAGAGATACTGAATCTTAGAGGAAGTGCCCGCGAACCACTGAAATACAGGAAACACCCACGAACCATTGAAATGTACAAAGTACCCTTGAACAGTTGCAACTCCCGAGGGACGTGCCCTAGTCTGCAAAAGTAACTCGAGGGCAAGGCACAAGCCCAGGGAAATCTTGGATAGCTCCACCCTGGCTCCACCTCTAGACCAGCCCTAGCGACCCAAATATTAACACCCTACACCAACCGGTAACTCTTTCCCTCTGTAGCTAGCCCGCATTCTCCTTGGAATGCACATTGGCTTGCTCTACCTTAAAGGCATCTTTCGCTCCTGAGGTTGCCCCCACTCTCCTTGACTAAAGAAACCTCTGTCTATGCCTTTGGCTTGTGCTCAAATTATTTTCCATCAAGTATGCCAAGAACTCCGCTGATCCTGAGTCTAGTTCCATTGTTGCCGCCACCGCCCCCGCTCCCGGAACTCCTTGAACCCTTCTTTGGAGGCATCTCTTCTGTGACAATACCAATTGTGAAAGATACTTTACAAATGACTGAAGATTAATGAAATACCACATCTCTGTATCAAAGAATGGATGTCCAAACCAAGGGCCAGAGAGACAGTGGTTCAGAGTCTGGCTGGTGGGAGTCCTTCACTCAGCAAACATCCTGTGGACTCCTGCCCACTCCTCTCTAAAGAGAGCTGTAATAAAGAAATCATGGCTGTAACTTGGCAGTATGAGTGGGGGCAGGGAAGGGAAAACACTGCTCTTTTTTGTGTCTACTTTTTTTTTTTTACCCCCAACTGATGTTCCTTGGAAAAGACAGCTCACACATAATTCGCCATCCTGCAGAGAAATGACTCCCAGACTTTTGGATTTAAAAGGCCTGTATATTAAAAACCAATAACAACAAAAAAGACACCATCAGGGATCCCAGTGAAACATAAATCCCCTTAGAACTAAGGGATGAATACCTTTCAGGAAAATAAGACAACCAAGCTAGATTTCAGTCACATGGGATTAACAGCCACACTAGAAAATTCATAGTTAAACAGTGAACTAGTCGTCAAGGCTGTGGGAATAAGATACCATCCAGGTGATAGGAGGCTGGGAAAGTCAGTTAAGCCTTCTGAGATTATGTGGTCACAGCGATGCCAACTCTGAAAGTAATATTAGAGAATTTCCCAGATGATAAGGGCAACTCCAAGTGGTGAGGACTCTAATAGTCACTAAAGTAACCCACAGTTACCTTTGCCTTATTAGCATAGTACAACACACACCTGGAGGTGGAGGCTTAAGATGGTAATGAGACAAGAAGCATAGTAAGGAAGAGGAAGGTGTGACTGAAGTGTCATCTCTATATGTGGAGACACCAAGAG
>CM053406.1:17224266-17246164 GCA_028644305.1 Xerus rutilus | reverse complement strand
GCTACCCTTTTCTTTATTAGAGCTAGCCTGGGGTCTCTTTCCCCCAAGTGCTGTCTCCCATTCTGGCTCAAGCAGAAGCCTTTAATAAAGTCTTGCCTGTGTTTAAATTCTTTCTGAATTCACTGTTCATTTCTGTAACTCTGGATCCAAGAACACAAGGTCAGTAACAAGCTGAGTTAGGACAAAGTAAAAGTCAGTTCTTCGAATAAATTTCGATTTAAAAAATTCAATCTTGGAGGAGGCGTTTTATTTTATTATTTAGGGTCTAATATGTCTGCAGATAGGCCCTGGTCCTTAATTCACTTTGAGAGCTATTGTCCAGACAGCTAGATGGTAAGGCTGGTGAAGCAGGCAAGTGACTGGTGGGAGAAGACTGTGGGTTCTGCTATTGTTTTGCTCAATCCTCTACTCACTGCCCTGATTGAGTCACACACCCTTCCTTTCCTTCACTTACCCTCCTATAAAATAATGGGGCTAAATAGAGTGTAGGGTGTCTAAGTCCTTTTCCATTTCATTTAAAATCCTATGATTTTGTAATTGAAATTTGGAATGTTACCCTTTACTACGTCATCTCTCTGACACGACGTCACCCTCTTCCACCTCAGGCTGAGTCATTCAGGCTAGAAACACCACAATCTTCTTTGCCCTTCTATCTTAATGCTTTTCTATGTCCAGGACATTTTTTTTAAATCCCTCCTTTCTTCTCACCTTTCACATTCATCCCTAGTTCCTATCCTAGGTAAAGTTGAATTTCTGCTGTTGCCTAATCAGGCCTTCCTCCTCTAGTGTTTCCTACCTCAAACCTACTATCAACATAGTTTTTAAGACACCCATTTCATCTTGGTATTTCTCCATTTAGACATCTGCAATAGCTATCTAGTGCTCATTGTTTAAAATTTCAAATACTGTCCTCAACTGTTCAAAGTGAATCTTTCAGCATATCCTGATTAATGTCCTTTCTCTATCAAACACTATGCACAGGCCACCTGAGCTCATAATAAAAGACCTGAAGTTCCTCTCTCTTAACTATTCAGCTCTCATCCCATGTTCTCCACAAAAGGCTTCTGTAGCTTACACGTTTTCAGCACTTCACATGCAACAAAGGGTACTATTACCTGTTTTAAAAATCAGTGTAAGCACACACATGATCTCCTAACCCATGGAAGCAGATTCCTTGCTATAGAACCCAAGTCCATCTGCTCACCACTCAAAAGCCAATATTTAGGAGACAAGAGTTGGTAGAAAGAAAATCAGACTTATACAAGAGTGGCACACTGAGAAGATGGCTGGAGCTATTGTCTCCCCAAGAAAATACCAGCTTGGAGCCGGGCGCGGTGGCTCACGCTTGTAATCCCAGCACTTAGGGAGGCTGAGACAGGAGAATCGCGAGTTCAAAGCCAGCCTCAGCAAAGGAGAGGCGCTAAGTAACTCAGTGAGACTCTGTCTCTACATAAAACACAAAATAGGGCTGGGGATGTGGCTCAGTGGTTGAGTGCCCCTGAGTTCAATCCCCGGTACCAAAAAAAAAAAAAAAAAGAAATACCAGCTTGGGGTACACAGGTTTTTATAGGGATATAAAGGAGGTATAGTGGCACAATAGGCAGAAGGGCTATGTGCTGAGTGGAATCTTCATCATACAGGCTGCATGTCTCACCCCCTGCCCCCATTTGAAACATCGCATTCAACTTTTTCCTCCTAGCTCTTGTTCCTAAAAATTCTTTAGACAAAAATACCACTTGGATGCAAGTTAAACCTCACAGTAATTTACATGCTTTGTGTTGATGGATGGACAGCACTATAATAAGGAGGGGTGTTACGCATTCTGATGTTATCTGAGGGTCATCAGATGTTCTGAGTTTTGTACATCTAAAGAAAGATTATTTAGCAGTTATCATCTTAATCAGTTAGGTGTGGCCACTGTTACATCGTGTTGCTTTTATATGTTGCATGAGTATCTACCATTACATAGTAGTTGCTTAATGTATGTTTTGAAAAAATTGTTTACTTTCATCCTATCCCCAGTTTCATGTTTTATGCTATGTCTCAACTTCTTAGAGAACCTTTTTTTAAAAAATATTTTTTTAGTTGTAGATGAACACAATATCTTTATTTATTTTATGTGGTGCTGAGGATCGAACCCAGTGCCTTACACATGCAAGGCAAGTGCTCAACCACTGAGCCACAACCCCAGCCCTCAGAGAACCTTTTATTGGTACCTTTTTCAATAGAAATTATTTAAAAATTAAGTGGTGGCTAATGAGAATGCTAGGAATCACAAATTTATTCGAACATGCCTCCTCTCTTGTATGCATGGATTTTGGTATAGACTTCTGGAGAAAAGCTATCATCTGTGTGGCTTAGCCACCTAGAGAAGTGACGGGGCCTTTGGCAATGTGAAGGTGGGGGGAGGTCAGTGCTAGGCTTAATCTACCACTCCCTTGAAGAGGAGTGCTTTTCAGGCTTTTCAAGCCACACCCTACAGGTAGTCTCATGGGCTTCCGCAGGTGTATATCCTAGTGGCTTTTTGTAGAGGTCATTCTCAAGTTGGGGAAGGTATTAGAACCATAAAAATAAAAATAACACCACAAATGGAAAGCCCAGACACGAGACTAGACTATAAGAGCAATTGTCAGAGAAAATAAATTCACTTGATAAAGAAAATGAATTCAGCCACCATATAAATTGCTCTTCCCTTTGTTCAATGTCAGGGCAAATGGCATCTATGTTCGAGTAGGTTTTCTTTCCAGATTAGATCAGGCTGTACTTAGGTAGTCCAGGGGCCAAAACAACAGATATGTCAGGCCTGAAGTTTAAGTCATATGCTAATTAAGGAAAGCATCATTGGCCAGGGACAAGTGTAAGTGGCTGGGGGCAGATGTGCAGCTGTGAAATCATGGGACAATTGGAATTACCAGCTGGGGCTGTGGTGAGAAATCACCATTCCTCTTTTATGTCATGCTCCTACAGAATTACAAGAAAGAGCCAGTCTGCATCATCTAATGGGCAGAATCCAGAATCTAATAGCTACAATTATATTTCCTATATAAGTTCATTTGAAGTATGAATAATATGACAAATAACATATGATTACATGGTAATTGAGAAGCAGCCTCCTAATGATGTCTTCAACCCCAAATCTATATTGCAGTTTTATATACATAATAAAGGAATTTGAACTAAGGCAGCCTGGAGTGTTAGAAAAGTAGAAGACCCTGGTTTTGTCCCTGTACACCACAGACTTGCTAAAGGATATTGTTGAAATTATCGATCATGTGCATTTTAGTGTTCCAAAATTTGAGTTATTACAATTAAACTTATTAATAAAGTGCCCTGCATACAGAGAATGTGTTCATTCAACAAATGAAGGAACAACTGGATAATTCTATTCCCCCAAAGGCTATGCCATCAAGGTGTGACATTTACATTTCTGATAGTTAGCACTAGTTGGTATTAGTTTGTGGATGAGCAGATAGGCAGCTAGGCTTCTTTCAGGTGGGGATAATAAAACTATCCTCTTAATCAGCAGTTTACAACTATATATGTAAATTTTAAGCTAATAGAAATTTGGGGGAGGAGTAACACTTAGTTTCTCTATGTAAATTTCTCATTATGCAAAGAAATTTAACATATATGAAATATGTGGGTGAAACCACTTTTAATTTGCCCCATGAATGGTCTCACTATTCAGTTCTCAGCCTATTGGACTTTTATTTATGGTGGCAGCAAAGTCAAATGCCTCCAGCAAACACCATGCTCCAAGGGAGCTGTTGGCAGCTGACAAGCACATTGTTACTAAGCTGTTACTTCATTCTAGTCACCAGCTGTTGCCACATGAAAACAGAGGGAATAGCAGCACCATATTTTTTATTATTTTCTTCTTAAAGCTCCTGGAAATCCAGATAATTACATGAAAACCATATGTTGTTTTTTAAAATTCTAAATCCCTGTGTAGGGAAAGAAATCAATCAACACACGCACACGCGCGTGCACACACACACACAGAGCCTGAATCTTCAGCATCCCTTGTTTTAGTGATTCATCCAAAAGATGGTAAACTAGAAGTTCACACTTATTTCTAGGGACAGCTTGGTTTTTAAATCATTTGAATCTCACTTTCCTCTGGAGGTAGAGTTCCTTTGCTGAGATGCTGGCTTAGCAGTTGATTAGCTCACAATTCCTGGATACATAACCTTCTCTATGTGGGGCAGAAGGACTCTAAGGGGTCCTAATGACCCATATCTCCTGGGATGAATGCATTTGTGTAATGGTCTTTTCTTGAACATGGGCAAGAGCTGTAACTTGCTTCTAACCAATAGAAAATGTCAAAGGTGTTGGCTATCACTCCCATGATTTCAAGAGAGTATGACTTTTGTCTTGCTAGCAATTCTCCCCCCTTGCTAGCTGTTATCAAACAAGCTGCCATATTGGGAAGTCCTGTGTGGCATGGAACTAAGAGCATCTCCTGGGCATCAGCCAGCTGAGAATCAAAACCCTCAATTCACTGTCCCCAAGGAACTAAATGCTGCCAATGAGCCCATTTCTTCCTGGTTGAATCTCCAGATGAGCCCATAGCACTGGCTAATACCTTGAATTACAGCCTCTGGAGACCTTAAACCAGAGGCCTCCACTAAGCTCTGCCTTGATCTACTATAAACAACATAGAAAGTGTTCATGCTGTAAACCATTCAATTTGTGGTCATTTGTTACATAAAAAATGGATAACTAATACACTATGTCTTACCTTTCTTCATCTCTAAATAGAAAAGACTCTCCAACTTGTGCCCTTTTGAGGTTAAACTGAGTTAATAACTAGAAGGTGCTTAGAACAGTACCTGGCACATGTGAGCCCTCCATAGTGCTAGGTGTCTGTTTCTCAGCCGGATGGTGAGGTGCAGTCAGACATCTTAGCAAGCAAGACAGGCACTAAGAAGGATATTCTGGTGCTGTGTCAAGACCCAGTGACAAACTATGACATCATTTGGGGCAGAGAAGAGTTCTTTCCCATTCATGCACATGTGGGGCGACTTTGCTGCAGAAGTTGATGGAGCTGCAGAGCACCTTTAGTAGCTGGGGAGCCCTGTCTTCCTCAGGGGCAGTGCATAGCCTCCTTGATAGTCTGAGAGATGAGGAAGAAATCAGAGCACAAGATCATCAGGAGGCTTATTTTTGAACACATTTGACATAGTTTCTGGGGAAATAACTAAATCAGCCTGTATAGTGAGCCTCTGAGGGGTAGTGAGTCCTCCTGTTATGATTGGCAGCTGAAGCCCAGGTTGATCCCTGTAGTACAAGCCTGGTAACCCAACAGATCAAGAGATAGTGTCTGTTGTCTATCTGCTTTGCTCCTGGATCCCAAGAACCTCGTATGACATAGCTGATATTAAGTAAATATTGGCTAAATGACACCTGTGTTGTGCCAATAACTATAAATTGTTTTTGCTTCACGCTTTGGGACAGAAATGCTCTTTCACAGATCTTTCTCTTCCCTGACCTTATACTTTGACAATAAAGGAAAGAGGATTCATAGTGTCATTAGTCTAGAAACTCATGTGCCTACAGCTACTGTGGCACATTTCGGGGATCAGAGGCAAACTTATTCTCAGGATCAATGGATTATTTTCCACACCACTGAAATATCAAAGATGGCAAGCTAATTTGTCTTTCTAAACCAGAATATTTCCTGAAGCAATAAATTAACCAGGATTATATCCATTGCTTTTTAGTTATACAACTGATTCAGAATGTATCAGAGTAGAGGTGATGGCTGGACAAAAGAAATACGTGTAAGCAAAGCAATAATTATGGGTTGATATTAATGAGCACTCAGTATAGGTCAAGTCATTGCAGTAAAAATGATCATCACAGAAGACTTGAAAGTAAAAATAAAGACTCAGGGGAGTTTTCTCATTAAAAAAATATTAGATGTCTTCCAGATTGTGGAGGAAAGATTAGTAAGACCTAGAAAGGAAGTAAGAGCCTTTGTAGTTTGCTTCTTGCAAAAGGGAGAAGGTGAACAAAGTTTCCATTCTGATCAGCCTATAAACTGAAGCTAGCATCTGGCAAATGGCCCCCTCATTCCTCTCTGGATTGACTTTCCCCTGAAAGTCAAAACAAAAAGAAAAACAAAGATTTGGGGTAGATATATGTCTCCTTGTCCTCCTCCTTGAGGTTGGGAAGTCTGGGGTCTGCCCACTGGTGTGGAAGTCAAGTCTTCTTGGTGGGCCACAGAGTTATCAATTTGTTCCTTTAGTAGTTATGAGGACTTCTGGAATCACCCACTAAAAAACAGATGACCCTGGAAAGGGCAGTATTATAGAAGGATTTGGACAGGTGGCGGCAGAAAAGGATCTGAAGCATGGGAATGGGAAGTTCCAGGGCTTCAGGATGGTGAAAGTTGAAGAGGAAGATGGAGACTCCCAAAGTCTAGTTCTGAATGTTTAATTCCTGTTTCTAATAAGTACGGACTTGACTGAGAATCTGTTCTCCACCTGACAATCCTAACTCGGTATCTCTTCTCTCTCTCTCTCTTTTTTTAATGACTTGTACATTAAGATGTGATATAATCAAACCTACATCACCATCCTCAACTTACCTTTACACCCTGGGACAACTTTTTCTCTGTGTAGACATTTCATTGAGTTTCTGGGCACAAAAGGAAAACTGAAGCATTTGCCTTTAGTAGCCTTTCCTACTAAAGTCCTGGTTTTGGCTTTGCAGGCATTTTATGTTCCCCAAGGCATTATGGCTTTTCATATTACCTCACTTTGCAAATAGGAAAGGCAATAAAATCCATTTCTGAGACAGGACCAGCGTCTAGGACCTCTTACTCGCACATAATATGATTTACCAACAAGATATTGAAAACAAACACATTCAGACAAAAACTAGATTAGCACTAAATTGGTTTGCAGTTCACCTATCAGACATCTAATTTCATTTCCTCCCTGAAATGGAAAGAGTTAAAGCAAGCCCACACGAGTCATTCCTTAAAGTTTATTCACTACAACTCAAATGCACTGTCATCTTCTCTGGGTGCTTAATCTGTCCCTGAGCCACTCTTAGCCAGAGTTGAGTGAGGTGGTCACACCCTAATTCTGCCCGCCCGGTAGATCTTATGAAAAAGAGTATAAACAACGTGTGCTTCTATTTCTTCCCTTCCTTAATGAGGTCACACAATTATATTCCTTGAAAAATAGAATGAACTAATGCTTCCATGGTAGGATAACTTCACCTTCTTCCCACGGTTGGTTAAATGCTTGTAATATTTGTAAAAGAACATAAGCATTTGTGAAATAGGGGAGATAAGACTTCTGAAAGAAATAGAAGACACATAAAACCTAGCAGGGCTGGCCTGAATACAAAGTACATTCAATTATTTCAAATTGTTTTTAGCATCAATTACTGTTTCTGATCTAATTGCTGTGGAAGCTTATGATTCAGAAGACCCTGATTTGGCATAAGATGAGATGATCAAAGATGTCTGAAAAGGTATGTGTCTTTGGATCAGGGATGGGGTGGGCAGTAAAGGAACCAGCTTCAGAGAGATCTCCTCCAGAAAGTCCTCTTTATTAAAATCTTGAGGCCCTGAGGCTGAAGCAAGGCTGGGAATATCCACACCTTCCTGTCTCTGCTGCACATTTTGTTGTTGTTTTTTTGTTGTTGTTTATTTAGTAGAAGCAGACACCCTGAGGCAGAAGGGCTGTAACTGGGCCACATACCAGATCAGGAACAATTTTCCTACTTTCCACTCTCTGCTCTTGCTTCTGCCCTTGAGGTCCTGGCTTAGACATCATCTTTTGCTTGCTTTGCTCTTTTCTTGAACAGAGGCAAGTTCCTCCCCACCCCCCAAAGTCATGTGAATCCATCCTAATAAGTACAGCCAAAGCAAGCTAATTGAAGGGCCCCTTAACATTGATATAACACATTTAAAATTATTTCATACTGTTTGTAACTAATTATTGTAACTTCACTATCATTCTCATGAGTTACTCCCTACTTAGCGTTTGGAGAAACAGGAACAAAGTGAGATACTCAAGGTCTCCGGCAGAACTAGCAGTAGAGCTGGAATTTCCTGATTCTCCATTTGCCCTCTTTCAGAAAGACCTGAATTCTAACAAATTAAGTTGGACCTTAGAGATTATTAACCCCATCACTTTATAAACACGGATACCACATGCCTCTCCAGGGCTACGGTGTTAATCATTGGCAGCAGACAGGTAGGCATCCACTTGGATGCAGCAGCACCATACATTAAAAAGGGCCAAATGTTGTATGGCCAAGGCCACCTTCTTCAGAGGGTAAACTGTTTTCCTTCTGGACTTGCATAGCTCATACTCATAATCTACAAATATTTGTACAGCCTACATCTGCATTATTGTTACACTTAATATGGAAGCTGTTAAATAAATAATGATCAAGCTTCTCTGCACGTTAGGAAAATCATACCTTCTCAGGGTGGCAGTGAAATAATTTACAATTGTTTCTCTGTGTGTGGAGAGGAGAGGAAAGTGTATAGATAAAGAGGACTTCGGTGATGAAAAAATTAGCAAGTAGATCCTGAACCTGTCCTATCAGCATCTGGGATGTGTAGGCCAAGGTCACGGAGTTCAGTAGAATGTCACCTGTGATGACAGTGGGGACAAGGAGATCCTGGAAGGGGGAATAAATAAACAAGACCCTTTCTTCACATGTTTACCACAGTGCTCAGGGTAGTGGATTAGAAATATAGGTTGAAGGGCATCTCCAAAGTCATCTCTGTGCTGATAGCATTTTGCTGTATTTGTGACTTAGGGAGCAAAGACTTTATTTCATTTTATACACAAATTCACTTAAACAACAAACCATGCTATCGTAGGATTCTACCAAAAACCATGAGAAACATTACTTATTGTTTTCTAACACAGGAAGAAAAGTTTTTGATATTGTATTTAAGTCATTTAAGCTTTTAAAAATTTTTACCTCTCCTACAGAAGTCAGTCAGTCCAAGTTGTTTACTGATATTGTTTTGGCAATTTTCTCAGATCAATACTCATTAATACTTGATTGGTATTAATGATCAACATTAGACTACAGAATGTGCTGCTGAAGAGACAAAAGCTAAGGAATTTACTGTGGTTCAGAAATACTGGGGGATTTAAAAGAACAAACCACAACAAGAAAAAAAAAACAAAAAAACAATGCAGTTGGAGTCAGCCCTGAAATACAACCACTTTAAGAATGCACAGGGGACAGTGGGCCAAGACTTCCTGTCCTGTGGACTCAAGAGGCCATGCTCTTCTTTGACCTCCCCCAACCTGTTTGCCTCTGGCTGTGTGACCTGTGCTCCTGTCCCAGCTCTTTTTGGCTTGGCTCCTTCTCCAGCCCGAGCCAGCCTGGCCCTGGTCCACTGTGTTAGCCCTGATCCTCTGCCTTCCAGCCCTGGCTCCGAGGCTCAACCTGTTATTTTTCCTGTCTTGGGAATGCAGAACAGAGACATGTTCAAAGACGAAGACCCAAGTCACTTGGAGAATGATTTTTTTTTTTTTTCAATTCATAAGTGACTCCTGTAAGAAAAGTTCCAGCATACAATTATTAAGTACTCTGTAATAAGATCTTACATATAAGCCTATTATCTTCCTCTCTGAATATATTTGTAGTTTCAAGAATCTGAAGCAAGACTACACGAAATAAAACTCATGCAAGTGCTATTGTCTTACTAAAGACAAAATGGGAATATCTAAAACCAGAAGGCAGTGAACATTAATAACAGCAAGGAATGATAGCAATTTACAGAGATGTATGATTTGTACCAAAGTTCACTGTTTCAGGCTAGTAGAAGACTTTCTGGTGAAGACATGTTAATAAGGGCTCAGGAACTCAGGCTAGGACCAGCGTAGTGGTGGAGCAGGTGTCTGAAAGTATGAGCTGACACCAGCCATGATGAATTTCCAGCCAAGATGTTAGAGGTTGGAGGGACTGGGGTGTGGCTCAGTGGTAGAGCGCTTGCCTAGCATGCATGAGGCACTGAGTTTGATTCTCAGCACCACATATAAATAAATAAAATAAAGGTCCATTGACAATTAAAAAAATTATTAATAAAAAAAAAAGATGTTAGCGGTTGGGCCATGAATCCTCCTGGAGCAGAAAAAACAGCTTTTATACAGTTATTTTCCATATTTGTCTTGGATCCTCTGATACAGATTATTATTTTCTGTATTTTTCCCTTTTCATAGAATTAAGGAGTTCCATTTTTATAAAATCATGGCACATTTAACAAAATGTTTCATTAAAGAAAATTTCAAATCACACATAAGAGTGGAGAGACTAGTGTGCTAACCCTTCCTGTACTCACTACACAGCTCTAGCTCTTACAACCTCACAGGCAACCTGAATTCATCCCTGTCCCTTGGTGTAGCCCCCTATACTACGTAGACTCCAATCTCATCATTTTCTTATGTAGCTCTAAAAGGTATAGATACATGTAAATAGATCCATAATATTATTATCACAACTCCTTAAAAATAATAACTCATTATCACAAAACATCAAGCGAGCATTCATATACTCCCAATTGTCTTATGAATTTTTTGAAAGCTTTTTTAAAAATCAGAAACAAGGGCTAGAGTTGTAGGTCAGTGGTAAAGCACTTGCCTAGCACGTGCGAGGCACTGCTTTGATCCTCAGCACCACATATGAATAAATAAAATAATATTGTGTCCATCTACAACTAAAAATTTTTTAAAAATCAGAAACAAAATTAAATTGCCACATTGTAATTGGTCGATATGTGTCCTAAATTTCTGTTTTTGAAATGGAGCTGTAATTTACAAAGTGCACCATCCATTCTTTTGAGTTCTAGGTTTCAACCAACACAGTCGTATAATCACTATCACAACCAAGATATAGAATATGTCCATCATAGTCATCCCAAAATCTTTCTTTGTGCCCTTTCATTGTGGACCCCTCTCCCCACCCTCAGGCCCTAACAACCATTAAACTGGCTTTTGGGTTTTGTCCTTATTGGTTTGTCTTTTTCCAAATGTCATGTGAATGAAATCTACCCTATAGCCAGTTGAATCTGGCTTCTTTCATTTAGCAAAATGCCTATGAGATTAATCCATCTTGATCTCTGTATTAGCAACTTGATCATTCTTTCTTTTCTTTTCTTTTTCTTTCTTTTTATTTTATTTTATTTTTAAAAAATATTTTTAGTTGTAGATGGGCATAATATCTTTATTTTGTTTATTTTTATGTGTTGCTGAGGATTGAACCCTGTGCCTCACACATGTAAGGCAAGTGCTCTACCACTGACCTATTTTATAGCTCCAGCCCCAGCCCTATTTTATTTTAGTAACTGGGGATTGAACCTAGAGTGCTTTACCACTGAGCTACATCTCCCCATTTTTATTTATTTATTTATTTATTTATTTATTTATTTATTTATTTATTTAGTGGTGCTGTGGATTGAACCCAGGGCCTTGTGCATACAAGGCAAGCACTCTATCAACTGAGCTATATCCCCAGTCCCTCCCCATTTTTATTTTTTATTTTGAGACAAAGTCTCACTAACTTGCCCAGGCAAGCCTTGAACTTGCAATCCTCTCACCTCCTGAGTAACCTCTCAGTGTCCTGAGTTGCAGGGATTACATTCATAAGCCGTAGCACCCAGCAATTTCTCCATTTTTTATTGCTAAGTACTATTCCATTGTGTGGGTATACCACAGTTTCACTTATCATCTACCTGTTGAAAGATTTTTGGATATTTTTATGTTTGGGTCAGTTAGGTCTAATTGCCTTTCTAAAACTTCATGTAGAGATTTTTTTGTATGCGCATATGCATATGTGTTTTTAATTAGGGAAATATCTGAGAATTTGATTTCTGGGTCATACAGGGAATGCATGTTTTGTTTCATAAGAAATAGCTACAGTAACATTTAAAAAAATACCATTTTATATTCTCACCAGCAATATATGAGAGTTGCACTATTCTGCATCACCAGTATTTGATAGTGTCAGTTTTTTTCCCCTTTAACTTTAATCATTGTAATGGATATGTACTTTGTGGTTTTAATTCAAATTTCTCTACGGAGTAATGATGTTGAGCATCCTTTCATATGCTCATTTGCTGTCTCATTGGTGAAGGGTTTGCTCAATTTGCTTGCCCACTTTGGAAAAAGATCAGTTTGTTTATTTCATATGGAGTTTTGAGAGCTTTCTGTATGTTCTTGCTACAGGTCCTTTATTACATGTGCTTTGAAAATATTTATTTCCAGTCTATGGCTGGTCTTTTCATTTTCTTAACAATGACTTTGGAGGAGTAAAAGTTTTTACTTTTGACGAAGGCTAGGTTCTCCCTTCCTTTTTTTAATTCCTAAAAATGTGTTTGTTGAAGGAACCAAGTTGGATGCCACACATTCCCGTTAGTTGATGTGGCTCCAAAGTTTCTCTAAATCCCCAGGCTCCTCCTCTTCCGACTCTCTCTTTTATTTCCTTTGAAGTCTGTTCATTAAAGAACCCGGATTATTTGTCTAATATGCTTTCCCTTAACCCAAAGCTCACTCATTGTCCATCACACCCACATTTCCTGCAACTTGGGAGTTAGATCTAGAGATATGGTAAAAATTAAGTTCAGTTTTTTTCAGCAAGAATACTCTGCAGATACAGTTGAGCCAGGAGGAACATAACGTCTCATGATCTGACTTTGGGAGATATTAGCAGCCATTGAGGTCATGGCTATTAGTTCCTAAAGTGAAGCAGCAGAAGCTGTAGTCTAATATTGTTCATTCTTGAAATTTTTATCTTTCAATTATTACAATTTAGGATAAAATAATATTTTCATAACACCTTATAGTTTAATAAACACTCTCAGTATAGTATTTGCTGAGGCTGTCTTTGAACTCGCGATTCTCCTGTCTCAGCCTCCCTAAGTGCTGGGATTACAGGCTTGAGCCACCGCGCCCGGCTCAGTATAGTATTTGAATAACCATTGCAGTAACTTTCTTGATAGATTATTCTTATCTCATTTGTCACATGTGGTCCCTGGAGTTCTGAGACAGTGAGTGATTTGTCTCAAATCACATGCAGGCAGGAAGCAAAGAAGTCTTATGAGTCATCATAAGGAAATAGAGCTTCCTTATCAATTATATGCTTTGGTTGGATAGTTTTAAAAATTTCATTGAGCACCTACTGTGTGCTGAGCTCTGTTAACAGACACTAAAAATAATTAAAACTGACATTGTTCCTGTCTATACCGAATACATAGGATAGTGGGAAAGATGGACATTAAGTAAATAACAAATACATAATCATCACCTATTATGATAAATGCTTTCATAGGTTGTTTTATATGTTTTATAACACTTTATGAAATGATCTTAAATTGTTATTTAGTCAAATTCTTCATCTTATCACCACCATTTCAAGAAACTCAGACTATCACAAAAATGAACATATTCCTTGTCCTTTGAAATTAGAGGGAAATATTTCCCCCAACACATTGAAATGGGAGGAAAGTATTTTCCCCGACACATATATAATTTCTACTCAACACTGAGAAAAAAGCAGGAACTCGTGAAATATATACTTATTGTTTAACCAATTATTTAACTAAATACATTTATACTTAATCTCTGCAGAATTTTAAAACTGACCTAATCAGGAAAACAACTAATATTCTAGAAACCAGGAAGATATTCAAAGAACAGTTAAAATACGGAATGCTCAGAAACACAATTTTTTTTTTAACAGAGAGTGCCATCCAAACCATTTAAAACCTAAATTCTTTAGTTTTACACATGGTGCTTTTGAATGTCATTTTCTAATATCTTAATCTACCGCAGTTGGGCCTACAAACTGATATATGATAATAGGATTGGAATAAGCACATAATTGCATGAGTGTCTAGAGGAAAACATAGGAAAATTCAAATAGAAAAAACGAAAAGAAACAAACAAAAACCCCACATCTATCTTATGACTACACATTTCCATCAGTCCTGAGAGCCAGGCTGTAAGTAGATGTTTATAACAACATTCTTCAGAATGTAAAAAAAAAAAAAAAAAAGTGGCATAATTAATAAATTGTTTAAGAAAATATGAAGCATGTTTATTTATTAAAATTTTTATCTAAAATGGTTAAAACAAAACAAGAAATACAATGCAGCCAATTTTGAGCTAAAAAAAAAAAAAGTAAACCTTAGTTACCTACATTACTAGGTGTTTTAGAATAGTTAATTTCCAGGTGTTTCTGGATAGTCAGGTTTTCCCTGGAAATTTTTATTTGAATCATCCCTAACTGAACAAACAACACTTTGCAGAACTCTGACTAGTTTGATTTTTGTTGACACATCCCTGGAGACTCCCAATGTGAAGTCAAAGTTACCTTTATGAACTGAGCTTGGTGGCACACACCTGTAAACCCAGCAGCTCAGGAGGCTGAGGCAGAAGAATCATGAGTTCAAACCCAGCCTCAGCAACATAACGAGGCCCTAGGCAACTTAGTGAGAACCTGTCTCAAAATAAATATATGCATAAAAAAAGGACTAAGGATGTGGCTTAGTGGTTAAGCACCCCTGGGTTCAATTCCTGGTACCAAAAAAAAAAAAAATCACCTTTATAGACTTTTGCTTCATCAAGGACTGTAATGTGGTCTATTTACCAGAAGAAAACCTTCCTATTGGAGAGTCATCCATTCAGCATAGTCCATTGGATAGACATTTAGTGAGTGACTACTACATGCCAGATGACCATTCCTTTCTGAGGAGCAGACAAGCATTAGATAGAACTGGTTTACAGCTATGTTCTCCTTCATATGGCTAAGCAATGGCAAAATCCAGAAAGGGCAGAAACAAGTTCAGAATTTTGGCATTATTTCTGATACTGTCATCTTTTGATTTAGTAAGCATGCAATGAACCAAGCCCAGTGATTTCCTTTTTCTCTCTTTTTACTATTTATTTACATGACAGTAGAGTATATTTTGAAATATTATACATACATAGAATAAGTATAACTTGTTCCAATTAGGATCCCATTATTGTGGTTGTACGTGATGTGGATTTACATTGGTTGTGTATTTATATATGAGGAAGTAAAGATATGTCTGAATCATTCTACTATCTTTCTTATTACGATCCCCCCTCCTTTCCCTTCACTCCCCTTTGTCTAGTCCAATGAACTTCTAATCTTCTCCTTCCTTGTTGTGGGTTAGTATCCACATACCAGAGATTACATTCTGCCTTTTTTTGGGACTGGATTATTTCACTTAGCATGATATTCTCCAGTTCCATCCATTTACTGGCAAATGCCATAATTTCATTCTTCCTTATGGCTGAGTAATATTCCATTGTGCATATATATCACATTTTCTTTATCCATTCATCTGTTATAAGGCACCTAGGTTGGTTCCGTAGCTTGGCTATTGTGAATTGAGCTGATATAAACATTGAAGTAAATCTAATGATTTCAACATAAATAACAGACTTCCAAAGTGGAATTCAGAGACTATCATAAAAGTACTGCAGACAAAAGAGTGGATAAGAAATGATAAATTAATTTCCATTCCTAAAGGGAATTAGTAAATCAGCACAACGGATGTATTATTTAAATGCTTGCTCTCTTACCACAGCAGGGGATGCATCCTTACAGGAATGACAGAGTGGTTCCATAGGCCAGCTTAACCTATTGACTAGTGACAATAAAATAACAATAATAATGACAGGAATAATCCCTGATTAAAATAAACGATACTCATTTTGTTGTTCAGGCATTGTTCTTCAGCCTCATTTTGATGAATGAGCCCTACTTAACTCTAGCAACCCAGGGAGTTATTTCTCTGGGATAGTTCTTTTGTGGCTACCTGATCCAGGCTGACCAAAAAGTAACTATATATTCCACAGTTACCATGGATTTCTGGCAAGTACTATTATATAGATATGCATGAAAAAATCATAGTATGGTACCTTTAATAGAAGACTGGTTATTGTTATGGTTTGGATGTAAGATGTCCCCCAAAACTCATGTGTGAGGCAATGCAAGAACATTCAGAGGTGAAATGGGTTGTGAGAGCCTTAACTCAATCAATGAATTAATCCCCTGATTAATAGTGATTAACCGAGTGGTAACTGAAGGCAGGTAGGGTGTGGCTGGAGCAGGTGGGTCATGGGGGGCCTACTTTGGGATCTTTATTTTGTGTGGTGAGTTTAGCGTGCTCCCTCTGTCTCTGCTTCCTGGTGTGATGCCTCGAACTGTTTTCCTCCACCACACTCTTTCACCATGAAGTTCTGCCTCACCTCAAGCCCCAAAGAATGGAGCTAGCCTTCTGTGGACTGAGACTTCTGAAACTGCAAGCCCCAAAATAATCTCTTCCTCCTCTAAAATTGTTGTTGATGGTCTTGTAGTCACAGCAGCAAAAAAGCTAAACAGTTGTATTAATTATTGTCCCCCCAATACACAATAAATGAATGACGCCTTCAAAATTATTTTTGGTCGCTCACTCTCAACCCTTACACTATTGTTAACAATCAGTGTATCATGTCACCTCGTTCACTGACCTCAATGCACACTTGGCACAGTTCTTCTTGATGGCTTTACCTGAAAGGAGTTCAAGCCTGGATGTCCTCAGGTGTTTTGCAGGAATCTATTATATTAAGACAGGCATTCAGATCATTCAGATACATTGCTTAATAATGTTTTGTTAACTAAAATTATTGCCAATTCATCCGACACTGAAATTAGGGGCATTTTGACAATCTATTTTAAGAAGGATCTTGATTCAGCCTATGGAAATTCCCTAACTTACCTCCATGGGGAAATAGGATAGCTTTAGGAGAATATCTCTAAAGTTCTTTACTTTTCACAAATTATCCATTCTAACCCTAGCTCTTCCCTGAAGGGACCGTGTAATTGTTTCCTTAATCAGCAACAGACAAATTTGCCAATGAGTACACTCTTGAATTCTTTGTTGCTTAAATATTTATTAAAAGTTCAATTAAGGGAAATAATATCTATGGATAATTTCAGAAAAAATGCACAGTTCATCCATTCCTTTATGTCTTCTCATGGTCTTTAGCATGAGAAGGAGGTATCCCACAAAATCTGTTAATTGAATAAGTAAATGAAACTTTTTACTAGATTAAATCTCTTAAAAGCTAAAATATGCACTTTCAGAATCCATTGTTTTGGACCCCACTGAGCTGTTGTTCCTGAACTGTATTTGTTGTGATGGCCTGGGTTGTTCGGTGTGTTTGTTCCTGCAGAACTCATGTTCCTATATTTCACATTCTTTAGGAAGTACCTTAACATTTCTTTTCCAATGCTAGTTTATAAGCAATAGCCTTGTTTATCTTGAGAAATTGATTTGCTTTTATTTTAGGGATACCATTAATTGTGTTACCAATCAGTTTTCCTTTCCATATTGAATGTCACAGGTCTCAAACTGTGGCTCACACTGATGATATTGACATAGGTGGGTACACAGGGAGAGAGAAAATTAGACTGTTTACTAGATGGCGGGATCTGTGAGCATAACCAGCCATGCTTATCTCTTTAGTTAGATGGACAAAACCTCCATCATATGCTTACACTAGATCAATAAGAACAAAAGATAATCAATTTAAATGTCAACAGGTTCAAATATCTACACAATGTGCACGTAACTGATTAATGGTTAGACCACTTGACCAAGAAGAAATATTCTGAACCTAAATATCAAATGATTGACATGGGATTAGATTGTCATAAAAGCTTGCCTAGAACTTGCACTTTTCTTCCCAGGAAAACCCCCAGCCCCAAGCTTAACCTGAGTGTGTCCCTCATCTTTTCTTCTCTGAGAGGCAAGAAACACTTGTATTCTTCCTCTGGGAAGACACAAGTATATACTTTTGCTTTGCTGTCCTTTATTAAATCTTTGGTTGTGCCTGGCTTTTGATGTGTCCTGAAATTCTATTCACCAGCATAAATCAAAAACCCGCCCAAAGCCTGGTGTGGTGACACAAGCCTGTAATCCCAGCACTTAGGGAGGCTGGGACAGGAGAATCGCGAGTTCAAAGCCAGCCTCAGCAAATGGTGAAGTGCTAAGCAACTCAGTGAGACCCTGTCTCTACATAAAACACAAAATAGGGCTGCGGATGTGGCTCAGTGGTCCAGTGCCCCTGAGTTCAATCTCTAGTACAAAAAAAAAAAAAAACAAACCCGCCTGAGCCAAGTGGAGGTTCCCCCTTCCCCTTGGAGGCACCTCCTCAGACCCCCATTTAGTGACACTATGATTATACTCTTTTGGAGAGTGTACTGAGGATTAAACTCGGGGACATTTGGCCACTGAACCATATCCCTAGTCCTATTTTGTATTTTACTTAGAGACAGGGTCTCACTGAATTGCTTAGTGCCTCACTTTCGCTGAGGCTGGCTTTGAACTTGTGATCCTTCTGCCTCAGCTCCTGAGCTTCTGGGATTACAGGTGTGCATGACTGTACCCAGCGTGATTTTACTTTTTATTTAACTCATTTTTACATTTGTTTTTGCCACCTTTTTATTTTTCCTGTTTTACTCTCAGGTAATTCATAATTTATAGTTTATTGACATCATATTGGTAGCTTATTGGCATATTTTCTGAATCTCTTTAATAATCTTAAATCTATTTTGCAATCAGATATTAACAAATAAAAAATTTTGATCCATCACTTAAATAAAATGTCTATTGCATAGAATTTGATAGTTGGTCATTTCTGCTTTTGAAAGTCACTGAGCTGAGATAATATAGTGGAGGGTATTTATTGTTTGTTCTACCAATCACCTCTTGCTTTGTTCTGAAGAAAGCAACTCATTTTTCTGTAAACTGCTCTTCCATCCTGTATAACCCTGTCCCCCGGAGAGCATAGAGTGCTCCAGGGATGAGTAACCAAGCCACACTGTCCTAATCAGAGGAGTCCCTTGAGTAGTTTGTTGATTGGAGAGGGGTGTAGTGTGTGTGAGGCAGTCTTGTCCTATGATGGAATTGACATGTGAAATGTGGGAACTGTCAGCGATCATATTTCTGCCACACAGAGAATGCCTGGCTCAGTGTGAGAAAAAGTTGGCACAGAGCAAAGAGCCAGCAAGCGAGGGGATGAGAGAGGTGGGGAATGAGAGAGAAAGACAGATTTGGCATCATTTGGGTTCTTGGTACTGTGGTCTCTTGAGACCCAACTGAATGTTGGCCTTTCACATGGATTAGATGTTCACCTCTTCTTTAGATTTTACAAGATAAATTCTTTTCCTTGTAGGTGCATTGAGTTTCTGCCACCTTCAAGCAAGAGTCCTTACTGAGGTATGCTGCTGTTAACCCTTGTGAAGAACCTGGAGCCTCACCTGGCTTCCTCAGGAAAGCTTTGGCCCCAATTCTCATGGGCCCCACAGTCTAACTTTGTGCAAAGATAGGATTTACTCTTCATCTTGAAAAACCTATATCTGACTCTAGTTTGCATTTAAAAGAAAATCAGCTTTGATTCTTACAAATCCAGGATATAAAACGTTGGAATTTTCTTTTGTAAAATTCCAATATTGCAGGTTAAAAAGTGAATATTGGGAATCTCAAACTCAAATTGTTTGCTCTCCTGTTTGTGTCAAAAGTTGGGCCCAGACAATGGTAACTGGAGATGTGGGACATGGTAACTGGCATTCCACATTGCTCTACCTCTGTCCCTATATCAATCAAATCAATAGAAAGCCCCCTGTCTGGGTGGCAAGAGGTGAAAGAATGTGATTTTAGGCTAGGCATCTTCAGGTTCACTTCTTAGCTTTACCTTGACCAGGTTCTTTAATCTTTCATGGTTCCTCAAAGGTAGATTGCAGATGAACAATAATATCTATCTCATAACATTGTCAGAGAAAATATCTGTCAAGCCTCCAAACAATGTCAGCATATACACATTGTATGTCCCCAAAGCCCAAATCCAAAATCCATACTGCTCCGAAATGTAAAACTTTCTGAGAGCAGACACAATGCCACAAATAGAAAATTCTACATCTGACCTCACGTGATAGTCTGCAGTCAAAACGCAGGCATACTAAAAATATGTGCAAAATTGCCTTCAGGCTATGTATATAAGCTATAGGCAAAACATAGAGGAATTTCATGGTTAAATTTGGGTCTTATATTATTACATATGTGTATATATTCAGAAATCTGAAAAAAAAAATAACACATCCAAACACTTGTGGACCAAAGCATTTCATATGAGGGATACTCAACCTGTATTAAGTGGGAGCTATTATCACTAAATGGCTCCATATGGAAAGATCTTTTTAAAGCTGTAACAATTTGCCTTCAGCTTTTATTTAGAATCCATACCCCCAAATACAGCCCCTCCTCCACAAGCTGTATGTATGTATCTGTATCCTTTGTATAACTATTCATCACCTAATCACCTTTAGAGAAATATTGTTACAATATATCCTTCTTTGGACTTTGTCCTAGAGGAAGAATAAAGACGTTTCTGAATTGCTGATTTTCTTTTTTATCTGATGATAAATTTATATGAATTTATCTTGTTTCCATCCTCATTCATCTTCACTCCTTCCTTCCCTCCTTCCTTCCTTTTTTTCTTTGACTATCAGTAGGAAAAGAACTCCATTTAATGCTCAGCTGGGGCTATAGCTAGGAAGTACCCTATGCCCAGTGATAGGGTACTTGAACTAGGTTCACATTCCAGCACCACAACAAACAAACAAATAAATGAAATCCACTAAATTTAATGCTCAGTTGAATAAAACTAGGTTAAACTATCTACTCAATATTTACTTATTATTTTATTCTTTGAAAGGTTAAAGAGTTATATTGTCATAACTTGTATTCACATAAGTGTTCCCAAATTATTCATGGAAGCAAGCAGTGTGTATGAATAATAAATGTAATAAAAACATTTATTACTATTTTGCAGCTATTGAATGGAGAATGGCTGAACCAGGCGCACAAGGATGGTACCTCCTGTGATTGACAGATGGTACTTCCTGTGATTGACAGTTGTTGAACAATATGCTCCACTACCTGAAGATCATCCTTCAGTGATTCCATGTTGGCAGCCTCCTGTTCTCACTTCTGGTCAGGCTTGTGAGTGGTTGCTTTCTTTTTCAGACTCCATAGCCCAGGAGGAAGAGGAACCATGAAGTCCAATTTTCTTCAACTTGATTCAGGGTTCCTAGTGCTGAGGGCAACACCATATTTAGGGGAGGGTATATCCACTGATGGACACACAGGAGAGATTTGGAGACCTTACATCTGGGACTGTCATTAACTTCCTCTTTCTGAAGGAGTCTTGACCCTCTTTTGTGTCTTTGCCCCTTTATTTTCATGTCACCGGCACTTCTTGTTTATGCACCAGTCTAAGTCCATTTGTGATGCTATAACAAAACCACACACAGGGTAATTATTTTCAAAAGCAGAAATTTGTCTTCTCAGTTCTAAAGGCTAGGAAGTTCAAGGTCAAGGCACCGACAGGACTGGTGTGTGGTGAGGGTTGCTTTCTGCTTCCAAGATGGGATCTTGTTGCCTCATCCTCTGGATGGGATGAAGGTTGTATATTTACGTGGTGGAAGGGATAAACATGAGTGAACTCCCTCCCTAAGACCTTTTAGAAGGGCAAGGAATCTCATGAATGAAGACTCAATCACCTTCTGAAGGCCACACCTCCTAAAAATGTGCACTGCAGATTAAAATTCAACATTCATTTGAGAAGGGGCAAAACTGAAATCACAGCACTACATCTTTCCCTGTGAGAACAACCATCCCTTGAAGTTAGAAGCTGTGTCTTATCCCACTTGGAATCTTCAGCATATCCTACAAACTAGTGCATAGTTTTAAAAATATGTTGAAGCAATAAAAGAATGACAGAAATCTTTATTGAGAACATTTTATTTTATTTATTTATTTATTTATTTATTTATTTTA
>CM053406.1:17096921-17215872 GCA_028644305.1 Xerus rutilus | reverse complement strand
ATATTATTCAGCAATAAAAGAAAATAAAATCATGGCATTTACAGGCAAATGGATAGAATTGGAGAACATTATGCTTAGTGAAGTAAGCCAATCCCAAAAAACCAAATGCTGAATGTTCTCTCTCATTAGTGGATGAGGATACATAAGGGGGATGGGAACGGGAAACACAGGAGAAATGCAGGAACTCTGGATGCAGCAGTGAGGAGGGGGGAGGAAGGAAAGGGAAACGGGAATAGTAATGATGATTGATCGAATGGGTCATTACTACCCCTGGTGCATGTATGAAGACACAAATAGTGTGACTCTTTATGATTTGCAACCAGAGAAATGGAAAAACTGAGCTCTGTTTATGTACTATGACTTGAAATGCATTTAAATAAAAAATTTAAAAAAATCTTCATAGCAAAGAAATCGATCAGAATGAAAAAGGAATCTATGAAATTTAAAAAATATTTTAGATCCTATATCTGATAAGGAGTTATATCCAAAATAAACAAGGAACACTTACAAATACATAACACACACACATACCCAAGCTAAACAATGGGCAAAAAAATCTTGAATAAATATTTCTAAAGACGACATAAAAACGGTGCTGAGGTCTATGAAAAGGTGCACACCATTCCCAGTCATTAGGGAAATAAAAGTCAAAATTGCAACAAGCTATCACCTCATGCCTATTAGGATGACTATATAAAAACTGCAAAGGACACCAAGTGCTGGTAAGGATGTGGAGAAAAGGGATCGTGTGCACTGTTGGTGGGACTATAAGTTGGCACAGCCACTAACTATGTAAAACCCATAAAATTCCCTACAAAAAGCCCCCCAAATCACTTGGTCCAGAAATCTCACTTGTGTTATACACCCTAAGGCAATGAAATCAGTATCCTGAAGAGACACCTGGATCCCCATGTTCACAGCAACGTTATCCTCAACAATCAAGATGTGAAAACAATCTATCAATGGATGCATGGATCAAGTAAATGTGGTTTTTACATGTGTTTATCCATAATATACCCAATGGAATATTGTTTAGCCATAAAAATGAAGGAAGCTAGAGGCCTTTATGCTAAGTGAAATCAGCCAGAGAGAAAGGAAAATACTGCATGATCTCACTTATGTTTAAAATATAAAACAGTCAAACTCAGCTGAAGCAGAGAGTAGAATGGTGGTGGTTAGGGGTTAGAGGACAGGGAAATGGGCTGATGTTGGTCAAAGGATACAAAGTTTCAGCTAGGATGAAGTTGTTCTGAAGATCTACTGTAAACATAGGGCTTATGATTAATAATATTGCATTGTATACTTGAAAATTTGCTAAGACAGAGATTAAATGCTCTTGCCCCGAAAGCAAAAACAAAATAAAATAAATAGGACACGAAGAAACTTTTGGAGGTGACGGATTAGTTTATGACAGTGTGATGATGGTTTCTTGGATGTATGCTTTTCCGGGAATACATCAAATTTTGAAAAAATGTGTACTTAATGGCTGACACTGTGTCTTATCTCTGTATTCATAGCATCTTGCAGAGTCTGCCTATCAAATTGTGGGTCTTGACATTTGCCAGTAAATGGATGGACCTTGAGACTATTATGCTAAGTGAAATAAGTCAATACCCCAAAACCAAAAATTGAATGTTCTCTCTTATATATGGATGCTAACACACAACAAAGGGTGCAGGAAGAATAAAAGTTAAGCGTATTAGGCAAAGGGAAATGATGGGAAGGGCGGGAGGACAGGAATAGAAAAGATAGTGGAATGAATCTGACTTAACTTTCTTATACACCACAGTGAATCTCCACATGATATCCAAGACTGGGATCCTAATTCAAATAAGATGTACTCCATGTTTATATAAATATGTCAAAATATATTCTAGTCATGTATAACTAAAAGGAACAAAAAATATTTATGGGTCTTGAACAATTGCTTTTGTTTTCAATCATCATATTCTATGTTCTGAAAATCTGAGGCGCTGCATTCCTCTTTGAATTAGTATTTTCATACGAAGTGAGGTTGTCTATAGAAGACTAGAAAGAATTACAGAATAGTTTGACTTTTATTTTCCTATCAAATTATTTCCATGAATGTCTTAGGAAACCATTTGTCACCTACAATGAAGGTGTAAGTTTATTCCATCTCCCTAGATTGTAGGAGTAAGAAGGCACCAAGTATTATTGGTCTCTGTATTCCAGATGTCTGGTCCATAGTAGGTGCTCAGGTAATTTCAGTCAAATGAATAACTAAGCAAATAAATACTAACTCTGTGTACTGTTTAGTTTCATTGAACTAGAATTTGAACTTAAAGATAACAGATACTGAGAAACAGTTGCATGAGATCCTTAGTGCCAAGGACACAAAGAGAAATACAGGAATTTCCTTCCAGTCAGGAGGAGGCAGATATGCAAACAGATTATTAATATCACATTGTAAGTGCTGTAACCAAAGAACGGAAACACAGATAAAGGAGACAAAGTGATACTTGTGTTGAGGCTTAAATTTGTAGCTCAGTGGTAGAGCACTTCCCTAGCATGTGTGAGGCACTGGGTTTCATTCTCAGCACTGCATATAAACAAATAATTTCTTTAAAAAATAAGAGCAGTAAATTCTGGCAATTTGATGAAAGGTTTCCTTCTTTATGTGCATTTCTTTTAAAGCACTTTATTCTTACATTTTGCTGGCAAATGAGATCTCCTCTTCTACTCTCCTAGTTGTGTGACTCTAACTTCAGACCAATCTTTTAAAGGGCTATCATCTGAGCTGGGCGCGGTGGCTCAAGCCTGTAATCCCAGCGCCTTTGGGAGGCTGAGACAGGAGAATTGCGAGTTCAAAGCCAGCCTCAGCAACGGCAAGGCACTAAGCAACTCAGTGAGACCCTGTCTCTACATAAAACACAAAATAGGGGTGGGGATGTGGCTCAGTGGTGGAGTGCCCCTGAGTTCAATCCCTGGTACCCCCCTCCCCAAATAAATAAATAAATGGCTATCATCTATAATCTAATCCTATTTCTTTGGTCTCTTCATTTGATTTAGACCTTAATTTGGAGGTCTTTGTATATGTTCCTTGTGGACACTTGTTATTGAATAAATTTTAAATTCTTTATTTATACCAAACATCTTTAAACTGAAAAGAATTCTGAAGAACAAATGGAGGATTTTTAAAAAGCAGAAACAACAGCAAAAACAAGCCTTTTGTAAACAGGTTGTATTTAGTAATGTGGTACAAAGATGCAAGTTTGTTTTTCTTTAAAGTCATTAAGCTTATGAACAAAATGTAGCTCATGAGCAAGATTTGAAAAGGTTTTAGAGAATAAAGGCAAATTAAAAAAAAAAAAAAGAATGCATTCTTCTCAAGTGAAAAGCGGGAGGGGACCAAGGCTTGATCATGCCCTAGATTTCTGGGAAGTCTACATTGAAACAATTATTTGTTTCTTTTGAGTTGTCACATTTTTTAGGTCATTCATGGCAGACAAACTTGTCCATGCAGCTTTTTATTATTAATGTCCATTATTCATCCTAGTAAAATAGAATTTAAAACACACATATATATAAGATGAGAGCATGGTGCCTTCTAGTTCTAGTATGGAATGTTCAGAACCAAAACCTGTCACTTTTTCGTAAACTGCTATAATCTTATTCTTCTCTGTTTTCTTCTCCATAGTTGTGGCCATCTGAAGTCCTTGGCTTAACCCTCTGTTGAAGTTCATATGCTGGTACTGCTGTGGACTGATAGTATACCTTCAAAATTCATATACTGAAGAATTTAGAAACGGGGTCTTTTGGGAAATAATCAGGTTTAGATGAGCACGAAGATAGTGTTCTCCTGATGGGATTAGTGTCCTAATAAGAAGAGACCCCAGAGGTTACAGTGAGATGGAAAGAGACAGGAAAGAGCTGTCACCAGATGTTAACCACGCTGGTGCCCTGATCTTGGACTCCCAGCTTCCAGAACTGTGAGAAATTAAATTCTTGTTGTTGAAGGCCCTCAGTCTACAGTATTTTGTTGTGGCAGCAGCCAGAGGTAGGACAAGGTGCCTTTAACCTCATTTATGTGACTCCTATAGGGATTTAGAAGCAGTTGCTCACTTTTCAACAATTCATGATGATACTGCAACTGCAATGAGAAGCCAGAGGTATCTGAGCAAGTACTGAGGCTGGCTCCCTTTCAGGAGTTGGGCCTCAACATGGAGAGACCTGGGCAGTCATTCTAGACTTGGGCTCAGATGCCTCTTGGCTTATTGGCTGCCTCAGTGAGCATTTCAAGATGAAGCAGGACTTATTGTGAATGGCAATTTACTTCTTATGCCTTTGTTTTGTTTTTGGTAACTCTACATGTCTTAAGGTGACAAAATACTGTTTTCAGAAACTGGGACATTGAATGTGATAGAGTGGGACAAACTCTGAATTTGATATCAGTCTTAGATTCACAGCAGCCCCTTTTTGGAAATTTATGCATCTTCTATACACCCTCCCTCTGGATATCTGATGCCAGAGTGCTGCTAGCCCTGAGTGCTATTTTACAGCTCCTCCTTTTATCTACCCAACTGTCCTGGATACATTCTGTCCCGTCTGGTGGAAGCTCTGTTGACTTCTTTCCTCCTCGCCCCTCCCCCCACGTGAGGCCATTTTGACTCCATTTGTCATTAATTTTAACATTCCTTTACATAGTATAACTTTGTACATCTTGACCTCTTCTTTGAAGAAGTTATAACCTCTGCCTGGTCCCCTCATTGAATGAGTCCAACAATCTTCATCATGTGGTTTTATATCTGTATGAAAGTTACACTTTTACCTTTTTCTGAAAATTATTTTTAACACACAACTTTCCTCATTTGAAAAAGGGGATGATAACTCTCACATTTTTCCCTCTCTAAATTTTTGGTATTAAATGAGTTATAAATAACTAGTTTAATTCTTAAGGGCTAAAAATGTCTTATCTACTTTTGCATTCCTAATATACTGGAAGGAAAATCTGCATATCAAAGTGCTTATTATAAGGTACTAGATTAATAGAAGCTAATGCTATTATTATTAAAATATTATTGGCAGCACGGGAACCAGCTATCTCTGATCTCATTTTGAAAATGGCCAGAGGGTTCATCTTAGGTAGCATTTGAGGAATCAAAGGTGAAGAAGTCACTCGCTGGGCAAATGGGGACATGGACACTCAACAGTGGTTTTCAATTCCACTGAGGAGGCCTTTTGTAGAAAAGTTAAAGGAGACTCCAAAAGTTAACTCTTCCTTTCTCTTTCCTTTGCCCCCAGGGATTTAGAGGTCAAAGGTGCTTTCTCCACACAAACATTAACTTGACTAATACACAATGATTCACACTTGTCCTGGCCTTTGTCTATGCAGACTAAGGTGGGAGGGCTTTTGTTGAATGCTTTTTCTTATTAGGAAGCTTTGATAATGTCACAGTCAGGCTAAGATAAGGTTATTAGTATTAAGGTAGTATTCACAAAGACAGTCAAGGGAAATAAGAAGCCCCTCCCCCCCACCATGTGCATTAAAGTAGATACATGTGTGAACTTCTAATATTTGTACTTCAGAATATAAAACTCCCCAAAGAATCAAAGGGAGATAGCCTAGCCCTCTTGGAAGTGGCTCACCCTGTAGTTTCTTGTTCAGTAAATTCAATCTCAGGCTGAAGAAGGAGGTACAGCCTTAGCAGTCAAATGGAACAACATAGAACAAAAAAAAAAAAAAAAATGAAAACAAATTTGCTCTAAAACAATCCATTTTTTTTTGGTTTGTTTTTTGTTTTTGGTGGTGATAGGGCTCAAACTCAGGACCTCGCATATGCTAGGCAAATGCTCTACCACTCACATATAACAACAGTCCAAAACAATGACTCTTACAGCTGTCTTCTTGACACATCATTTTCTGGTGGAAAAACAAATGAATATGGGCTGGGATTGTAGCTCAGTGGTAGAGCGCTTGCCTCGCATGCGTGAGGCCCTGGGTTCGATCCTCAGCACCACATACAAAACAATAAAATAAAGACATTGTGTCCATCAACAACTAAAAAAATTAAAAAAAAACCAAAAAAACCCCAAATGAATACAATGAGTTATTAGCTATTTTCAGAGGAAATATAAAAATCTTGAATCATAATGTTTTATAATGGCTCTCATATTTATTTCATAAGAGACTATCCTTTTTATTATTAAAAATTTTGGTCCTGTTCTAAAATGTTGCTTTTTAATAACAAGAACTTCCAAACATAACATCATTCCCTCAACATATATTTATTAAAGACCTACTATCCGCCAAATACTATTCTAAATGATGGGAACAGAACACTCCCTGCCCCATCCAACCCCCACCCCATGAAAAAAATAACAACAAAAAACTACACAGAAAAATACTGTTTTAGTCAATTTTTTCACTGCTGTGACCAAAAAAGGAAAAGTTTATCTTGGGGCTCATGGTTTCAGAGATCTTAGTCCACAGAGGGTCAACTCCAGATGGCTGAGGTGAGGCAGAACATCATGGTAGAGAGGTGTGAGGGAGGTAAGCAGCTGGGACCATCACACCAAGAAGCAGAGGGAGAGAGCTCTGCTCAACAAAAATAAACCCCAAAGTCATGCTCCCAAGAACCCCACTCCTCCAGCCACACATTACATGTCTACAGTTATCACCCAGTTAATCTCCACTAGGGGATTAACACAAAGATTAGATTAAGGCTCTCATAACCCAATCATTTCATCTCTAAACTTTCTTGCATTGTCTCACACATGAGTTTTTTGGGGACATCTCATCTCTAAACCAGAACAAATACCTTCTATGAATATTGCATTTTAGGAAGATAAGGCAGACAGTAAGCAATTACATGTCCAAAATTAAGTAGTGTTCAAACCAGTTGAGTCTTACAGTACCTGCACCTACACCTGGTAAAAGACTACAGCCTCATGGGAGTTACTACCAAATTTCTGACCCACAAAAATCATGACAGTTATAAATAAATGATAAAGTCACTAAATTTGGGAGTAATTTATTATTTGGCATTAGGTAACTGATCTGTTGCTTATAACTCAATTCAAATGTATTTTTTGTACCTCTTGCATAATAGTATTGTGCTTTCAATTGATTGTATGATTATTTTATGCTAAATGTTGTGATACAATAAGAACACAGAGATTGTGCTTAAGGAGTACTTTGAAAGTGATTATTGGTATACAGAATCACTCTTAGGAGTCTGACATTCTGGAGAGCTACAGAGATCATGAAATGATTAGACTCTTTCAAAAGAATGTGACCTCCTATTCAGAGTTTTCTAGCCTACCTAATTATTTGAAAAGTCTTCCTATAATATTAATGCCTAAAAGATTCTTGTCATAACAGATACTTAAAAAAGAGTATGATTTTCTTTGCCTTGCTTTTTTTATTTTTTATAGATTATTAGCTTTTTTTTTTTTTTAAAAAGGGTTTCACTAATTTGCTGATGCTGGCTTTGAATATAGTTATTAACTTTTAATGAATCAGACTAATGATCAACAGATTTACACAGAGACCATAAATGTGCCTGTTATCTGCTTCACAAGCCATTAACTGATTTAAAACAAGTTTATTAAAAAAAATTGTAGTGTATATAATTGGCCAAACATGAACAGTTTTGATCCTTTTTGAGATTGTCACAATGTCACCTGTTAAGATGATAGCCTCCACCATCTCAGGGAAGAATGAGACAGACTGCCCTTTTAGTGCAGAATGTCTACACAGAAACTAAAAATAAAACCACTCTCTGGAGTTTTTACATACATGATGTTCACAATATATGCAAATAACGACAATTTTATTTCTTCCTTCTTGTCTTGTTCTGTTTTCTGTTGCTTTAACAAAATACCTGAGACCAGGTAATTTATGTTAGAACAGAAATTTGGTTCCTTAGGGCAAAGAGGATGAAGGATTTGAAGATTTTGGAACAGAGAAGTCATGAAATTTTAGTGCCAGAACGGTTAAAGTTAATCTAATCTACTCCAGTGAGCCCCCTTGAGTCCCTACTTGTGACAAGTGTTTGCACTCACATGTAGCTTTGGACTGTTTAGAGTAGAGAAAAGAAAGGGCTTTGGTTAGGACATCCCACTCATTCTCTCAAGTGAAATATAGCAAGGTTGTTGAGGGCTGCTGATCTAACCTAACTTTATTTCACATGTGGGAAGGCTGAGGGAATATGTCACCTGTTCAAGGAGACCCAGCTTGTTAATGAGAAGATAAGATCAAGTAGGAGCTCAGATGAACTTACTCCAAACTTAGGGACTGGTGGACATAGTCAAAGGAGTGTTAAAAGTAAGGGCCCAGCTTTGGGACTGGAAAGAGTTAAGAAGTAGAAATGAAAATTAAAAGGTCATTTATAGGGGCTGGGGATGTAGCTCAGTGTAGAGCGCTTGCCTAGCATATGTGATGCACTGGGTTCAATCCTCACCACCACATAAAAATCAACAACTACAAGTACAAAACAATATTTTAAAAAAGGTCATTTATAAAAGTTATAGCTGAAGCTTTGATGAGTATACATCCAAACCCTTAATTAGAAGCAACTAGCTCTAATAACTGGATTTCACAAGATATCTAAAAAGTATCCCAGAATCTACTTTATATAAAAATGTGATTTTAATATTAAGGATTTTTGAGCAACCATTTCTACAGGAAATCTTCAGAACAGTACTAATTGTCAGTCCATTTATAATGTAGTCCTTTCAATGTGTATCTAATGAATTCCTACTCTGTACCAGGTGTTCGGCTAGAGGAGTAAAATAAAATTCTAGGTCTCATCGGATTTCTTCATGGAGATACTTGAGAAAATTTATAAGGTGAATATGTCAGATGGTATTAGAAAGTTGGGAGAAAAACAAATCAGTAAGGGGGATAGAATGACAGTGGGAGGAGCAAAGGGTTCAACCTTGTGTAGGGTGTTTTCAGAGGCCTTACTAATAAGCTGATGTTGGAGCACAGGTCCAAAGGAAGATAGGTGACAGATTGAGCATAAGTGTGGAGAACCTTATGCGGAGAGGGAACAGTCATTTCAAAGGCCTGAGGAGCACACTTGACATGTTCTAGCAATAAGCACCTTATATGGGATGTGGGAGAACATGATTACAGGCAGGTAATGGAGCCTTCTAGTCTTGAGGTTTCTCTTGAGTGAGGTGAATAATCCCAGGAGGATTGTGCACAGAGGTGGAGCATTATCTGCCATCTATCTTAAAAAGATCACTTTGTGGCTGTACTGGAAGACAACTGGCTGTCACAATAATGTTAACAGTGATGATGTCACGAACATGGTAGGTGTGAAGATGAGGAAAACTAATTAGAGTACAGATGTATGTTGAAGGTGAACTTGACTTGCTGATGGACAGGTGCGAGGACTAGAGAAGAAAAAGGTACTGGAATGACTCCAGAGTTTTGGCTTGAGCAAGGGAAGAATGTCATGACATTGAACTATAGAAAATAGATTTATTCTTAGTCTATTAACAAAACTCCAACTAATAATTTCATTTTATTTTTAAAAAGTTCTGAGAGAAGATGGCTTTACTATTTAGAATTTTATGTTCTTTTAATGGGTCCCTGGCAGCCAATATCACGACTTGAACTCTGGGGAGGCTTCTTGGTAAAACCTCCCATTCCTGCTACTAGGAAAGACTAGCATGTCCATGGTTGCCTGCTGCACAGTTGCAAAGGGTGGGTAGGGATGTCAGCTTTAGAGTCTCAATAATAGTTGATAAAGGAGGGAGGAAGGAAGGAAAGAAGGGAAGGAATGAAAGAACAGGAGGAGGGAGGGAAGGAAGGAGGAGAAGGAAAAGTTAGAAACAATTCAATCCCAGCCTCTAGAGGGCCCAGCGTGAGGACTACTTACGGTATTCTTGAGATACGTGAAGATAACAGTGTCAACAGTCATAAAGTGGTATTGTACTAATGTTACAAGAGATCAAAATATGGGCAGATGTCATCTACACAAGTTTCATATTGCGATAGTCACATTTATAACCTTTGCTGCACACTGTACCAAAACTTTATTCTATCCTTCATGCTAAGTTGATTTAGTTGATAGACTGGAAGGACAATGGTGACTGATGTCCTTAATGATACAGACATTGAGTGTATTTGAAAACTGCTAGCCAGGGATGGTGGCACCTGTATTCCCAGCTACTTGGGAGTTTGAAGTGGGAGTGCTGCTCGAGCTCAGGAGTTTATAAATTGCCTGGGCAGAACAGTGACACCCTATCTCAAAAAAATTAAACCAAACCAACAAACAAAGAAAAAGAAAGCTGGGGCAGCGGTTATGGCGCAGTGGTAGCGTGCTCGCCTAGCACGCGGGAGGCACTGGGTTCGATCCTCAGCACCACATAAAAGTAAAATAAAGATATTCTGTCCAACAGAATATCTTTAGTTTGTCTACAACTAAAAAATAAATATTAAAAAAAAAAGAAAAAGAAAGCTGTCAATAAATAGCAACTCTTTTCCCTCCCAAACTTTGAGGTACAACTGACATATAAAAATAGTATATATTTTACTCAGCCATAAAGAAGAATGACTTTATGATATTTACCAGAAAACAGATGGATCTGGAGACTATCATGCTAAGTGAAATAAGCCAGTCCCCAAAAGCCAAAGGTCAAATATTTTCACTGATATGTGGAAGCTAACCCACAATAAAGAGGGCAAGGGGAAGAACAGAAATTTAGTAGATTACACAAAGGGGAATGAAGGAAAGGGAAGGGGGACAGGAATAAGGAAATACAGTGGAATAAATCTGACAATTTTCCAAGTACATATATGAATACACCATAGTGAATCCTCCCACTGTGTACATCCATAACTATGGGGTTTTAATTAGAATAAGATACATTCCATGCTTGTATGATTACATCAAAATGAATTCTACTGTCAAGTACAACTAAAAAGAATCAATAAAATAGTATAAAGACATACAATGTAATGTTTTGATGTATGCATATATCCTGAAATAATCACAATCAAGCTCATTAACATCCATCCCTTCAGTCACAATTTTAGTAAATCTTTTACTAGGTGCAAAATTGATTATAAAATTTTTTATTCCTTTTTTTCATTTAAAAATGCAATGAACTGTTCAAGGGCAACTGACTCCTGTGACTCCAAGTTGAAATTTCAGCATAGTATTCAAATTTTAGAGCAAAATATGAAAATCTTCCAAATAAACTTGTCAAAGAATAGTCACCTAAATTTATTATATGATGAACTGTTTATTACATGCCATTCTGAATACTTCAGTGAACAGAATTTGTGTAAGTGAAACAGAAATTAAATGTGGGTTTTTCTTTGTATATGGTCTGCTATTACCATGAAAAACTGTTAATCTTCCTTAAGTTGGTAGTTTTCCATCTTGCCCCCAAGGAGAAAATTTGGGAATGTTCTTGTTTTTCATAACTTGGGGTGGGATACACTACTGGCATCTAATAGGAAGAGACCATGGATACTGCTCAACATTTCACAATACACAAGACAGTTTCCACAAGAGAAAATTATCTGGTCCAAAATGTCAACATGCTGCAGTTGAGAATTCCTGACTGATGTCATAGCCTATAGTTCATTCCACAGCTCAAGCCACAACTGTTTTTTTAAATGGAAACTTTAAGTGCAACTATTTAACCTAGTAAGAAAGACTGGCAGTATAGGGTTATATTTCTGGGATGGGGAGAATATCTTACTGAGGTTACATGTTTTATAGTCAGCCATTACTTGGGTTGGAAAGTCATTTGATTCTTTACTAGAAATTGGCAAGTGTGCTCGATAAGGGCTTTGCCTAAGAATTTAGAGGGTTAATGAGAGTTTAAACCTAACAGCTTTGTTTCATGTCTAAGAACTTCATTTATGCACTGGTCATTTCAGTTATACCGCAAGCTCTTCAGTTGTGTGTCAATTACAGCTGGCAATTCCAGATGCTACATTTTAACCTTGGTTGCCAGAAATCGATAAGACTCAGACCCTTAGTACAATATTGTCTACAATATGTGCCTCATATTTTGAAGACCATCTGTCTCATTTTCGTCTGACAGGCTCTGCCAAAGCATGTGCACACCTAATGACTTTTTAAATAAAAGATGCTATATTAAAAATATTTGAAAAATACCTTTAATGATATACACACCGTAAAATGCAGCCATTTAAAGTGTGCATGTCAATGGTTTTAGTATACTCAAGAGTTGTGTAACTGTCACTACAATTTAAGGTTGGAAAACTTTCATCACCCCATAAGGAGCCCCATATCCATTAGTACTCACATCTGCTCCTCTCTTAGACATAGGTAACCACTAACATACTTTACATTGCCAAAGATTTTATTATGCTAGTCATTTCAAACAAATAAGCATAAAAGTATTTTGTGACTGATGTCTGTCCCTAGTATGCTTTCAAGGTTTATCTGTGTTGTAACATGTATCAGTACTTCATTTCATGGTCAAATAAATTTCATTGGAACTACGTATCACATTTTGTTATCTACTTATCATTTGATGAGTAGTTGGGTGTTTTTCCCTTACATACTATTAACATTGCTACTATGAATATTTATATACAAGTTCTTAGGCGGATAGATGTTTTCATTTCTTTCAAGTATCATTATGGGCTGAACTGTGCTCCCAGATCCCCGATACATGTGTTGAAATTCCAACCCCTAGTATCTCAGAATGTAATTATATTTAGAAAGAAGGCTCCTTAAAGAAGTTAAAATGAGTTTGCTAGCGTGGAGCCATAATTCAGTATAACTGGTGTCCTTATATGAGAGAGAGCAGGGATACGTATGCACCGAGACATTGTGAGAGAATTAGCTACTGATAACAAAATCAGAGAATAAGAATCAAATAGCTCTTCTTACACCTACTTTGTCTGACACATAGTAGGAAGAAAATAAGCAGAAAAATAATGGAAGGCACAAGACTAAATATAGACATTTGTTGAAAACATAAAGGTTCTGAAAACAGAATATTTATTGTTGACTTTTTCCTCATGGTACTAGGTTTACTTCCAGAAACATATCAGAAATTTCATGACAATAAACCATCTACTACTAAGCACAAAATAGATGCTTCACGTATTTTTTGACTGAAAAGAATTAGAATAAATGTATTATTTAATAGTACATGGGATAAATTTATTATTTAATATAATCTTTGTCTACATCTTTCCTTCACAACTTTTGACCATGACTGCAAATTATAAGATTAACTAAAAATAAAAAAAACATTTCAGGAAGCATACATACTCTATAGAGCAAAGCCTGGTGATCTAATCAAGAGAAAAAGTATCATTTTTGTGGTTAAAAAACAAAACAAAATGTCATCAAGTTATGAAAATTTGAATGATTTCTAAATTGGCCTTAAAAATAATTTTTTAAGAGTCCAAACAAACGGGTTTGTAGAGGAAGACTATTAAGATAAGATGGTAAGTATGGATCACTTGATGGGGGAGAAAGTTACTGATTTTAATAACAGCAGTTTCCTGCATAAAAGATCATGATAAAGATAATAGAGATTATTTAAATTCTATTTGCATTTTGCAAGAAAAGAAGCATAAATTGCAATATGAAGGATTTAGTTTCAAAATAATAAAGTAGGTATTAACAACAAAATCAGTCAAGTCAAGGGCAGTAAACAATGAAATAAGACCGAAGTTACATTGTGAAACCACAATCTTTAGGGTTACATGTGCTCCTGAAAGGCCATATGAAGGCCGAGTAAGGCTTACCTGATCTCACTTTGAAAAAAAACATTCTCAAAGATTGGATTTCCTTTATCAGAGTAGGCAAGCTCAAAATGCATTACCTGCGCTGCACTGTTACAATGACATTTCATTCTTATATTGGTATGCCAGTTAAAAATTATGAAATGGCATGTTATTGTGAGATTTCGTTTAGCTAAATTCTAGAAAAATGAAAGATGCCTTTTACTTACCTTTAGTTAAGATTTGGTCATATAGCACAGGTGATTTCTGCATTTATAAAAGATTATCTTGTAGTTTAATACAGAGAACTCAAGAATACTAAATCATGGGAGGGTTAGTGAATGAGAGCAGTAGAAGACATAAAAGACATAATTTCTTCTTTTGCCCTCTTGAAAAGCTAGCTTGAGTTGATGTTTAATCCTGCATGGCTAAATTAAATTCCTAAATATTTTGATAAAGTTGATTTTAAAACCCATTACTATTATTTGTAAAATATTAGTAGCTACTAATAATGTTAAATTATCTATCAAGATATTTAGTTTGTTGTATTAATGAAAGGAGATCATTATCTAAAACTAAATGCATAACTTGTTAGGCTGAGGTTACATATAAAGAGAAAAGCTGAAGTTGTTATAAACATAGTAAAGCTATCTGGGTTTGAAGAAAAAGGCTATGGAACTAGGTCTAGATAGTTTACAATGCATATCAATAGATATTTTTGGTCCTAGTAAACTCATCTGGAGTCATATTTAAGAACATACAGACACATTTAAGCATTGGAGCTATACTGAAGTTTCAGGTATCTAATTTTTTTCTCAGTGGTTCCTTAGTACAACAGTGATATTTCAAAGAATATACAATGATAGAGGAAAGCAACTTAAAAATTCTTTGCTGTAGCCAAGATGTGGGGACATGTATTTGTTTTGAATAACTGGAAGAACTGTCATAATTGTTTTGAAAAAAAATGTATATAAAACATGCGATTTTGTAGTAGAGGTAATTTTAACATCTTTTGTTGAGAGACAATAACAAAGAAAATCCATATCTTCTATGATTTAGAAATTAAATAATTCTAGTTTCATTTTCCACTAAAAGATTTATTTAATTAAAGGTATCTTACAGAAATAAATAAGAGTAGTATTCTCTAATACAGATAAGAGTGTGTGTGTGCGCATATATATGTATGTATTTTTCTTTTTTTTACAAAACTGAAGCATATCAAATAGTTTTTCCTGAAACAGCACATAAAGCAATACTAAAAAATAAACAAAAAGAAATACTGAAACAGTCTTATTATTAAATTATAACCATGGGCCTTCTAAACCTCAGTATGACATATTATTTCATGGAAGAGCATTAGATTTGGAGTCAGGGTGCCTGGCCTCCCTCCACTGTTTATTTGCTATGTGTCATAGGCAAGTTTCTCAATTTCTGAACCTTAGTTCTCTATCTTTAAAACAGGAATGATATTAATTACATCCATTGCACAGGATTGCTAGGAAAATTAAACACATAAATGTACAGGAAAGCTCTTTATTACATACAAAGAGCTACAAAGTAATAATTCTGTTTAATTTCATATAAAAGAACCAATGCAAATCTCTCTTCAACTGAAGAATAAGCACCAAAATGTGTGTTTTCTTCAGCTGCATTAAGTCGCCCTATAAACCTGGAGTAAGAAAATGCACCTTAGCTAAGCACCAAAGCCTCCTGGATGAATAAAATCCTGGGAATATTTCTATTACAGTTTTCTGGGCAGGTTAAGTAGGAGCTAATGAGTCCTGAGGGTTGTTAAAACTTGGAAGGCTTGAAGAAAACAAAACAAGTGCATTTATATTATGTCTAATGGCTACGACATGCTACTCCTTAATTTCGTGATTTCAAAGTCCATTAATTCTTCATAAAAGAAGAAACATTCAATTTTTATTATTTTCAATTATTTGTTAATGTGAAAATGGATTCTCTTATTCCAAAGATCAAATACTAGTCCTTAAGGAAGAATGGCTAAAATGAAATAACAAATTCTATCATAAATTTAGATATTAGTGGCTAAAATGTTTAGTTACACGAGAACATGGGAAAAGAAAACAATCTAAGACATCAATAATAACAATGATTATAAAACAAACCCTACCATATTTCTATGTAAAGAACAAAAAACATAAAAAAGTGCAATATTTACAGGTATCAATCTTAAGACATAAAAACAATAAAAATTAGCAGGTAGAAAATTAGAAAGTAAATATTAATACACTTAAAAATATTAGAGTTAGCCACTTAACATCGATAACACGTAACAGAATAGAAAAATGAAAAGCTTACAGGTGTTCTGATTATTAGCAAGATGCAGTGAAAACAAATAATTGCCTAAGATCAACTTATTGTTAGGAGTTGTGTTACTGTAAAGTTACTACTCATGGTGTTGTAGTTTAAAGTTACTCAGATAACTAGGAGTTCTTATAGTTAAGTATTTACTTAAAACATTACTGACAAGATATTGGTGAATCATGTGCTTAAGATACTAACGGCCTTTCCAAAAATGAGATCTATGTTGGTTGAATATATCAGGTCATATAAAACTAGACTAGTTTACTTTCTCTCTTATTCCAACTCTTTTTACAATTGATCATATCAAAAAGCACCCATTACCTCTCTTAATTCTCATGCCTCATCAGATATAGATATATTCTTTGGAACAAAAATAAATGTTTTATCAGGAGTGTAAAATTAAGAATCTTTATAGATCATTTGAAAACAGTATATTGAAAAGGCTCAGTAAGTACTTGGCCAGTGTAAAACCAAAAAAGGAAACAAATTCATTCAAATAGGAACAGTGTTTACTGACATCTACTGGACTGTCTAAACTTATAACTTTACTCTACAGCTATGAGAGTTTATTAATACATTAGTCTGTGGAATGAATCAGATGTAGTTCATTCAAGCTCTTCAGTTTCTTTGGTAAACAGGTCTGCCAGATCAGCCACAGTCAAGACGGAGGCCTCAGAATGCTTCCCTGATGAGTTCGTATGACTGCAGTTTTCCAAGTGGGCACAACCAGGAAGAAACCCCAAGAAATCAGTGATTACATTTATAATAATAAAAGACCAAACATATATTTGTTCCTAATTTGTTATAATTTGGCCATAAGAAACTTCCAGAAGAAAGTAGATGAGCTTTACTATTACAATGTGTCAAAAATTAATAAAGACTTCTATATATTATTTTCAGGCTTTGTCATAAAATATTTTTTTCTTTGAACAATTAATAAGAAAGACCCCTGAAAGCAGCTACTGAAGTTCTAACCTTACAAATTACATTCTTACCATCTAAAGCTAATTTGTTTAAAGACAATTTCAGCAGTTCTTCTAACTACTATTTTATTTAGGAAGCTTAAATAGAAATTAATGGATTCTGTTATGGACACAAACAAAAAAAAGCCTTTGTTTTTTAGGTGTAAAACTCTCAGGGTAGCTAGTCTCCTTTCCATACACTTTCCATACACTACTGGTGAAAAAATTTTCTGGTTCAAGTTGTTACTTTGCTATGAAAAGTACCTGGGGGGAAACAATCCCTTCTAGAAGGTAATACCATTTCCTTGGGTGTCTTTCAATCCTACCTACACCACAGGAGCTAAAAAGGTATTGGTTTGTTTCAAAATGACTTAAAAGAAAAATTATGGCATAAATATTAGGAAGTTTAATGCTTTCAAAACATTACCACTAGCCAAGATTTTGAGTTCAAATATTCCTATCTACATGTAATGAACAAGTATGAGGTAGTATCTATCTTACAAGTATCTATCTTACAAAACAAATTTAATTTTACACAGATCAGATTAAGTCTTGCTTAGATAGGGCATAACAATTATTTCATTTAAAAAGTAACCCAATGTGGCAAACAAGTCACATGGTTTATATATTTTTACAAATGACAACCTATTAATAAAATAAGTCAAATATAAAATGTCCAAAGAATTGGGGAATACTGAATGTAAAATGTCATTTCTTGCTCTAAAAAAAATCTGTTTATATCTTTTATTGTCATCTAAGTGAAGAAGTTCCAAACACATACTCAATGAACAAGAAAACTTCCCCTATCTACTTATAGTAAATTGTTACCTACCTTCTCTCAGCAGTTTTCAGCATTGCCTGCATTCTTTCTTCTATTGTTGCTTTAATTAAGAATCTGTGTACAATAGTAGGTCTAGAAGGTACATAACAATTATAAGTTTAAAAACATCTCAAAAATAATCAGTAGAAACTGACTTCATATATGCTATATTCGCTGGTTGCTCAGTTTTGTGGCAGGTACTCATTAATGTGCTGGGGGTGTGTGTGGGGAGCAGTTCAGCAATGAATATACCAACTATTTGATCTCTGTGACTGAATATTCTAATGAAAGAAGATGGACAAACACTTGAAGAAATCAGATAACTTCATGTACAGATAATGCCATGAAAAAATATGAGATAGAAATGAGGCCAGTAAGCAAAGGAGGAGCAGGAAGAGAACTGAAATAGAAGAAAAAATGTATACATACATAGTCCTAGGGAAAAGAATCTGTTTGGAAAAATCCTAAAATGCTCAATGGCCAACATAAGCCTAGCATGGCAGAAATATATTATAAATGAGGAGGGAGAGGTGAAAATGAGCTTGAAGATGCAGGTAGAAGCCAGAGTATACTGAGTCTTGCCAGACATGACCAGGAACTAGATTTTATTGTATGATGGGATTTTATTGTATTTTGGGTATGATGGGAAATTCTCAGGGGGTTTAATGTATGCTTTGATTTACATTAGACTGTGCTTTAGAAATTCCTTTGGCTCCTAGGGAGGCAGAGAAGCCACTTAAGAAGTTCTGTAGTCATTCAGATAAGACGGATGGTAAGAGAGGGTGGTTTGAACTATGGTTTTATCAGTCGAGATAGCAAGTAGTCAGCAGACTTGGAATATCCTTTGAAGGTATAGGTGACAAGACTTAAATGATAATTTGGATGTGAAATGTGAAGAGAGAAATATGTAAGAGACCTAGGATTTTTTGTCCAAATAACTATAGATTATAGTACCACATTAGAAGAGGAGGAAGGCTGGTGGATGGGAGTGCAGGAAGAATGAAGTTTGTTTTGTTCATGTTAATCTTGAGACACCTATCAGAAAGGGATCCTAGGGAGGTGTAGAGTACACAGATACATGTACTGAGAACAGGATATATAAAGTTGAACCATGAGTTAAAGGGACATTTCTGGGTTGAAGGATATAAGTTTGAGAGTCATTCACCTATAAATAAATGCTACTTAAAGCCCTGGGGCTGGAAAAATTCATCTAGGGAAGTGTATATAGAGAGCAAGCAGTAGGTTGTCAATAATGTTATAAGCCTCATTTCAGTGATATTAGGGACAAAAAGTTAAACAGGGTGAAAGAAAATGGGAGATTAAGGAGGTGCAATGTAGAGGAGGGTCAGTTTTTTATTTTAAAGATGAATGATATTAAGACATACTTAGGTGGTGATACATTACAAGAAAAAAATCCTTAAGAATATGACAAGGGACGGGATCCAGAACAAGTGCCTGGCTTTTGAAAGGAAAGAAACACTTCTTCCTCTATAATTAAAGGACAGGCATACTCTGCACCTTTCTGCCTGTTGTTAGAGATGACCTATCCAGGCTTCTATGTAAAACCCTTGCCCACCCTTCAGTGTTTGCTCCTGTTATCCTCTTGTCTGCTTACAGACACTGATCCAACATTCTTTCTTATCTCTTGCTTCCCTAGTTTTTCTGTCCCTAATAAAAATCATTCTTTCTCTCATTTAAAAGGAAAAGAAAAAAAAAATCCTCCCTTGTTTTCATTCTCCTCCTTTGCTCTCTATTGTAGCAAAATTCTTCAAAATTACAGTCCTACAAGCTACACAGAAGCAGCAATCAGTAGTAGTTAAAGCATGATCTGTGGAGGCAGAAGTGCTGTGCCTACTACTGCCAAAATTTTTTCCAAGCTGTGTGACCATGTGCAAGTTATACCAGTGCTCGTCAAATAACAATGACACAAAAATCCCATTCTTCCTTATAGGCAGTCACCTCTACTACTACACTGAAACTTTTGATCTCCATGTTGCTAAAACTAATGATCAGGGCTGGGACTGTGGCTCAGCGGTAGAGTGCTTGCCTTGCATGCGTGAGGCACTGAGTTCGATCCTCAGCACCACATAAAAATAAATAAATAAAATAAAGATATTGTGTCCATCCACAACTAAAAAAATATTTAAAAAAAAAAAAACAAACTAATGATCAAATCCCAATGATACTTGACATTTTGACAACCCATTAGAGCTGATCTTGTTCTCTTCATTGCTTTGATCTTTACCTGTTGCGTCTGCTGGTCCCCTTTCTTCTCCCAGAGCCTTTTAACTTTGGTTTGCCTAGAGTTTAGTTCTTGGTCCTCTCTATTTATACTCACTCCCTAGGTACTACTAATCAGTCTTATGACTTAAAAATACCACTATAAACTATTGATTTCCAAATGTGTATCTCTAGTCCAGACTTCTCTTCCAAATTTTGGACCAGCATATCCAAGAACAGAACAGAAATCTCCACTTGGATGTTTAATGAGCACCTGTAACTTAAATCTAAGGTAAACTTCTGTTTTTCCTCCATCAAATCTGGTCTACCCTGATAGTCTTCCCAAACTTAGCAGAAGGCTTTTCATCCTTCTGGTTGTCGAGGCCAAAGTCCATGCTGTTTACATGTGACTTTCTCGCATCCCGCCTACAGCATGTCCACAAGTACTATCAACTCTACTTTCAAAATATAACCAGAACCTGATCACTTTTTGCTATGTACACTGCTGCCACCCTGGTCAGTTCACCTTTGACTGTCACCATGATTACTGTAATGATCTCCACTGCTTTCCGCACTTCTCCCCTGGTCTGAATACAGCACTCAGAATGATTCTTTCAAATCTTAAGTTGGATCATGTCAATCTTTGTTCAAAGCCATCCAAAGACTCTCCATCTTACAAAGGGTAAAAGTGAGGTCCCTAGAGTGGCCTTCTGGGCCCAATAATTCTCTTCCCTACAAGCCTTCTGACTTCATCTCCTACTTCTCTCTGTCTGCCTCATTCGACTTCAGCAACTCCGGTTCCTTGATATTCCCCAAGCATATAAGGCACACTGTTGACACAGTCTTCACAGAGTGGGCCTTCTGCCTGAACATTCTTCCTGAAAATATCTGCATGATAAAACTTTCCCATTTCTTTTGAGTCTGTACTCAGATGTCACCTCCTAATGAAGCACTTAATCTTCCTTACCCTGCTCTACTTTTCTTGGTCCTAATATAGTATATCTTTTAGTAATTATGCTTATTGTTTACCAGTTGTCCTTCTACCAATCCCCAACCCCTTTACAACTAGAACGTAAGTTTCGTTAGGACATCTCAAGTGTTGGAACAGTGCTTGGCAAACAGAAAGTGCTCAATAAAAATCTACTGAATGGCTGGGTATGGTGGTGCATTCCTGTAATCCCGAGGACTCAGGAGGCAATATCTAAATGGTAAAGTGCCCTGTGTTCAATTCCCACTATCAAAAAAAAAGGCTACTGAATGAAATATGTGGGGATTGATGCAAGCACACTGTTCAAGTTGATGAGGGACTTCTAATCTGATTCAATCTGTTTCTCCCATAAGATCATCATCAGCATGGAGGAGGAAATTATAGAAGACTGGAAACAGATTCCTCAGGAAGTGGAAATATCTGTTTACTATAGTAGCATGGTAAGATTGGTGGGCAGTAACAAGTGACCTTTTTAGACTTATGGTTTTAAATCTGAAATTAGTCTAGTCTATGATTTAGAAAAACACTGATAGCATAAGTACTCCATGTTTAAAAATACAGCACAAAGTCAACAAAATACAAATTAAGACATAACTGCATTTTAAATGACAGTTGGTGGTACTGTAGAACAAGCTTATATTACAGGTACATTACTCTGTAATACTTTGGTAAGAGTTTGATGAACATGTCTCTTTCCCACTTAAAATTCAAATTATATTTATTTGTTCACCCAGCTAATGCTTACTAAGCATTCCATATTTCCAAGTCTGACATGGACACCTTATCTCCTGCCACTCTTTTTCTCATACTTTATACTTCAGCAATTCCAAACTCCTCACAGGCCCTTAGAAGTATGTTGTTTATCACCTCTGTTTTTGTATATGCTACTCTTTTTGGTTGGCTGAATACTCTTTTCTAGTCCAATTTTGAAACAATAATTTCTTTCAAGCTCAATCTAATCAATCTTCCTTTATTTTCCAGGGCACAAAGGATCATAGCCTTCTTTTGTTCATCTGACTTTAAACTGTTTCCTGTACTACAGAGTGACCTTCTTTCTGTATGTTCCCAACAGATTATGTCTTATTCAATTTGGATCCTCAGTATCTAGCATAATGCCTGACATATATTAGTTGCTCAGTAGATACTTATTTAATGAGGTCTTAGTGAGGATGTGTTTTTTTTTAAACATTCAAAACATGTAATATCCAGAAGTTTATCTAGGAAGCCTCATCAAACATAAACATTCATTCTGATATTTGAAAAATGGTAATACATACCAACCACATGATATTTCCTATTAGATTTGTTTTGAGTCTGAAACTAAATCTAATTATCTCTTAGAGTTGAACTAGGGTGATGTCTTTTCTTAGGGTAAGAATTTAAAAAGGAGCCATCTGTTTTCCATTCATGCGTAAGTTGTATCTTCTCTTAAACACAGGGTAATTTAGATAATCAAAGATCAATTCTTCTCAAAAATCAAGATAGATATCTTTAATACTGCAGCTGTCATATGTTTTCCTAACAAGCTTTTTTAATGAAATGACCAGGTTTTTGTTGGAGAGAAGATAGAAATCTAGGAGAACTGAGTGAGGGGTTGCTACTTGAAGGAGGGATGGCTGGAAATTTCATACTTTTTAGTCACACAGTAATACTTAATAATTTAATAAGGAAACACAGGTTGAGCATTCCTAATCTGAAAATCCAAAACTTTTTACACAGACATGATGCTTCAAGTGTAAATTTCCACACCTGACCACAGTGATGGGTTGTAGTTAAAACTCAGGCATACTAAATATAGCATATAAAATTACGTTTATGCTATGTGTATGAGGTGAAATATAAATTAATTTCATGTTTAGACTTAGGTCTCATCCCTAAGAAATCTCATTATGTATATGCAAATATTCCTAAATCTTAAAAAAATCTGAAATACTTGTGGTACCAAACATTTCAGATAAGGAATACTCAACCTGTGATTAAAAATGATTAGGCTATGATGAACGTAAATGTGAATTTAAATGATGCTTTGGTATCTGAAACCTGAGGCAAAGTGGCTGAAAATAATTTTAGTCCTTACTTTGTTTGTCCAATTCGGTGCACCCTCCCTATGGCCTGAAGCTCATGGGCAGGGTTCAATATGGGCTCCACCAAAAGAACATGAGTTGCTTCAATGATAGTTAATCCATTAGAACCTGTGTGCAGTGGCAGCAGCAAAATATTGATTTGGGGATCACGTTTAAATGCTGAAAGGTTCTCCTAAAAAAGAAAGGTACATTTTAATTTTAACTGAATCAGGTAAAATAAGAGCAGTATGTTATAGCTCAAGTTAAAGATGCTAATGGTATCCATTAGGTCACTGTGACATTTAAGAACTAAGAAATTTAAATGTAAAATCACTAATTTTAGAAAACTGAAACTTGTTGTTATCTAATTATAAGGAAAACTATTATGTAACCATTCTTGTTCTTTATAAAATACAGTGGAATCACAAGGTAAGGCATACAATGTATGTAAATTAAACTGTATGAGTTTAGAGGAAAAAGGAAAGAAAAAACATGCTTGAGTGAATGTGAAACAGAGACATGTATCTAATACATTTTCATTTGGTTTTGTGTATGTGTGCGTCCTGGGGTATGTCAGTATGCTAAGTGTGATATAAGGACAATTTTAACCATATGTTGTTTTGCCTGATACAGAGTCTGTAAAACTTAATCCCAGGGCATAAGGCCCCATTCAAAAGGTATATCATAGGCAATCTTTTGCTATATTAAAGAAAAGGATCTCAAGTCAGAAGATTTATAACAAAGATCCTGAACAGAGAGTGAATAGACAGAAAATACCTCTAGTTTCTCTACTTTGCTTTAAAATTCTAATTTTGAAATTAATCAAAACCTCAAACCTGTTTATGGGACTTATATGACACATGACAATAAATGTTAATAGTTTAACAGCAGTTTTAGTTTGCAACTGAATGTACTAAAAAGCAGGAGTAACATCTTGACATACCTGAAATGTCTTAACGCGACTGATTTGTGCAAATTCCATGTTGTTGTCAGTGAGAGCTTTTGAAATAATATCTAATACATCTTGCCACTGGAACACATAAAACATAAGAAAATTGGTATTTACTTGGAGCTTTCATCTAAAGAGGATATGAGAGGGGATTAAAGCACAGTAACTTTTATAGCTCAAAGTAATAAAAAAAAAACTTCACATGTACTACCATTAATATTATTTAATTCTATCATAAAATTATATTATATATATTATATATATGTATAAACACACTTTTTTGTATCAAATGCTGCCTGAAAGGATAAAAAATACATGTGTTTTTAAAAATTAATATAAATGACAGAAAGTAAATATGGAATGTTTAATGGATATGATTACTTATCTCCCAAAAATAAAAGCTAGAATTTTTATTCAATATTTTATAGTCTGTAGATTATTTTGCTTTTTCTTTTCTCTTTTTTTTGTACTGGAGATTGAACTCAGGGGCACTGGACCACTGAACCACATCCCCAGCCCTATTTTGTGTTTTTATGTAGAGACAGGGTCTCACTGAGTTGCTTAGCACCTTGCCATTGCTGAGGCTGGCTTTGAACTAGCAATTCTCCTGTCTCAGCCTCCCTAAGTGCTGGGATTACAGGCTTGTGCCACCATGCCCGGCTTAATTTTATTTTTCTTAACCAAATTTGTGAAATAAGATTTTCAAGGTTATGGGTTTCAATTTTTAAAATGTTCAAATAAGAAGATCTCCAAAGGAAATTAATATAAAATCGTACAATGTTATTATTGAAATTGCACTGAGAAGAAGCATCATATTTCTCTAGGAACAATTCTATCTTAAGGATATGGAAAAAAAAGTCTAATAGTAAATCTAAATCTTAACTAATTATATTAAACATTACACATTAGTTCTCAGATAAACTGATCAGAAACAGAAAACCAGTCTGAGTTAACACTGAGGGTGAAAATGTTGATTATACCGTAGAGAAAACAAGTGCTTTAGCCCCTGGGTCTCTAAGCTGTATTTTCATCAGAGTTCTGACCACAGCTTCCACTTTTGTAGAATGGCTGCCCTTTGAATAAAAAAAAGAAAACACATCATCATCAAATAAAATCTAGTTAAGAACAGAAACGATGTTTATTTTTAAAACTGTGTATGTATTAAAACCAAAACAGGTACATATATATATTTATTATTTTTAATTTTGTGTTTGTTGGAAATTTTCTTTAGCTTCAAACTGTAGAAGTCATGGAATTTACCATCCAGAGAGAAGTGAATATAAAGGCACACCAGAAAGTCAGGCAGTGATATGATACTACAGATTTTTTAGTTAAGCAACTTGGTTTTAGAGCTATAAAATTTTACCTCATTAGATAATTTATATTCAAAAATGTTCTTCACCTAATTCTCTTATTCCAGATGTTATGGAATTAGAAATGTTATGAATACAATAAATCAAAATTCCAACGGAAGCAAACAGGGAAGGAGCCAACCAAGGAAGAATATTTTCTTGCAGTAGCATGAACAAGCATAAAAAGAGAGGTACAAATGATGTTCACTAGACTGAAGCAAATTCATTCAAAGCTAACCACCTGAAAGTGCTTTTTTGCATCTTTCATAACCATTCCACCATAAGAAAATAAAAATGAGGAAAAAATGATTAAAAGTAGACAAACAAGAGAGTGATGAAACTACAGCAAGTTTTTCTGTAGTCCTGAGAAACTTTCCTCCGGGAGTATGACAAAGATTAAAGGCATGGGATTTTAAATGAGGCAAATCTAAGTTTCATTAGTTATATAGGTTCTAACCTTTCTAAACCTTCTTTTCCTTATCTGTTAAACAAGGATGATAATTTTATATATTTCCAATGTAGCTGTGACAATTCCATGAAAAATGCACACAATTTTAGCCTAACATCTGGCAAAGAGTAAACAATAATTTTTATCTTTCTGAGATCATAATATGAGGACTATGACTTGGATTATACCATAGCAGGGCAGATCTAACCAAAAAGAAGCAAACATATTTCCACAGCAACATTAGCCCTCTCCTAAACCTCTTCAAGGTTTTTTTTTTTTTTTTTTTTGTTTTTTTTTTAGTATGAGGGTGGGGGGACTGACTTCAGGGGCATTCAGCCACTGAGCCACATCCCCAGCTCTATTTTGTAGGCTGGCTTTGAACTCTTGATACTCCTGCCTCAGCCTCCTGAGCCACTGAGTTTACAGGCATGCGCCACCATGCCCAGCCTCAATGTTTTCGCAAGAAGAAATACTCAAAGGTAAAAAAAAACCACACACACACACATTTATATATATAAATAAAGGTTGAAAGTTATACTAATTTAAAGATGGCAAGATAGAATTATGGAAAAAGTTTTAAAATCCTCATGCTAAAATCACAATTCTACATTTATTTCTCTAGATATAAAGACTTGCAATTATATTTGCAAGGTTAAAAATATAAAGGTATTATTTCAGTCTGTTATGTCAAATAAGAACCAAGAAAAAACAGAAAATTAATATAAAAGTGATCATTCTGGAGCTTAGGCAGAACCATTCCTTGCAATGTCTCATTTTAAAAATTACTTCAAGTGATATACGAGGATAACTATAAACCTTTCCATCAAGTAAGCTGTTTCTTATTAAAAGTTCAAAAAAAACCAGAATAATTTTTTATAAGCTACATTCCAAACTTATGTTAAATCTACGTAGACAAAGACCAACATATTCTCTTTTTATCAAAGTTTACTGGGTTCAGTGGTAGCTCTCAATAATCCCTTTCAAGTGCAATAGTTCTGAAGTACTTGGGCGGAGGCTGGTTACTTCCTACTATGAAAGAAGAACAATAAGTTTAGGAATTCAAAGTTCTGCTTGGCAAAGAGCTACACAAGAAGTGAAATGAACTCACACCCTCTTCTTCCAAGTGGACAAAAAGTGGTCACTGAGAGTGAGAACAATGAAGAAAGAGCAGGTGGCCCATATGTATCTGTGGCTCTTGGTTTGATTATGTACACTCTGCACAACTTTTGAAAACAAAGCTGGCAAAATGCATAATCTTTATGCTAGGCCCATGTGTTCAGTTAACTTCTCTCAAGATGAAAGATTTCATATTTTAGACTACTTGACATTTAGATTATAAATTATCATAATATAAATTATATATCATATAAATGATAAATTATCATGGTTCAAGTTATGTTACATTAAAAAATCCCTGTCTTTCTGAGTTTTTAAAAAAATATGAACTCATAATTTGTTGTTAAATGAAAAAAAAAAGCTGTTGACAACAAAAAAAGAATTTCTTTTTTTTTTTTGGTATCGAGGATTAAACTCAGGGGTACTTGACCACTGAGCCACATCCCCAGCACTATTTTGTGTTTTATGTAGAGACAGGGTCTCACTGAGTTGCTTAGCACCTCCCCGTTGCTGAGGCTGGCTTTGAACTTGCAATTCTCCTGTCTCAGCCTCCCAAAGTGCTGGGATTACATGCGTGCGGCACCATGCCCAGCTCAAAGAAAGGATTTCTGATGCCAAAACACAACATGGGAAGGCAGTATATATACCACAGTAACAAAACTGAATAGAAGTTAAGATAAAAATCTGATTTGTCTGTTTTGCTAGATATATCACAAACACTTTTTTGATCATTTTTAAAAAGTTACAAAAAAGCAATGTGTATTTATTGAGCAAATAAGCAAACAAATTTATAGGATAAAATAATTTTTTATGTCTAACTTTCTTTAAAAACTACTAAGAATCTGTCAATTATCTTTCTAGATCTTATGCATTTTCGGAACCTACACTAAAATGTACTTACAGTCTACAAATATTTTAAAATATATTTTGCAACATGGCCCTTTTATTTAACATTGTATCGAGCAACTATATCATACAGGATCCATATATTTACCTTATAACTGTACCTTACAGGACCCATACATATTTCATAATCTAAAATATGAAAGATTTCATATTTTAGACTACTTGACATTTAGATTATAAATTATCATAATATAAATTATATCATATATAAATTATAAATTATCATGGTTCAAGTTATGTTACATTAAAAAATCCCTGTCTTTCTGAGTTTTTAAAAAAATATGAACTCATAATTTGATCATTAATATGATCAAACGCAATAATATTGATCATTGTATCATACAGGACCCATATATTTACCTTACTCTGAAAGCTGCATAATATTCCAGTGTACAAATATTAAATATTTGCTTATTGACATATATTTACATTGATTATATTCTGCTTTGCTATTACACAAAACACTTTAGTGACTATGCTTCTATTTATAGCTTTAGGTGCATGTATGAAAATTCTTGTTGGAAAATGGAATTGTTGGTCAAAAAGAACTTTTCAGGTATTTGGATTTTGAAAGATTCCCCATAAAACTGCCATCTGAAAATAGTGAAACATTTTTTTTTTTTTTAAATTGGTACCAGGGATTGAACACAGGGGCACTCAATCACTGAGCCACATCCCCAACCCTTTTTACTATTTTTTATTTTGAGACAGTCTAAGTTGCTTATGACCTCACTAAGCTGTGGAGGACGGCTTTGAACTTGCAATCCTCTTGCCTCAGCCTCCTAAACTGCTGGGATTACAGATGTGCACCATCACGCCTGGCTGAAAATGCTACAATTTGTAACTATCATGTGCTTGCTTCTTCCAACACTTTCTAAAGTTTAATTTTTTGCCAGTCTGATAGGTGAAATGAGGAAGCAAATTTTTTATTTAGTTTGCATTTCCTTGAGAGTGAGTCTGAATATCATTTGCTGGGCACTTAGAATTACTCCTCTATAAATTGTATATTCATATCCTTTACCTTATTTTAAAAATTGCATTATCTTTTGTTACTGATATTAAGATCTTTATATAATGTAGATGTTAAACTTAGACTGTACATGTCTTCCTTCTCTATTCACCCACAGTTCACATTTACCTGTGTTAAATGCAATAATGTAAGTAAAAGTGCTAAACTGATACATTATTCTAGCTATGGTAATTCACCAATGCTTGATGAATGACATCTGAATTTAATACTAAGTATTCTTTGACTTAAGTATTTTATTAGATTTTTCTGAGCTTGACTTCTAAATTATATTTTTGGTACCGGGGATTTAACCCAGGAGTGCTTAACCATTGAGCTATATCCCCAACCCTTTTTATTATTTTTTAAAATTTTGAGACAGGGTCTCACCAAGTTGCTGAGGCTGGCTCTGAATTTGTGATCTTACCTCAGCCTCCTGAGCCATTGGTATTATAGGAGTGTGCCACCGCACTGGGATAAATTATTCTTTCATAAAGGAAAGGTGAGAGATTTTATTTGGAGAAGAAAAGCATTTTCCTCAATTAATTGTCTTGCCATGGTTCTACATAATATATAATTTCATTTATTATTCATACCTCAAAATATGAAAACAAAAAAGAGTCAAATGGCATTTACTTTTATATTACTCACAGCCTACCCTGGAACTCTGTATACAATCCGTTCATTTAATGCAAAAGAAACCCTAATATGTATATTTAGACTTTTCAATTCCAAACATGTTAAGTAAAACAAATTTAAAAACAAAAAAGGGGATCAGAATACAACTTAAAACTTCTAACATATTTTTCATTTTTTAAACAATATGCAAATCAAATCTTGCTTTCCCACTCTAAACCTATACAGACTGACAAGAACGGCCATGAAAGAAAAGCATTTGTCCTAACACAAAGTATGCTCTATGGTGGATTTTGTTAGATATTTTTAAAGAAATCACTGGAACTGGTATTAAACGAGGCCAACAATTTGAGGGTAGCAACCATCTCACCCAGGTTTATCAATGCTGACTTTTTTCACCTACCAGCAAGTACAGGAGAGGTCAACAAGGTCAGCAAACTTTTTGGTTTTTATTTCTAATCTTTAGAATCATAAATCCTTACCTATAACCAATATTGAAAAGACAATGTTTGGTCTAAAAGCAGAGTCAATGAAAGTGGACAAATAGGGCAGACTTTTTTCTACATTCACACCCATTCCTCCATCACATAAGTCCCTCCTTTAAAATTTCAAGTACATTAGTTTGACTATTCAAACAGTTAATTCATTCAATAAAAACATTAAAAGGATCATTTATAATGATCAGGTGGGATTTACCCATGGGATCCACTGATGACTGAACATAACACAAATTAATAAATATACCATATTAAGAGTGAAGAATTAAAAGCATATGATTACCTCAAGAGATGCAGGAAAAGCCTGTGACAAAACTTAATGCCCTTTCGTGATAAAAACTCTCAACAAATTTGATAGAGCATAGATTGTACCTCAACACTATACAGGCCATTTATGACAAACTCACAGCTAACATCACATTCAATGGTGAAAAATTGAAAGATTTTTCTCTAAGATCAAGAACAAGACAATGATGCTCATTCTCATAATTTCTTTCAACATAATACTAGAAGTCCTAGGGAGGGCAACTGGGTTAGTGTTATGGTTTAGATACGAGGTGTTTCCAAAACCTCATGTGTGAGAAAATGCAAGAAAATTTAGAGGCAAAATGATTGCATTATGAGAGCTTTAACATAACTGGTGTATTAATCTGCTGATAGGGATTAACTGGGTAGTAACTGTAGGCAGGTTAAGGTGTAGCTAGACGAGGTGGGTCACTGGGGAATGCCTCTGGAATATAAATTATGTTCCTCGTGATTGAAGCCCTCTCTCTGCCTCCTGATTGCCATGTCCTGAGCTGCTTTCCTCCACCCTGCCCTTCTGCCCTGAAGTTCTGCCTCATCTTGGGCACAGAGCAATGTACCTGGCTGTCTATGGACTGAAACCTCTGAAACTGTGAGCACCAAATAAAAATTTCCTTCTCTAAAATTGTTCTTGTTAGGTCTTTTGGTCACAGCAGTGAAAAAGCTGACTAAAACAGTGACAGTGAGGTAAGAGAAAGAAATAAATGACATCTTAATAGGAAAAGATGAAGTGAAACTATCTTTTAAACAAAACAATTTTATATATAGAAAACCTTAAAGACTCTAACATAAAAACTGGAAGAACTGACAAATGAATTCAGTAATGCTGCAGGATACAAAAATAACACCAAAAAAATCAGTAGTGTTTCTATATGTTAACAATAAACTACCTGAAGAAAATTTCATTTACAATATCACAAAAAATAAAATACGTAGGAGTACATTTTTATCAAGGAGGTGAAAGACTATATACACTGAAAACTGAAACAATGATGAAACCACAAAAGACCTGAGTAGCCAATACTGTCATGGGTAAAAAGAACAAAGCTAGAAGTATCACATTCCCTGATTTTAAAATACATTACAAAGCTACAGTAATCAAAACAGTAAGGTACTGACATTAAAAATAGCCACCATGACCAATGGAATAGGAAAGCCCAGAAATAAACCCATACATATGCAGTCAATTGATCTTTAACAAAAGCAACATGATCATAAAATGGAAAAAGGACAACTGTTCACTTATGGTACTGGAAAAACTCATGCAAAAGACGCATCCACATGCAAAAGAATGGGCCTTTATTTCATCCCATACTCAAGAATCAACTCAGAATGGCTTAAAAGACTTAAATGTAAGATCTGAAACTGCAAAGCTACTAGGAAAAATTGTAGGAAAAAGTTTTTTAACACTGATCACAGCAAAGTTGTTTTGGATATGATATGAGAAGCACATGCAACAAAAACAAAAACAGATCAATGGGATTTCACTAAATGTAAAAGATTCTGCACAATAAAGAAAAGAAATTATAGGGTAATGAGATAATCTATGAAATGGGAGAAAATGTTTGCTAATCATACACCTGATAAGGGGTTAATATCCAAAATATATAAAGAACTCAAATAACTCAACAGCAAGAAAGAATATAATTTAAAAAAGAGCCAAGAACCTGAAAAGATATTTTTAAAAAGAAGACATACAAGTGGACAGCAGGTATATGAAAAGGGCTCACCAACACTAACCATCAGGGAAATGTAAGTTAAATCACAATGAATATCACCTCATCTGTCAAGGATGGCTATTACTAATAAAACAAGAGACAACTAGTAAGGGTGAGAATGTAAAGAAAAAAAGACCCTTGTACAATATTGGTGAGAATGTAAATTAGTTCAGCTATAACAGAAAATGGGATGAATGTCTCTAAAAAAAATTAAAAACAGAACTACTACGTAGATCTAGCAATTCCACTTCTCAGTACATATTTAAAGGAAATATCAAAGAGATGCTGCACTACCATGTTCACTGCAGTGTTATTTGCAATACCACAGTATTACTTATAATAGCCAATAAATGGAATCAACTTAAATGTTCAGAACTGATGGATAAGAAAAATGTGATATCTATACAGAGTGCAATACTATTTAGCTTTGAGAAACAAGGAAATCCTGTCATTTGCATAAACATGGATGAACCCAGGAGAGGGGGAATCATTGGGAAAATGTTAGGTAAAGGATATACGATTTTAATTAGAAAGAATCTGGAGATAATACTGCACAACACAGTGACTACAGTAACAATGTATTCTTGGAAACTGCTAAGAGGTAATTTAAGTGTTCTAACTACAAAACAAAAGTGTGAGAGGTGATAGATATATAATAAGATTAACTTAATCACTCCACAATGTCTACATATATCAAAACACCATTATATACCATAAATACATGTTTTCAGTTGTCAATTTTAAAAAGAACTAAATTAGGCACTAGATACACAATGATGAAAAGATAACTTTCTTATCTGCAAATACATACAGTCTACTGCTTTTTACAGAATAAGGATGATTACACTGCTGCTTTGACCTGAAAGCAGTTTAAATGGATGCTTTATTACACTGTCTTAATACCATACACATTCTACTGCTTTTTATTTCCATCTCAAATATGTAAATGAACTTGGACTCAAATCTTCCAGTTTTAGAGATTATTAAATGTGGTCACTGTTACAGATTATTTTTTTGTTAAAAAATGTTAAAATATGAAAAAGTGGATGGGTTATATATAGATAGCTGGATGGAAAAAGAGAGATTATGATAAATAAATATGCAAGGTGTTAAGCGAGTTTGAATATTATCAAGACAGGTAAATTGGTAGCGTCAGTCCAACTGAGCTTATTTTTAATAATAGCAGTAAACATACAGGTGCAAAGTTAATCTGGAATGATAGGTATTAGGGAGTAGTGAGCATGGGAATAAAAATCCCATGAAACTGCTGGATCAGTTTTTAACACATTAGGCTAATAAAGCTGCATTTAATTATAAGTATCTCTACTCTCTTCTGAAACTCTGTTCCCTCCCTCATTCTGACCCTTTCTCATCAGTCTCTTCAGTTTTCCCAGGTATACACCCAACAACCCTAACTTTGCTCAACTATTGGTTCTTTTTTCAAGTTTCTGAAACATCAATGGCCAAGGCCCAGTTCTGGAAAGAAAATATAACATTTGTTCCTTGCCTTTAGTTGACTGTGTCTTTGTCATGCTTCTGGTGCACTAAGGTCAAATATAGAACTGGAAGACAAAGCATGACTACTCAGCTCAAGGCTGTTGTCTATCCTGTTTTCCCAATCAAGAGATAAAGTCAGCACCCAAAACATTAAAGTATTTAACAATGAAGAAGTGAACCGAAGTCTTTAACTTTCTGGAAAATGAAGTATAAAGGTAAAAACTCTAGACTTTGGGGTAGCAAGTTAAGACACTTAAAACATGGGACAGACTATTACCACTAAAGGTCAAGAAACAATTATTTCTTATGAAGTTTGGCCTAGAAGTCATCTAGTAGCATAGATCAAGGTCCAGAAATGCCATGAAGCTTCCTAGCTACTCTATTCTAGGTGAAACTTTAATTGCAGAGTTAAATATGACTGGAACAGTGTGCTGGGTGTGCAGTTGCAGGATCCTGCTGCAAAATTCTGAGAACCTCTACTTTGAATTTCAAGAGTTAAAGGTGTTGTAAGAAAATGGAAAGAAAATTCAGTTTTATTTCTTTGCTTTATATTTAGTAGATTGAGATAATTCTAGTAATAAAACAATCAAAAACAATATGTGATTTAGAATTTGATCATTTTCTCTCCTTCAGGATGACTATTTACCAATGCAATATTAAGAGCAAGGTGCTGCATTTCATTCCCTGAAGTTTTATTACTGGATAAAAGGGAGGAAACAGTACTATTAAAAATATTTCAGTATGATATAGAAAGATACACTATTGTTGGCTTCTCTCTATTTCCTTCACATCCATGTCCTATCTGCTGAGATCCCTTACTTAAGGGAAGAAAGGAAAGAGGACAGATAGATCTCCCTGCTGCAGCATAAAGGGTTACTTGCATTTGACTTATGTAACAGAAAAACTGTGCTCTGTGATAGGAAGGCTTTGTATTTTTCTGTAATGACTTTTATAATAAAAGTGAGTATCAGGGCACAATTTGAAGCAAGCCATGCCAATGCATAACCCTGAATCAGGAACTTGTTGCCAATATATTCCTGTCTGTCACTAGTATAGTCCTTCTTTCTCCTATGTCGCCCTCTATTTTTCTCTATTTACCTAACCTGTTCACATCTCTCTCACAATCCTTTTTCTGTGCAATGTCTCTGGATACCCATGGTCTTGCTAAGTTCTATTTGTAGAATTAAAAGCTAAAGTGGCTGCTGAATCCTGAAGAGCATTAAGAAAAGTCAACATAACGGAGATGATCAATGTACTTAGTCTTTTATTTTTTTTTTAATCAAACAGTAGAACACTAATGCTTAGAGACTACTTTATGTCAATAGTCAAGCCATAACTTTAGAGTTTATATATATATTATGTATCAATAGATGTACATTTCCTATATAATAAACACTATATATATGAAACACTTCTAGTGAAGTCTCACAGTAGGGAAACTATTAGTCACTTACCACTGTAAAGTGAAAGTGAAATGAATTCATTTTCTTAAGCGTTAAGAACTTGAAAATTTGTCATTCACGTATTCATTATGGTAAATTTCTCAAAGCAGTATAGCATAGTGAAAAAGGGGATCATAGAAAATTTCATGGGTAATGGTGCCAAATAAAGTTGACAGAGAAATGAAGGAATCTATTTAGAAAAGTAATTAGAAGTACAATGAGATTCTTCTTTGAAAGGCACAGTTTAAACAACATAAGATTTAAATTACATTATTTTCTGCATGACCTCTATCATTTTACTTGGTTCTATGGTAAATAATATTTATACAGTAATACTGCACATACTGTTTACCAATTTTTTCCCATATGGAAAAACTGTCTATAATTAAAGTGTGAATATTTATACACATTATGAAAGTTGACACTATAAAAATTAGGATGTAGTGAAGAGAAGGATTGAAGAAGAAACAGACTAATTTCTTCGTATGTTAAAGTGAAGAGTCCACATTTTATGCCTAAAGCTAATACTTCAAGAAAAAAATTAGATAAATCAATAAAAGTGATATAAATGATCCCTAGAACTCAAAACTGAAACTGTTTACAGTGGTAAGGTAAAAAAAGGGAGAATGGAGAGTATTATTTTCCATGGTATAACATTCTGTATTATTCTGAAGTAATTTATTTTTTCTTTTTGATCAAATTATCTTTATTAAAAAATAAATATCAACCTTTTCCTCTACTTTCACTCCTTAAAGTTAAATAAGGACTTTAGGGAGACAGAAGGAAGGACTGTAATTCTGAGACTTTTAACTTAAACTTTAAGGATACCATCAGGATTTTATCACAAGTGAACTAGTAGTCCTGCACAGCATGTCATCACCCAGTGCTGCATGCTATTGTACCTGCAATGCCTCTGACTGCCCTAGGGTCAAGTGCATGCCTAATCTGTACAACCTGCCACAGATGAGGAGTTTCAGCTTTGTCAGAGGTGGGGCAATCACATCTGAAACAGAGCACAGATAATAGTCTTCCAGTTATTAGTTGGAATAACTTTTGCAATCTTTAAACATATTACAAGAATCAAAAGTCTTGACACTAGAGACTTTGAAGATTTCATAAAACCAAGAAACATCACTTTAATGACAGATTCACACAACTTCGCTTTTTCCTCTTCCTCAATAAAGAGAATTATGTTCTCTAATTGGTAATATGAGAACCATGGGATTGTATTTGGTGACAGGTAATAGATTCTTCTTCAGTATTCCTTAGTGGTTTTTAATTTGCAAATAAGTTGGATGTTACTATTATTGTTCAGAATAGAGAGCTACTATTTTGACATTTTCTGACTTTAATTCTGGACTTTTCTTTTTCAAATAAAGTTAACTTCTTCAAAGTATCTATATATTCCATAGTAGTTTTAGCTAAGTAAGACCAGTCAACATTGTTTTATTTCTGTCTTCATCTGTTCATGCGAAACACTAATGCTAGTGGCATATACAATTTAGGGCAATTATGAGGTTTGTCTGATTGGTTCCACAAAGAAAGAATACTTTTCAAACACATGTCTGGGGCAATTGCTGGGTTCTTTACCTACTATACGTTCACAGGTTATTTGAATGAAACAAAATGGACACTCCAAGGAGGCTATGAGAAATCTTATAAGTGCACAAAGCCACAAAAATAGTATTCTTTTAAACATTTTGCAAAATTATTTCAGAGATGAGTTAGCAAAGAAGTTAAAAATTTTATTTGGATTCAAATGCTCTTAGGAATTTATATGTAAATACTATTGAATTGTTTATCCAGTCAGCATCTATCCAAATACTTACTGAGTGCCCATTATATGCAAGAAATTGTTCTGCACTTAGAATACAGTAGTGACTAAAACAATATTTCCACATTATAAGTAAGTTTACACTATACAATTGAATTTTTCACAAAGATAATTTTTAGTTTATGTCTTGAAAGTCTCTACTGTGTGTTTAAATTACTGCAAGCTATGGCTAACTTCAACCCAAGACTTACCCACAGTTAGGCATTTCAAGTGGTTAAGTTGGCCAGTGAATACAAATTGTTTTCTTGTAAACATATTTAGTCATGATGTACTCTAACAGAATCACAGAATTGCATTCTAAATTTACCAGTTGTGTTCATGTATGCTATATCTTATCTAATATCTTATCTAAGAATATTTAGACATGGATTTAAATAAAATTACTTAGGGATTACATTTATTGAATTAGTTTATATCTAAACTCAGTAAGATTTCATAATTGTTTTTTCTACCCAGATATTTAATTATATTTGAAGAAGTATGAGATGTCATAAGTCAACTGAAAAAGCACTAAAAAAAAAAGGAACAGAATTCTATACATAGTGCAATATTATACACAGTATTTCTAGGCTTCTTTGGGAGTGTGAATGTAGATACAATATTTTCTGTACAAATAGACTCTATAAGATATCTCTTTTCAACACATTTCTTGTTAAAATCAAATTCCTGGATCATATCCTACATGTAATGAGTCAAAATTTATGGAAGTGGGGCCTGAAAAAACTTTATTTTATTTTTAAAAGCAAGCTGGTTTAAGAAGATAAAGTAACTGTGCATGTGTGTAGTGGAGGTGTGTGGGGGGTGTGATGAGGGGGAAGGGTGCTGTTTTGCTATGGTTATATCTGTTTTCTCCTGGACGAAACTTCTTATGCCATAAGAATCTTATTCATTATGGAGTCAGGTTTTTCATTGGCAAAATGATTTGTATGAAACCTAGCCAAACACAGGACACAGGAAACATGCCACGTGGGGCATATGTTCTGCCAAGAGGCGTACTTCACCATCCAAAATGCCTGGCAGTTGTCAGAACTTGCAAGGGGAATTTTGTTTACTTTGTGAAATGCCCAGTAGGTTCCAAAGGTCACTTAGGAATACTGTCATTCTGTTGGTTAAGAAAGACAGGCTCTTTAAGTTAAGTGCATCCACCAAAAGGACATTTGTGATCTCAATATGCATTTTATTTTTAGCCAATCAATAAAATTCCTTACATTGTACAATCTTTAATTTCCAAAAATACCGCTAGGAAAAAAATGTGGAATACTACTTAATAATATTTTTACAGTCTCCAAATATCTTTTACCTGACGTCAACTATATGACTGTGCACTATGTGATACCATATCATAGTTTGTTATGTCCAAGAGTCTTAATAGGAATACTTACAGTGAAATGAACATTTCAAATAAAACAAAAATTTCAATCAAATAAAACACTACTTCTTAGTATTGTTTATTGAATTACAGGAATATGAGAATCAACAATAATATAAAGGAAAGAGACCCTAAGGTTTAGGAAGAGTTTGATGCAGATGCTTCAAGGAGAAAGTGACAGACAGTAAGGCAGAAATGTGACAGAAGTCAGAGGAGGTAACAGCAGATGGCAGAAGTGGCAGACATGAATGGTGATAGAACAGGCAGCAAGAAGCTAACACGAATGTGGCAAAAAGCAATATAAGGAAGTGGAGGAGGAATAAAACTTGTTTGCATAATAGGTACAACATTCAGTGATGCATTAGTAAAAAGGAAATGCAAGTATATATCCATCTATGACCAGAGGGAAATTATTAACTATGGTAAACTCTAAATCTTCTATTTTTTTTTTTGTAGTTGTAGATGAACAGCATGCCTTTATTTGTTTCATTGTTATGTGGTGCTAAGGTTTGAACCCAGTGCTTTGCACATGGTAGGCAAGCGCTCTACCACTGAACCCCAGCCCCAGCCCTAAATCTAATTTTTTTAGTTAAGATGCTTCAATTAATTCATGTGTTCACTAATACCCACAAAAGACAGGAAGAAATGAGAGCACAAGTAGTTATTTCAACACTCATATCCCTGTCCCAACAGGACAGCAAACGTAATGGTTCTGATCTCTTCTGGGTATCTAGGAAACCTGCCATAAGCGAACAGGTGTTTGGGTTTGATGGTCTCAGTGACTCAGTTCAGAGGCTGTGCTATTTACTGGTAGATAGAGCAATCACTTCCTCAACTTCATTAAATGAAGCCTGACACAGCAGTTCTGCCTCATGCTAGTTCCTTCAACTGTGATGAAAGCTTTCACCACCTAAAGGTGAGCAGCTGCTTAGCCATCAAAGCCACCTGAGGTTCCTGGGATGTCTGCAGCTAGATGAAGAGAAATAAAAGAAAGAAAGAGCTAAGACAGACTATCTTTAGGGGAAGTAAAGAAAAGAGAAATGATAGGAGTAGAAAGAAAGTGGTAGAGGGGACTGGGCAAGAGAGTAGTTCTGTGTGTGGTGAATGGGACAAAGAGGGACTACCAAAGGCCCCAGGGCTGGTCTGTGGATTGTTCCAAAGGGCATCTAACTCTTCACTCTGAAACTCTTTCTCATTTGCCTTAAAAATACACTTATCTAGAGGACTCACAGAGAACAGGACTAGATGATGCTCAGGTCATAATCCTCTTGTTTAAACATAAAATTTGCCTGTTCTGTTATTCTCTTATTGTTCCCCAGTTCCCCCTGCTTATTCACTTTTTTATACCCTTTTCTCCTTCTTTCTCGAATCTTTTGTTGGTGCCCCATGGAACTTGTGCTTAAAGATCAACAAACTTTCTCATCTTTGCTACCATTTACTGAACACTGCGCCTTTCATTCACTGAAGAACTCTGGTGCTTAACTTATAATCTTCAGCTCTCTGAACTCTAGATATTATATACTATGTATTTGTACAACACATCCAACATTCAAGTCTCACCACTACCTTCCAGCCCTTTTTTTCCTTTACCTCACTTGTGTCACCTACTTCCACAGTTACATCTGGAGTACCTAATACTTGTCCTCTCTAAAATGACTTAATTCAACTCTCCCATCCTCAGATAAGGACTCCTATCCTGGTAGCTTTTTTACTCAGCAGCCCAACCTATAGCTGTTATCTGACTTCAATGAGATCTCTGCCTTCTCTCTCTATATCAACACACTCCTTATCTTTTGGCAGGGGGAGAGGAGGTACTGGGGATTGAACTCAGGGGCACTTGACCACTGAACCACACCCCCAGCCCTATTTTGTATTTTATTTAGAGACAGAGTCTCACTGAGTTGCTTAGCACCTCACTTTTGCTGATGCTAGCTTTGAACTCATGATTCTACTGCCTTAGCCTCCCAAGTTGCTGGGATTACAGGTGTGCACCACCATGCCACTCCCTATCTTTTCAAGAAACCTGTAGATTATACTTTTTCTTTATGTCTTCAGCCTTTTTTTTTTAAACTGGAGATTAAACATGCTGAAGAATATTTAACAAAACAAACAAATATCTTTCTGTACTTCCAATCTCTGGTTATAATTCTTACATATAAATGTACGAAATAGTGGGCATTTTCTCTTTCCATTTATTCACCTCCTGTTCACTAGTCAATCTCTCCCCATTTGTCCCCTGACTCATATTTCTTCCATTGAAGAGTTTCTTCAGAAGTCACCAATGACCTCCACTAGCCTTTTAAGTTCATATTATATGTAGATGATCCATTTTCAGTATCACTGGACACAGCTGATCTTCTTACGAAAGTACTGTATTCTGAGGTCTCTGCTGACAGCATATACTCTGGGACTGCCTATGTCTCTAGTTCCTGCAGAGGCTCTTTTTCCAGCCTTTCACCTCTTTTTTTTTTCTTCATCTCTTTATTTATTTTATTTTATTTTATTTTTTGGTACTGGGTATTGAACCCAGGGATGCTTCCTCACTGAGCCACATTCCCAGACCTTCTTATTTTTGAGATAGGAAGGGTCTCACTAAATTGCTTAGAGTCTTGCTAAATTGCTGAGGCTGGCCTCAAACTTGCAATCCTCTTGCCTCAGCCTCCCATGCCTCTGGGATTACAGGTATGTGCCCCATGCCCCATTCAAACTTTAAAAGATATTGACTATAGGACTAGAGCTAACCTCCATTTCTTTCCGTACACCATCTTATTCCCTCCCAAGGCTTCAAAGATCATTTATGTCAGTGACTCTAAATTTAATATCTTCAACTCCAACATTAAAACTCTCAAATATAATGTGTCCAAAAACCTTGTCAGAAACTATAGCATTAGTCACCTGTTTTTCACATGAGCAACTAGAGGATCATTTATGAAATTTCCATCTTTACAATGCCTATAATATTCTATTTTACTAATTAAATTTAAATATCTCTTGAATATACTTGTTTTTCTCCATGTCCACTGTCATCAACCCAACCCAATGAAGTCACCAATATGACTACTGTGACCTCCTAACTGGTATCCTCCAATTTTTTCTACTCAATTATTCTTTTCTATCCCTGATGGTCTATTTTCCATATTCAGCAAGGATTTCTTAAAAATTTAAATCCAATCATGATGCTTTCTTGCTTATAACATTTAATGGCTTTCTCTTTATATGGAAATAAAATTCTCAAACCTTCAAATGACCTTTCAATGCCTAGCCCTGTTGGTCCACATACCCGTTCAAATTCTCATTCTTGCTTTCTGCACTGCAGTCACTCAGTTTATTTGAGTCATTCTTGTCTCAGGTCTTTTCACATATGTTGTGCATGTCCTCCGCCCCCCCACCTCCCTGCCATCTGCTTAACAATTATTACCTCAGCAAAGCCAGGTTTGCTTTTCTTTTTTAGTGTTTATCGTAAGTGCAATATATTAATAATCTGTTTAATGTCGGTGTTTCCTGCCCCAACTCAAACCTTCTCCACTACTGCCAAATTGTCAAATCCATGAGAGTAGCAACCCCATCTGTTTTACTCATGCATGTAATACTGCATCTGTGAGGTCCAGCACACTGCTTGTCATGCAGTATGTGTCTAATATATGTGAAATGAATAAATGAACGAATGAATTCCAACTCTGGGATTCTGTTTATACCAACACAGTAAAGAGCAACATTAATGATATTTTCAGGTTTTATACAAATAGCAGTGGGGAAAAAATAACAACAACAACAAAAAAACTCAACAATTAAAAATTATTTAATTCAACTGTAGTTTTCTTAGGATTCAGCACTCTTTAAGAACTGGCTAACTCCTGGTAGTGAAGTTCATTTCGTAGTTAACTAATCACAAAACACATCCTTAAAAATATGTGAGAAGAGAGTATCAAGAACCAAGAAGGACAAAGAATTAATGAACAAGATTCAACTTCTTGCTAGAGTTAGTTCCACCATTCTAACTAATCCTTGAGGCTTATATTCCTTTGTTTATTTACAAATTGATTTGCCCTTTGTCCAAGTTTAGTTAGAAAAAAATTGAAAAAGTGTACTTTACAAAAACAAGGAACAAAAATGTCTAGTAAAAATTTTTCATTAAGTAAGTACTCTATACAGAAAGTTCATTTACAGATCCTGTTTGTATCTCAAATTAGTAATTTGTAAAAAACATTCTGAATAAACAATGAGAAAAAATTAGGAAAATAAAGTCAAATTTTGTTTGTACTCTGAAATATTTATCCATGGTGTTTAAAAACATACTATATCTTTCCCATAGCAATAACTAATATCAATAACAAATCTATATTTTCCTTCAATGTGTTGGGCATATGTTTTTGTTTTTGTTTTTTTTTTCAATTGAGTAAAAGAATGAAGAAAAAGCCTTCTTTGAATAAACCTCAAATTTAACTAGAGTCCTATCTCATATGTAGGGAAGAGAAATAGAGCAGATGATAGGGAACTGGAATTCTTGTCTGCCATTGTGGGTGTGACTACTGCTAACCATGTTTGAATAAGTATTGTGTTTTTCCCACAACAAAAATGTAGGTGGTAAAGTTGAAGTTTTCAGGCAGTATATTTATGGACAACAGTGGTTTCTACAAATTCACCATATTCTGATTTTAAGGCTCACCTTGATCAGATACTGATTCCTATTCTATTACTCTAACTATGCTTCCATGTGCTCTTGATCTACTTTACCTTCACAGGGATGTCCTCTTCTTGGCTTGCTTGCTCGGAGGTAAAGACATAGGAGATTTCTTTGTGAGATGTGGTCTGGCGGCAGATGGCACATTTAATGGAGCTTCTGTGAGACCCCACGCTGTATTGCTCAATAATAATAGAAATGCATTCATTACAGAAACAATGTCCACAAGTCAGTACTGCCCACTAAAAAAGAAAATACACAGAACAAGCCTTGGTGAGATGCTATTAAAGATGCTTCCAATCTATAAATATAACAAAAGAAGTGACTCATGATTTCATGAGCAAAACAATGAATACTTAAATATAATCCTAAATAATTCACCATTTTAACATTCTATAAATCATAAAAGCCAAGTTGTACTAATTAATTATTTTTTAGTCAAAAGAGAGTAAGCTTTTGTAGTGTTTAGTTCTACTGATCCTAGGCAATTATCATTATTTTGTAATAAATTGGTGCTCTCATGTCAGATTTAGAAAAAAATGCCAATTACTCTTACTAATCTAATAGCAGATATAATAGCAGAAGTGAGAACAACATTAGGAGACGATGTACTTAATATATCCTATTCAACTTATTAATCAGATTTATAGCTTTGTATATTAAAGAATTTATATAGAAAATGAGATTAGCATCTCAGATTAATTTTAAAAGTGGTTCTGGATACATGAAAAAAAAATTCAAACAAAAAGACATTTTTCAGAAATTCTTTGTCTTAATTAAAGAAAAGAAAAACAATAATCTCTGAGTCTCTGGAGAATACCACATAGCACATGTGCCTTTTTGGTAACAGTGGTATAGAACAGCATTAGATTTAGTCTAGGTGTCAACTCTAAAAGCTATGGTATTTTATGCAAATTATTTAACTTTTTTTCACCAGGTAAAAACAATAACAATGAAAACAGGATGTATGAGTACAAGGTTCCTCAGTTCTTAGTCGTTTTTTTCTAGGATATGGATATGTATGAACTTGTATAGAAACAAAATATGTGGCTGGGTCCCCCCAACATACTTTGTAGAAGGACTAAGAAGCTCCTTGGAAAAGAGTCACACCAGGTAAAGAAAAAATTGAGGAGGATAAGCCTGGTTTTTAAAAGAATAATAGAAAAGGAGAGGGGTTATTTTATTTGGTTGGCTGATACTGTTCCTAAGGCTCGTTAGCTGCATCTCTCTCTGCTCTCAAGGGGTTGTGTTAGAGTCCTCAGGAGGCTAGAACAAAATTAAGGAGTTATCTCACTACCACTTCTGCTTGACACACAGCACTACTCAGTACACTACGTACCTGTAGTGTCACTGGTAAGGACGGATAATTGAGAGAATTTTTGTGACTCTTGAGAGTTTAGAATAAATAAGCAACAGAGCAAAACAGGCCCACCTACATTCACTTAGAGAAGAAATCAAAGAGACACCACATTAGGAGTTATGAAACACTGACTGAAGTGGCTAAATCAGAAGAACAGATAAATGGCAATACCTTCTGAATCAGAAGATACAGATGAGCTATCTCTGGTAGATTCCAATTGAATAGACCTAAATTACACAGGGAAGAGAACTGGGAAACTAAGAGGAAAGGATAGAGTTCCCAAAAATTGTGGGTATGAACAGAGTTTAAAACATACAGTTTTATTACTACTGTTGCAATCCAGTATGTTCTTCTAAGTGTAGGAGGCTTGGCTTACACAAGAAGTGAATAAAATAATGTTTGTGAAAGAACTTTAAAAACTGAAAATGTTAAATATGAAAAGGAAATAAGTTTTTGTAGATAATACAATTACATGAATATCATCAAAAACTAAAAACAAAAAAGATTGCTCTATGTCATGTTCCCTGTCATTCTCTGTTTCTTTCTTAGTGTTGGGGATTGAAACCAGGGCCTTACATATGCTAGGCACACACTCTATCACTACCCTGTACCCCATCCCTATATTCCCCCCACCCTTTTCTTGATACGTAAGACTGAACTGCCCTACATTCCCAGACTTTTTATTATTTATTTTGAGACAAGGTTCTGCTAAGTTGCTGAAGTTGGCCTTCAACTTGCAATCCTCCCGCCTCTGCCCTCCGAGTTGCTGGGATTATAGGAGTGCGTGACTATGCTCAGCCTCTTTTCACTTTTTTTTTTTTTTTTTAAATGTCTTTATTTTATTGGTTTGTATGTGGTGCTGAGGATCGAACCCAGGGCCCCACGCATGCGAGGCAAGCGCTCTACCACTGAGCTACAATCTCAGCCCCTCTTTTCACTTTTAATCATAGTATTTTTATTAATGATTTTTGTCAAAAGTCCTCAATATCTGTATATATTATTTTGTTGCTGAGTTTCCAATGTTATATCTATCCTATTAAGGTTTATAATTAAAGTTTCCTCTGAGAATCCACCCTCTACATTAATCTTGAAAACTAAAAGGTCCATTTTTCCTGACTATTCTTGCTTAGAATATGGAATCTATATATTTAATTTCAGTTCCAAAGGTGGGGGGAAAACTGCAGTTGATATTTTTACTTGTTAATGGTAATAGGCTTATCTTTCAAATGTTGAAAAGCAATGAACCTTCTGATATTGTATACAGCGATTTATCCTACTTAGTAGGATAAAAACATGAACCTCTTAGAGAAGAATTAATATAGTGCCATCATGTCTACAGATATTTGTATGTAATAGTCACAAAGAAGTGTACTTAATTACTATGGTAGCCTTCTAAAAAGCACATATAAATTCCCCTAGAAGAGATGTTAAATTTGTACTTAAAGCCTGGATTATAAGGTATTAACAATACTAAGTAAGAGCTAAGTTACTAAACCTTTGTACCACCTCCATAAGTAAATCTATTTGTGATGTATCATATTTCTGTACAATTACCAAATAACTATGGTAATCCAGTAAAATTAAATTACTTGGAAACAATTTCACGTTTGGAAATACGTTCAAAACCATGAAACTTTAACAATAAAGATGAGGTCATTTTAGAAATATTTTCACCTATCACTGAGGAAAGACTGTTCAAAGATATGTAGCCTTAAATATGTCACCTAAGCTCTGACCCTAACTTTAAGATGAGAGGTAATTACTTGTTTTTCACACAGTCATCATGAAAGAAAGACTGACTGATTGATTGCATGTAGAGGCCATTGAAACTCACAAGGTATTTTATAAATGCATGTGATATATATTATAATTTCACCTGTTTTCCCAGCTGTCGAGCACAGATTGGACAAGGTTCTGGATTAACACCTCCTGATGTTTTGTCTTGAGACTATGCAAGAGAAGAATATGAAAATACATTAGTCACAGTTTTATAATTAAAACCTACCTGATAGATGTTTTTCAATTCATTTCTAGAAGTAAATGCTGGCAACTGCAATTTAAATAATCTAATGACTGAGATTATCTAATACTTTATATGTTACCTAACACTATCATTCCTAGTATTTGCCAAAAACATTTATTTAAGGCATGAACAAAAAAAGAAACAATTTTTATTACAGTTTAAGATGTGTTACTATATTTGTGATTATTACAGAACATAAAAGCAAAATATGGTGTAACTAAATTTTCAAAATTTTAGTTTTAGACATTGTTATAAAGAAATATGGATTATTTAAAAAAACATAATTTAGAATTTGGAAATATATGCTCTTTAAAAATTGTGAAGAAAATGTGCAGTTGTAATGCGTATCTACTTGGTATAGGATCAGAGACATAGGAAGAGGCAGCACATAATTATATAACATAACCTCTTACTGATACTACATGCTTCCCAGCATCCTTTTTTAAATTGCCTTAACCCATTATGTCCTGGCATCCCATATATATGACATTTATATGTCCTGAAAAACAGAAATATTAATGATTTGAGATCTTTACTCCTGGAAATTATATCAAAATGTAATAGTTTTTCAAAAATTTCTTAAAATTATTATAAAAATTGGAAGAATTTCAAGAAAGTTGTAAAATGGACAGATTATAAAACTGAGAAAAACATAAAGGGAAAGTAAATTAGTGAGATCACCAGTTTTCATTTGTGGTTTCACAAATCATATAGTTAAATGTTTATAATAATTATCCTTTGGCTTACAAGTAGTAAAGCAATAACAACAACAAAAAGCTAAATTGTGTAGATTCAGTACCTCTAAGGATTCGAAATAACTTTACTAACTAGAATGAGAGTATGTAGGCATTTAAAAGAGTTGAACAGCTGAATTATTTTCTGTTAATTATTGATCTCTGTGTCAGATAACATATAAGAAATCACCTGAGCATGAAGAGGCATAAAATAAACATGTAATTCTTATGACTCCACAGGCCACCTGGGTACTCTGGGGGTGTGGTAGCTTGGCTTGTGCTGGATAGTCCTGGATGGCCTCACCCTCTTTTCTGACAGTTGGAAGATTAGCTGTTTGGGGGAATGCAGAATTGTGGGCTCAGCTCCTCAAGGAAGTTAATCTGGGCTTCTTTACATAGTCTCAGTGTTCCAAAGAGCAAGAGCACTAGGGGAACCCTGATGTGCATGAAATTTTTAGGTTTCTGCTTGTGTCACAAGGTCAAAAGTAAGATGACTAAGTTCAGAGTCAGTAAGGGAAGAGACTGTTTAAGGGCAGTCTTATATATGTATTATTGTAGCAATTTATAAACAATCTACCGCAACTCATAATATCACTTCTTTTCTAATATATTTGAAGAGTTGGCATATTTTTGTGTAAGAGACCAGACTATAAATATTTTCAGCTTTGTAGGCCATATAGTTTTTGTTGCAATTGCTCAACACTGCTACTATAGTGTGAAATGCAGCCATAGACAATGGGCAAACAAATGAGTGTGGCTGTGTTCTAATCAAACTTTACTTATAAAAACAAGTACTGGTTTGGATTTGTCTTATGCGTGGTAGTTTGCAGATCTCTGATTTAAAGTTCTAAGTTTCCTTTTTATTTATCATTTAAAATAAATAAACAAATAATTGGAAATTTGCCTCTAAGAATACCTTAGCTGCATATTATCACATATTTTCACTTTCAATTAGTTCAGAATAATTTCTAATTTCCATTGAACTTCTTTGAGCCATGAGTAATTTAGAATTGTGTTGTTAATTTCCAATTTGTGGATACCTAGTCATCTTTTCATAATTTTTCTATTATTATTTCTAGTTGACTTTTTCCTTAGAAAATATATCTTTGTATACTTCTTATTCTTTGAAAATTTTAAAAATTGTTTTGAATAAGCATTAAGTCAAGTTTAGTAAAATATTCCATACACACCTAAAAAAAAGGTGTATTCTGTAGTTTTTGGATGTGGCAGTCTGTCAACTGGCCATGTTTGATATTCTTATGGATTTTTTGGCCACTTCTTGAAGTATGTAAGAATTTTATGATAGTTTATCTCTTCTTATCTCCTTCCTTTGTGCTATCATTAGTTCTATATGCTATATATCCCACACAACAACCCTGCTGCTTTACTTGATAGTCTTTTATGTTTACCTACATATTGAAGCTTTCCCTTGCATTTCATTCCTCCTGATAGTTCCATCCTTCAGACTTAGATAATTTGCCTTTAATCCAAAGAATTTCCTTTAATGTTTGTTGTAATGTCTACTACTAATAAATTCTTTTAGTTTTTATTTATCTGAAAGTACCTTTACTTTACTATTTTTTTATAGGATATTTTCTCTAAGCTATAGAATTTTAGGTTGGCAGGTTCTTCTTTCAGCATTTTAAAGATGTCATGTCACTGTTATAGTACAGAAAGAAAAGTACCTCTGTTCAGTCACCAGTTCTGACAGGTGCTCTGTCAACTGAAAACCATGAATTCTTGAATTAATGTTATCAAGAATTATATTTACCAATGATATGTCAAGTCATCAATGTTTGATATAATACTTGGATTACAATTCAGAAAATGCTATGAAATATACCAAATAATTGAACTCTACCTTTATTATCGTGTCTTATATTAGCTTTTAAACTCATTTCACAGTTTTAAATAAACTAAAAAATATATATTATGTATCAATGAATGGACTTTATGTTATATAATAGAATTTTCATTGAGAGGTTATATTGTAATGCTTCAAGGCTTGGAACCATAAGTCTGTGTACATTGCTTTTTACCATGAAGTGTATTTCAAATCATCTGTTACTTATAATTCCGATAGGTACAATCTTCTTTGGTGCTCTGTGTAGCTACTGTCAACACAGCTAGTGTTTTAACTCAGATAAGTAACACAAACAAAAGATCAATTTTAAAAAAGCTATACTGTTCATTTACAGGACTAATATTTTATTTTATTTTTTAATTTTTTAAAAATATTTTTTAGTTGTAGGTGGACACAATATCTTTATTGATTTATTTTTATGTGGTGCTGAGGATAGAACCCAGTGCCTCACGCATGCGAGGCAAGCGCTCTACCACTGAGCCAGAATCCCAGCCCAGGCCTAATATTTTAAATAAAAGGAGTCACTAAGGTAATTTATAATAATATAGTATGAGAAAAAATAGCATCTTTTGAAAACAATACCTTCTCCAAATTAGTTAGGTAAAGAAGCTGACCAAGTTTTTTCTGAAGCTGTGATGTAGCAACAGCTTTATCATTTAGTAGTTTCATGCGATTTTGTTCTACCTGAAAACAAATAACAAAAAAGTTTCTTTGTTCTCTCTCAGAAAGATAATTGAACTATATTAAACACGATGCACAAATCTTCTCAATAATGTAAACATATGTTTTAGAAAACTCATTTATATATTTGAACTCAAATATACAAAAAGTATACTAGATAATATATTTTGAAAGGACTTAATTTTTGCTTCACAAAAGACAAAATTACTGACTGACAAGATACTGAACTGGATGGAAACCAACCCAAATTTGATTGAGATACATTTTTTAACTAATACATTCATGGAATGAGGAAAAATTAAATGATACGCTGCTTTACATGGAGGGATATGCTGGGAAGAATCCCCTACCCCCACCTCCAAATAAAATATAGCAGACAGAAAGAATTCAAATAAGAGCAATTTGCTTCTAAAGAAAATCTTACTGAGAATTTGTATTTAAAGGAGAGATTATATAACGATTATTTTAAAGGTTTTCTAAGTTACAATCTCCAAGTTTTATAGAAAGAAAAATTTAAACCACTAAACACATACAAGGGATAAAAATAAATCAATTATATAGAAAAGAATATTTTTAATGGGAAATAGAAAAGACTGGTGGAGTTATGAGAATCCTGAGGTAGAAAGAGGGATTTATTGGAGAAAAAGTTGTAAATATCCATCTGTTCTGCCTCCCTTGAGCCCAGAGCAATGCAGTAGAGTCAGCCCACTAATGGACTAACCTCTGAAAATGTGAGCAAAATAAACTTTCTTTTTTAAAGTTGTTCTTGTCAGGTATTTTGGTCACAGTGAAGTCAAGCTGACTAAAACACTGAGGATGATTTTTCTAGTTCTAATAAAACAGAGGTAGTATAAAACGTGTAAAAAGTGACCCACAGGATATGGCACAGAACAAGTGCTCAAAAACAGATGAATGCACAACTTTGAGAGAAACAAAATGCATCAAAATAGTGACTAACAAGCATGTATCAAATATGAAATTGCTAATCTTTGACCATTTTGACCTATAAAACAACTTCATATGGTCCAAACTGAGTACAGATTAAATATATACTCAGAGATCACTGCTCTGATTCTACCTCTTCTGTGGCTCTTAAGACAATTTGCTCTGTCCTTTTCTGTGATTTACTCGTACTTTACCTCATGTGGTTCAATGATATGATGCACGGGTGGATTTGGTTTTGGCTCCCTAGGATCTCGCACTCTTAGTCTTTCTGTAGCCATTGCAAGTTCATCAACAGCTGATACACGATTCCTTAGAGTCATCCAATATTCATGAAGCAACTGAAGGAAGGAAAAAGACAAAGACAGTGGTAAAACATATAATAAAACTGGTTAAAAATATCAAAATGTGCCTTGAGCAGAAGTCCTTAATGAAGTCTTAAGACATTATTATTGTTTCATCAAGTATCTAAGGAACAAGCAATTCTTTAAGTCCTCTAGGATAAGGAAAGGTGACTGAATAATCTCCATATGACACTGTTTCTTCAAATTCTTAGGAAGAGACTACTCAGATTTCTTGGTAAGAACAAAGATCTTTATAGATCAAAATTAGACTAATGAAATCTACCTTATTTTATCAAAACTATTTTTATTATACCATATTCACATATTCAAAATAGTATCATATATAGTAATGAGAAAAATAAAATACACAACTGAGTACATTCAATTTAAGAAAAAAGAATAATGCAAATTCCTTGGAAAGCCTTAAATGTATCACTTTTCCTTATATATTCTTCCTTCAATGCCAAACAATAAATATTCTTAATTTATTATTCTTGATTTTCCACTAAAATACTATAAATATGTATTCCTAAAATCTGGTTATGTGTGTTCTCAAATTTATAGAAATGACATCAGTATAAATTATTTGACATGCTTTCTTTACTAACATTATATTTTGAGGTAAGATGCTGTTTGATGGGTACAGCAGTAGCTCATCCATTTATCTGTGAAAGGGTTTGTTCTGCAAAGTTATGAAGAAAATATGCACAAAGATCTGGAAGATATGCGTGATAAGCAATAATCTGGACACAGAGCATGAGGCCAAACTGGGTCCAAAGGAAGAGAACAGCAGGTAGTTGGACACTGTATATAATAATGTCTTCTTCCATGGCATATTATAATTGTTAATGTGCTTTGCATTTATAGTAGTAATGTGTGAGGAAAAAATTATTAAACCAATAATTGAGTTTAAAAAAAAAGTATCATTCCCCAACTTTTCAAATGTATGAATAGATATTTCAAACATGTTCTTCTCCTTCTGTACAAAATTTTTCATTCTGCTTTAAAAATCAAGAACTATAGATAAAAAAAAGATAACATGGAAATATGACATTATAAATAAATGAAACACTTTTCCTCTCCCTACTCATATCACCTGCAAAGCAAGATAATGGATAAAAAATTCAATATAAAGAATAATTCAAAATTAACGAACTCCAAAATCTCAAGTACAGTGTTTTAATGCAATGGAATTATTAAAATATGTACATAAAAGGCCAGTTTATGCTCTATTCACTAGAATGGTTTCCAACCTTGTAGCTTGAGAAACATCTGTTTCCCAATCTTTAAGGTTGATGCTGTTGCTTGTTATTCAGAGCAAAAGCAAAGCAAAACAAAACAAAACAAAACAAAAAAACAAAAATCCCACTACTCTATTTTCACAGAATAGCAGAAGATCAAGCCAAGAATAGAATAAAATACTTTTACAGATAAGTAAAAGGTTTCATACAAGTTTCAGTTTAATAATATTTTTCTTTAGTAAGAAGAATTTAAGAATTACTTTTTATTCTTTTATAATAATTACATCTCAGGGAAATAGAAATTATGATTAACCTTAAGTCTCTAAAGCACACTCAGAAAAACTGAGAAGAAATAAAAAGAAAAGTAGCAAGTACCATTAGTGTAAAGAAGAATAATTTTAAGTTTGGAAGGAAGTTTTAGGGTCTAATTTTAAAATTATAAGGTATAGTTTTATATACTGTACCTTATATTCCTTCTTCCATGCTTCAAAGAGATCCATTGAAGTACTTCCTTCATCAATGAATTCAACATCAAATCTATGCGATTTTGCAAATGTTAGTATTGCTTTCATAGATCGTTCTGTCTCACTTATTGCCCACAGACCTCTGGTGGTGGTAGGTACTCGATCATCCACCAGTCCTTCTTCATCTTCTATCATCTCCTCAAATATTGCAGTCTGGCCTTTGACTCTGGAAATATATCCGAACAAAACAATAGCAACTATTGTCAGTGGGTAATAAGCATTATAAATCAGTAAAACTGGCTGAATGAATAGGAAAGCAAGGTCCATAATTTTTCTATAACTCTCAATATCATATCTACAAGATCATGCTTGAATGTCTCTGGAAAAATAACAGCAACTCTAAAAATGCTGGAAGAATCATAAGTTTGTCCAGTGTTTCTTTTTTTTTTTGATACCAGGGATTGAACTCAGGGGCACTCAACCACTGAGCCATCTCCCCAGCCCTATTTTGTGTTTTATTTAGAGATAGGGTCTCACTGAGTTGCTTAGCGCCTCGCCATTGCTGAAGCTGGCTTTGAACTTGAGATTCTCCTGTCTTAGCCTCCCAAACTGCTGGGATTACAGGCGTGTGTCACTGTGCCCGGCCTGTCTAGTGTTTCTTGAGAATAACCTGGGATAATAAAAAATGTCTCTAAATTCTAGTTTATAAGTTTCACACTGAGAATTGAAACATAAATGGACAATACAATTAATGATGCAAAAAAAGAAGACACAAAACAAAACAGTATGATCTGAAAATATACTGTTAATCAGAACTTATCCTTTCCTTAATTTTCCTGTTTAAAAGGGATAAATGGGTAAATATGCTAATGTCATGGCTAGATGTACTAAGGAGCTTACTCCCCAATACAAGGATAAAGGCTCTGCTGAAGAAAGGGTATTAATAATGAGAGTTAACATTTTAGTAAGATATTTACTAACCTATAAAAATGTGCTAAGCACTATGTACTAAGCACTTTGCTAAACAGTTATGCTCATTTTATGAAATATTCATAAAATGCAATGAAGGAAGAGTTGGAGTATCTTCATTTCATGAATGAGGATACTGAGGCTTAGAGATAAAATTTGCTCATAATAGTGGGCAGGAATATGAGTTCAAATTCATCAGACTCCAGAGTCTGGAATCTTATCACCCCCCTTGACTGCTCCTCCATTAATTACACATGATAACATAATATGAATATTAATAAGTAACATCTACCTAGATAAAACTGAGCATCAGCATACTCAAAGGATCAAATGCTAAAGGTTTACTATATTGATTTAATAAAAGAAAAAATATAAGAGAAGTCATAGTGAAATATAGCCTTATAACTCAACACTAAATCTCATAAAATGGTTCATTTTTCTGATAGGTAATAATCAAACAGAAAACTTACGTGTTAGCAAACAGCTTTGATTCATACTCTGTGAATAATTCATCAGCTTTACAAAAGACACAGCTGAAAAACAGATTATCAGAGAAATATTCAAAAACAACAGGCAATCAGATAATTTCTAAAAGAAGCTTGGTATTTGTACTTTGTTTTTTCTTTATAATCATTTTACACTATCTTAAAAAAAAATAACATGGCTTTTAGTACATGGATCTTGTTTTTCTTAATACATCTACTTTTTTCTGAATTAAAATGAACAATCTTTATTTTATAATCCATTATTGTAGATAAGATCTAGCTTCCTGGAACGATGTCATTTACTATATAATTTCTTCAATTACTTACCAGTTGAGAGGAAGTCTAGTTGGTCGGAGGTGGCAGATTGTTGCAGACTCAATGACATTTCGAGATGGAGGTTTCTCCAGGTTTTTTACAGCTTCTCTTACTAGTTTCTGGAATTTATTCAGCTCTTCCATTTGGGTTGTAAGTAAGAACTGAAGACCTCTGCAGTCATGGAATCTGATTCCCATCACCATCACATCCAACACAAAGAATGATAGGTCAGTTTTCTTAAATTCAGAAAATGGTTGCCAGCAAAGTATTAACAAAACTGTGTTAACATTCACTCAATCATCCTTGGTTGAGGTTTCCTTAGGAATACACTCTGGTATCTACTAGTCATCAAGATATAAGAATGTTAGGCTGTCTATACAAAAGATATCAGAAAGGTCTGAGTTCTATGCTCAGGAATTAAAGAGTATGCAAAATCTGTCTTTGTCTCAGATATCTTTGAAAGATCAGGACTGCTACATTCTTCCCTTTTAAGGCCAAATGACTATACATGTCCCCCCTGACATCTTGCTCTATATACAGAAGTAACTACAGGATAAATATAAAGACAGAAAATGGAGAAGAAAGATGGCCAAGAGTCATATTCTTCATTATAAAGAAAAAAATTAATTAAAATTTTTAATAAGGCATTTACAATATGGTAGTCACTTTGGCAAGAATTTCTTCTGTATAATTTCAATAGCTACTATTATGCTCACATTACAAATAAAGTACAACAAAGTAAGGTGCCTAAGGTTACAAAGTTATCCTAAAAGTTATTACATGGTGAAGTTAGAAGTTAAAACCAAATACAGTGCTTCTTATAAAATGATTTTTTGGGGAGTGGACTGAACCCAGAGCTCTGCACATGCTAAGTACCCCTGAGCTATACTCCAGAACCCCAGAAAGTCTATTCACCATTTTAATAAACTGTGGTCGCAAAGGATCGAGGAAAAAAGTTATGCATGTGTGTGTGTGGATTTATGAAATGAAAAAGAAAGCTTTGAATAACAAGAATTACAAATTGAAAAATATAGATGATTTGTTTGTTTTTAAAGTTGTGAGTATATATATACATCTTCTTCTGGAAATGCTATAAGACTTTCTTTACAAACAGATTCACAGAGCATGTTCTTCCTAACACTATTGTGTATTTCCTTCTCTTCATGGAATTTATGGAAAACATTCACTTTAGTACTTATGTACATTCAATTTTCATATATATATATACACACACACACATTTCTGAAATTGTTCATGGGTCTTGTCTTTTCTACAAGCTAACTTTTTAAACGGTAAGGTTAATTCGTATTCTTTTCTTAAAAACGTATTTAACAGTACAGAATAGCTGCTCATTAATTTCTAATCACAAAAGGAAAACAAAGTTTTAATTTATAACTTATTGGAAATTTAGTCTTCAAAAGGGAAGAAATAGCTTTGAAAATTTTTTTCCACTCACTAAAAGCTGAGCCATGTGAATGAGGCTGAAAAATATTATCATAGATTAGCATTAAATCAGTTTTGGCAACAGTCTCCCTTATAAGTCCTCTAAATGAAAGAGAAGAAATAATGATAGCAAAGTAACTCTTATATATCATACTACATGGTGCACACCATTTTCAGTGGGTGCTTTACAAATATCCACTTATTTAATTCTTACAGCAACGCCATGTGGCTTTATAGATAAAGTAAAACAGAGTTCAAATAACTTTACCAGGGACACAGAGCTCACAGGTGGTTGAGTTAGGATATGCATTCAGCAGTTGATTACAAAACATATCTCTGATCTTAATCACTAAGCTATGTAGGCTTTCCCAAAAATCGATAAAGACAAACATGAATAACTTGGTTTCTAAGATACTAACTTCATACAAAAACAAACAACAGTGTTAAAAATAACTTTTGAATATATAGTAATGTAACAAAATTAACTTACCTATAAGTATTTTATGTTTACTTTTACACATTCAGAAAGATGTTTTGTAATTTCCTATTTATGTGTAATATTTTTGGAAACCATGCTTGTATAATAAATGCTACTGGTCCTTACACAGCCTGGAACTTCAACAGGGCATGTTCTAATGTGAGAACTTACATCTATCAAGCAGTTTCTGCTTGATTTTAACTTCAAAATAATTTAAATATTTACTTAGCCAATTCCACAATGAAGAACACATTAGAATATAGCTTTAAAACTGAATAAAATGAATCACAACTAAAATGGCAACCATATCTTATTCTTTGGCTTGATAGTGAAAAAGGAAATAGACATAAGAGAACCTTATATACTGGATACATCTCAGAAATAAGAAGCCCATTAAGTTCTTTATTGTAAAAACAAAATAAGATGACTGTAAAAAAATGCAGAGAAAATATGGCATATCTCTTTAAGCAGATATTCAGAAGAACTTTTGGAAGAACATATGAAAACACATATACTCAAAATATACTCAAAGATATTTTTATGCTAAATTTCTTACTGAAAACTAACTTCAATCTCAAGGCTGAGAGGTAATGAAAGATATTTGTCTCCCAACCCAGTACTAACAGTTCTGCCACAACACTTAAATTTCCCATATTAGATGGACATTTTTTTGGATTAAAACCACTGAGAGTACTTTTGATAAACAGTAATTTTGTTCTTTGGAAAGAATTCTTCACCATTTATACATCAAGATCAACAGACCAACTTATTTCTGAAGACCCTAAAGAATAGTAAGCATCAGCCAGGCACAGTGGCACACGCCTGTAATCTCAGCACTTTGGGAGGCTGAGACAGGAGAATCACGAGTTCAAAGCTGGCCTCTGCAATGGTGAGGCACTAAGCAACTCAGTGAGACTCTATTTCTAAATGAAACACAAAACAGGGCTGGGGATGTGGCTTAGTGCACAAGTACCCCTGAGTTCAACCCCTGGTACCAAAAACAAACGAAATAATAGTAAGTGTTGATAGGAAGAAAGGGAGGAACAAGTCATTCCACAATATAAAACCTAGGCCACCATGGCACTTGATGCTCAATAACTCTCAAAACAATGAATCACACAGGGAAAACATAACATCAAGGATGAAATTTTTGAATCTGGCTTTGGGTATATCCAAAAGAAAATACTTTAAGAAGATTTTTAAAAGACTTTAAAAGAGCATTTAAAAATAACTAAGATATGGGAAAAAAAAGTCTCTTAGATATATCTAATTTTTGTTTAAAATGCACTCCTAACAAAATGTAAAACCAGATGCTTATAAGTTCTGATATTTAAATGCACCTCCTAACACCAAATGATCTCAATAGTTGGGGTGATGATTCATATAATTATTCTATTTTATACTATTTTCTTACTTTTCTGACATAGAAAGCTTGCCAGTTTGTTGTTTGTAGTTGCTGTTTATTTCATTTCGTACTCGCTGAGCAAGTTCCTCGTCAATAGAAAATTCTATTGCTCTGTGGATTACATTCAGCCACCAAGGAGAATTAGAATGAATCTGTAAAAATCATAATAAAAAATATTCATTATGTTTCCATCCCTGGAAAGGCTGATGTGAAAAATTCAAAGGAAGTGATAATAAATGCTATTCTCAAAGGGATTATAAAAGGGGAGACAAATGCGCCTATCTATACACATTGGGTGAATATCTCTTTTGCATACAGAAAAAGAACAACTGTTTCTTGACTACCCTGGATGAATGAGAATTTATACAATATACTTGTATAACAAAGCTGAGTTAAAAAAATGCCAAAATGAAAATTAAGTATATGTGTTCTATGTATATGAAAAGGTCATGGGTCTCTTTCTTACCATAACAAAGAAAGCCTTCCTTCTACTCTTTGACCAACTGAACTAGATTCTGCTGAATGAATAATCTACAATGACTATAGCTAACACAATTATATGCCTGAATATCAAATAATTAATAGGAAAAACAAAATGGTGGAATAACTGATTAAAGAACTGATAAGTACAAACATATTTGTGTAGTATTCTCTGTTGACTTTGCTACTGAGTTCATAATAGAGAAACTTTAGAAAGAACAAATGGCATATAGTGTATAAGAAAAATATCTGTGGTTCTAACTCTACCTTCAAAGATTTTGGAAATATATATCTAAGATCAAAATGGGGTTACAGAATTCCTTACTTTCCCTAAAAGATAACTTCTTAGATACCCAAGGTAAGAGGAAACCCACTAGATACTGAAAGAAACAAAACAGAACCTCAAAATATTTGATTTATCGATGTATCAGTTCATTCAACAAAGACATACTAACTGTAAATAAGGTTTGATATGGGACAGTCATTGTACCAAGTGCTGAGTTCCAAGATGAATAAGAAAGTTCAAGTTTCTCCCTAAATAAAACATAAACCCAAATGATATCTGGAGACAAATGCGAGCAAAAAACATTGCATTTTTGTAAGTGTACTTTTCTTTGGAGCTCTCGTATAGTCTGCTGGACAGGTTGTAAAGCTTGTTGGGCTTCAGCCACTTCTGTATTACACTTGCTCATATAATGCTCTCGTAGCTGTTTGGCCTGTGTTAAAACAGAAAATAGATAAAAATTTTTACTCTAGGTTTCTAAAAAATAATAACTTACTATACTATGATGAATTTAAAAATTCCCAAAGACTTTTCCTTCAAATTTCTGTTTTTTTTAATTAGACAGAAAAAGGGCAGGGGGAGGACATTAATATTTCAAAGTGTGAGCCAAAAGATACCTTTCAGAATTATTTATCTGATTTAATTAGTTTCTTAGCTCTTAAATTTAAAAATAAAACTTGAAAACATACAGTAGCAAAGGTATTATGAACTGAACTGTGTTCCCCCCAAATTCAAATGTTGAAGGCCTAACCTCCAATGTGGTTGTCTTTGGAGTCAGGGCATTTAAGGAGGCAATACAGGTTAAATAAGGCCATAAGAGTAGGGTCCTATTCCAATATGTCTAGTGGTGTTCCTATGACAAAAGAAAGAGATACAAGGGATTTATAAGCATGAAGAAAAGGTCATGTAAGGATGTAGTGAGAAGGTAGCCTCCTGCAAGCCAAAGAAAGGAGCCTCAGGAAAAAACAAACCTGCCAATATATTGTTTTTAACTTCCAATCTCCAGAACTAAGAGAAATAAAATTACGCTATTCAAGTTTTCCAGTATGTGGTATTCTGTTATGAAAGTCCCAGCAGACTAACACAACAAGGAATTAAAAATTCTTACTTTTCAAGAGAATAATTCATAAGTAATCAACATATTTCGTTTTTATAAATAGAAAGTTTCATTATAAACTCAACTTGAGGAAACTTGCGAAAATTTTTCATTTTCTTCCATTCAATTGAAATACTCAATTGGCTTTAGAAGCAATTATATGAATAAAGAGAGGATATCAGAGGATAGTATATGGGATAGTGGGAGGAAAACTGGAAAGACAACTTAATTGAAATCCTAATGCTTCACTCAGTAAAGGGTTGAGCCACATGAAATTGCCAATACTTGACCATTTTTAACTTACAAAATGGCAATTTCATATGGCTCAACTGAATATCTTTTTGAACTAGCAATTTCACTTCTCTAGTTTCAGTTACTTCATTTGCACAAGAGGTGGCTAAAGTAGATGAATTTTTAAAATCCTGTCCAGCTTTGAAATACTATCGCTTCATATTCAGTAAGAGTAAGACAAAGTAATAATGTAGGTCCTTGGAAATATAGCATAAAGTAAGAATGCTCCTCCTTATGATGCATTTTTCCTTTTCCTGTCAAAACCTTTCGATTAATTTTTATTACAATTCCTTGGCTATAATTATTTGGCCATTAGAGCCACCCACAAACAGAGTGGGCTTTCTCCCTGTGATAGCTTCCTGTCACTGAAGGCATTTAGATGAAGAGTAACTGATTATGTGCAAAGATTAGATGCCTGTGCTGGAAATGATATTTCACTTGAAAAATTTCAACACTTATACTGTTGTCAAACATTAAAATGGAATAGTCAAAAATATAGCAAAAGAAACAATGTGAAGATATACTCTACAGATTGGGAGAAAATATGTGCTAAATGTACAACTGGTAAGGGGTTAATATCCAAAACATAGAAGGCAGGCAAACAACTCAATAGCAAGAAAAAATAAAAAATAGTTAAAAACAGCTGAGAAATTTCTAAGACAAACATATGGCTAACAAGTCTATGCAAATTCAGTATCACTAATCACATGGGAAATATAAATTAAAATCATAAGAAGATATTACCTCATTTCTGTTAGGATGGCTATTATCAATAAGTTAAGAGAATAAGTATTATTAAGGATATGCAGAAAAGGGAACCCTTGCACACTGTTGGGGAGAATACAAATTAGTATACCAGTAACAGAAAATAGGATGAAGATTCCTATTAAAATTAAAAACATAACTACCATGTGACCTAGAAATTCTACTTCTGGGTATATATTCAAAGAAGAAGAAATTCATGTGTCAAAGAGATGTGCACTTACATGTTCACAGTAAGCATTATTCACAACATTTAAGACATGGAAGCAATTTATGTCTGTTAACCAATGAATGGATGAGAATATGATGCATGTATACACAATGGAATACTATTTAGACTTCAAAAAGAAGGAATCCCTATAATTTACAACACAGATGAGCCTGGAGGATATTATACTAAATGAAATAAGCAAGAAACGGAAAGATAAGTGCCATAATATCACATTTAGAATCTAAAAAATCAAATTCATAGAAGAGAGAATAGAATGGTGTTTAATGTGATTGGAGACCTGAGAAGATGTTAATCAAAGGATATAATCATTTTAGTTATAAAGGGGAAATAAAGCCAGGAAATCTGTTATACAACATAATGACTACAGTTAGTAACAACGTACTGAGAGTACTTCCTGAGAGTATTTTAAAGGTTCTCACTATAAAAATTATGTGAGGTAATGAGAATAGAGTAACTCAATTTATTCATTCCACATCACCATATATATCAAAATATCATGTTGTACACCATAAAAACATATAATTTTGTCAAAGGGTTTATTAAAAGACTGACATTGCAGTCAAAAGGCTGTGTATACTTATATAATCTCATTTTTTACCTTGTTGACTCAAATAAAACCTCCACTTATAGGTTCAATACATTTCAACCGTAAGTACTCTTCTGATTTTAGCTTTTTTTCTTTCTCTATTATCTTTAAAAAAGTCAAAAATCTCTGGAAGAATTAGCATAATTAGCTATTAATGATTTACCATGGAATAATCTAAAATATCACTCCTTTCAATGACAGGCAAGAGTTATTGTAGTGAGAACTTCTTTTGAGAGAAATACCATTGAAAATTTGAGTTTACTTACTACCTTAAATAATATACAAAGTAGATTGATTCCCAAATATCTTAATTTTTTTGAGGCTATTGTGAATAGGGTAGTTTTCCTAATTTCTTTTTCAGTGGATTCATCACTGATGAATAGAAGTGTGTTTGATTTATGGGTGTTTATTTTATATCCTGCTACTTTGCTGACTTCATTTACTAGTTCTAGAAGTCTTCTGGTGGAATTTTTTAGAATTATGTCATTGGGAAATAGTGATAGTTTGAGTTCTTCTTTACCTATTTATATCCCTTCAATTTCTTTCTTGTGTCTAATTGCTCTGGTTAGAGTTTCAAGGATGATCTTGAATGAAAGTGGTGAAAGAGGGAATCCTATCTTATTCCAGTTTTTAGAGGGAATGCTTTCAATTTTTCTGTTTAGAATTATGCTGGCCGTGGGTTTGGCATATATAGCTTTTACGATATTGAAGTATGTTCCTACTATCCCCAGTTTTTCTAGTGTTTTGAACATGAAGGGGTGCTGTATTTTAGCAAGTGCTTTTTCTGCGTCTATTGAGATGATCATACAATTTCTTGCCTTTCAGTCTACTGATATGATGAATTACATTTATTGATTTCCATATGTTGAACCAATGCTGCATCCCTGGGATGAACCTCACTTGATCGTGGTGCATTAACTTTTCAATACGTTTTTGTATGTGATATGGCCAGAATTTTATTGAGAATTTTTGCATTTATGTTTATCAGGGATATTGGTCTGAAGTTTTCTTTCCTTGATGTATCTTTGTCTGGTTTTAGTATCAGGGTGATATTAGCCTCACAGAAAGAGTTTGGAAGGTTTCCTCCTTTTCTATTTCATGACATACTTTGAGGAATATGGTGTTAATTCTTCTTTGAAGTTCTTGTAGAATGTGGCTGAGGATCCATCTATCCTGGGCTTTTCTTTTTCTTTTAATATTTTTTAGTTGTAGATGGACACAATATCTTTTTTATTTTTATGTGGTGCTAAGGATCGAACCCAGTGCCTCACGCATGCGAGGCGAGAACTCTACCACTGAGCTACAATCTCAGCCCCTGGGCTTTTCTAGATTGGTAAGTTTTGATGGTGTTTTCTATTTCATTACTTGAAACTGATCTGTTTATTTAAATTGTGTATGACCTCTTCATTCAGTTTGGGTAGGTAAGATGTCTCTAGAAATCTGTCGATGTCTTTGATATTTTCTATTTTATTGGAGTATAAATTTTCAAAATAGTTTCTAATTATCTTCTGTATTTCAGCTGTGTCCACTGTGATATTTCCTTTTTCATCACATATTTTAGTAATTTGAGTTTTCTCTCTTTTTCTCTTTTTTAGCATGGTTAGGGGTTTATTTTATTTTTTCCAAAGAACCAACTTTTTGTTTTGTCAATTTTTTCAATTGTTTCTTTTGTTGCAATTTTATTGATTTCAGCTCTGATTTTAATTATTTCCTGTCTTCTACTGCTTCTGGTGTTGATTTGTTCTTTTTCTAGGGCTTTGAGATGTAATGTTAGGCTATTTATTTGTTGACTTTTTATTCTTTTAATGAATGAGCTCAACGCAATAAACTTTCCTCTTAGTATTGCCTTTATAGTGTCCCAGAGATTTTTATATATTGTATTGGTGTTCTCATTTACGTCTAAGATTTTTTTAATTTCATCCTTGACTACTTCTACTATCCACTCATCATTCAATAGTGTATTATTTAGTCTTCATTTATTAGAGTAGCTTCTATTTTTTATTTTATCATTGATTTCTAACAATCTAACAAAAGAAGTGAAAGACCTCTACAATGAAAACTACAGAACACTACAGTAAGAAATTGACAAAGACCTTAGAAGATGGAAAAATCTCCCATGCCCGTGGATAGGCAGAATTAATACTGTCAAAATGGCCATACTACCAAAAGTGTTATATAGACTTAATTCAATTCTATTAAAATTCCAACAACATTCTTCATAGAAATAGAAAAAGCAATCATGAAATTCATTTGGAAATATAAGAGACCCAGAATAGCCAAAGCAATCCTTAGCAAGAAAAGTGAAGCAGAAGGCATCACATCAGACCTTAAACTACAATACAGCATTACAGTAACAAAAATAGCACGGTATTGGCACCTAAACAGACATGTAGACCGATGGTACAGAATAGAAGACACAAAGACAAACCCACACAAACACAGGTACCTCATACTAGACAAAGGTGCCAAAAACTTACACTGGAGAAAATATAGCCTATTTAACAAATGGTGCTGGGAAAAATAGAAAGCCACATGCCACAAAATGAAATTAAACCTCTGTCTCTCATCCTGCATGAAACTCAACTCAAAGCAGATTAGAGACTTAGGCACTAGAAAAGATCCTATGCCTACTGGAAGAAAAAGTAGGCCCAAATCTTCACCATGTCAGCCTAGGATCTGACTTCCTTAACAAGATCCCTAAAGCACAAGTAGTAAAATCAAGAATCAACAAATGGGATGGATTCAAACTAAAGAGCTTCTTCTCAGCATAAGAAACAATAAAATGAAGAGAGAGCCTACAGATTGTGAGAAAATCTTTACCACATGCACCTCAGAAAAAGCGTTAATCTCTAGGCTACATAAAGAACTCAAAAAACTTAACACCAAAAAATCAAATAATGCAATCAATAAATGGGCTAAGGAACTGAACAGATACTTCACAAAAGAAATACAACCAATCAACAAATATATGAAAAAATGTCCAACATCTCTAGCAATTAGAGAAAAGCAAATCAAAACTACTCCAAGATTTCATCTCACTGCTGTCAGAGTGGCAATCATCAAGAATACATACAACACTAAATGTCAGTGAGGATGTGGGGAAAAAGGTACACTCATACATTGCTGGTGGGATTGCAAATTGGTGCAACTACTCTTGAAATAAGTATGGAGATTCCTCAGAAAACTTGGAATGGAACCACTATTTAACCCAGCTATCCCACTTCTTGGTTTTACCCAAAGAACTTAAAATCACCACACTATAGTGATGTGGCCACATCGATGTATTTTATAGCAGCTCAGTTTACAATACTTAAACTATAGAACCAACCTAGGTGCCCTTCAATAGATGAATGGATAAAGAAAATGTGGTATATATGTTCAATGGGATATTACTCAGCTTTAAAGAAGAATGAAATTACGGCATTTGCCAGTTAATGGATGGAGTTGGGAAATATCATGCTAAGTGAAATAAGCCCATTCCAAAAAAAAACAAAGGCTGAATGTTTTCTCTGATATGTGGATGCTAACTTACAATAAGGCGGTGGCGGGGGGGTGGGGAGTGCCAGGGAAGAACAGTTACTTTAGATTACGTACAGGGGAGTGAGGGGAGGGGAGGACATATGGGAATGAGAAGGACAGTAGAATGAAAGAGACATTATTATCTTATGCACATATTGGTCATGACTGACTGCATGACCAACGTGATTCTACAACATGTACAATCAGAAAAATGAGAAATTATACCGATTTATGTATGATATATCAAAGTGCATACTGTCATGTATAACTAAAACAAATAAAAAAATACAAATAAAAAATAATATACAAAGTAGAAAAAGTACAAAGCTTTTAATATATACTATATTGTAGATGTCATGAGATCAAGTCTTTTTGTCTTTTGTCAATGCTCTATGAAAAACTTGTAAGAAAATTACCTTGTAACATAATCTGCAGATAAATCAGAGAAGCAAAATAATATGAAACATTGCCAATCTCTGCCACCTGCAATCACCGTGACAAGATTTAGAACACTGAAGCAAAGGAAAAATGATTCCATTTATTTAAATGTTGCATGCCCTAGGAGTATCAACCAGATAAAGCATAAAGTTTGATGAATAAAAATCAGAATAGTAATCACCTCTTCCTCAAGTCTTCCATCTCGCAAGGTAGGAGGTATTCCTGGGTGCTTAGCTACCAACAATTCCATCAAGTTATGGGTAGCATGAAGTCTCTATAAACACACAAAAGATAACAATAGGTAATGCAGTGGACCTATTACTTATATGGTCAACAGAGTATTAATACCACATTAAGATCACACCATCTAATTACTTTCATTCTAAAAACAATCTGAGTACTATTTTTTTTTCAGAGAAAAATTGTATCAGTTTTACAGTAAAGATCTTAAATCATAATGACATGAATTTTATTTAATTGAAAAAAATCTCATGCAGTATGGCTATACATTTAGTAGAATATGTAGTACAGGTATTTTTTTTTCTTTTCTATTATACATGCATTTGTCTATACAGGGAAGTGTAAAAAGTTCAGTAGAATAGAAAGGTCAACTGCACTAATTTGGTTCCTTTTCTGCAAAAAAATCAGTCTGAATGAGCCTTGCAATTATATTATGATAAAAATAAGGATAATGAAATACATAAGAAAAAAGGGTTGTGACCTGGACATGTTGAGCTTAAGGGCTAAAAAGGAGGAACTGAAAGTGAAGATGTTACAAGGAGGAGAAAACTATATTTATATCTGTATTATATATAATACATTTCCCATGATTATATGGAGTCTACAGCTAGTTAGACAAAGACTATGAGAAGAAATAAAAGTGAAGGCAGCTTCTAGCTGTTAAGTTCACATTTCACTTGGGAAGACAGCTAAAGGATGACTGGGAAAAAATCCTTTTGTTAAGATCTTATTTGGTGCTAGTAACTGGAGACTTTAAAAAGGCTCATTCTATCTGGCTACAGATTACAGGTGATGGTACAAATTTTCGTAACTCCTTGCTCACTCTTCTACTTTTGTTTTCTTTATCCAAGAGCAGAGTATCTTTATATTTTCTCCTTCTCCCAGGAGGTAAACACACATGCTTATGGTCTAGGTCCTGCTTTCTGTAATCCTTATCCATATGGAATATAAGCAGACTTTAATTTTTTCTTTTCCCCTACTCTCCATACATTTCTCCAAATGCAGCTTACTGCACTGCATGTAAACATGTAAGTCCCAGGGTCTTTATTCTGAATGACAGAGATGTCAATTCACCTAGCCCAAACTTGCCAAGGTTAATAAGTGGTTTTTATTTCCCATTTAGCTAGAGAAACTTGTCTGTGATTCACTGCACAGAACTAATAAAGGAAAGAAAAATAAATGTAATAATTAAAATATCCAAATCCCCCTAAAAGACCTCTAAAAATTAAGATTACTGGATAAGTTATTATTATTGCCAGTTCCACTGATGAGTGTAAATCGTTTTCTCTTTGGTGAAGATCCTGTGAATAAATGTATTGATGCTGACATGTAAAAATGATAAATCTGACCTACTCTCTAAAGTACAAATAAGTTGAGCTATTTTTCTGCTATACGTTACAGATTTTTCTTGTCAGATTTCAGCCAAAATTGGCCCAAGCAAATGGTATAGCAGTGATTCTCAAACTTTCACATAAACAGAAATCACCTTGGTGTTTATTAAAAGGAATGAATCCTGAGTTTCATCTCTAATGATTATGACTTAAGTCTTTTTGCTACCCCCTATTCTCTTAAAAAAATTCATAAATTTATTTTGTATAATAAATAAATAGAATACATGTTTGGAACCTTTAATTTTACTCACTTGAAGTGAATCTGTTTTGAGTTTTCCTTTGTGTTCCTCAGATGAACGCAACACTTCTCTGTACAGTTCTGCTGCCAAAGCATACTCACCTAAAGAATTAAAATGTATTTGAAACAACAAAGTCAAATATTTAATTCCCAGTGTCTTGTGGTTATTTATCATCTAAAAACATCTACTTTAAAATACATAGCTTAATAATTACAAATTTGTGTGTGTGTGTGTGTGTGTGTGTGTGTGTGTGTGGTTGGGGACTGAACCCAGGGCCTTGAGTATGCTAGGCCAGTGCTTTCCCACTGAGCCACATAAAAGTCATATAACACATTATTATTTTTTTAATTAAAGGAAACTAGTATCAATGATGGTCTCAGTATTAAAAAAGAAAGAAAAAAAGCTGATTACTGTTCCCTTTTGTAATTCCACAGGATAGTTTTTACTATACCCACAATGTTCTCAAATTATACTCACATATATTTGCAAACACATATATTTACAATGTTTTTAAAAATTTTACTGAAAATCTCTGGATTAACATTTAATTTAGACAAATAATATTCCCCTTCTTGAAGTTAAAGGATGCCAATTAGAAGTCAATATGACCTAAAATTAAGGACAAATTTGTAGTAATAATAGGCCTTTATAAACAAATATTTAAAATACTATGATCAATCCATACATAATTTTCAGAAAAAACTATACTCTTCTTGACAGATATTATTGTTCTCAGTATTAGGCCAAAATAATCTGCAATTAAAAATTTTATTTCAAAAACTTAAAAAATCTTTCCATTTCTGGTCACCTAAGTTTGACATACATGTTAGTTTTCTTTTGTTTATAATCAGCAGTTCATTCAAATAATGCAATTCAAAAAGTATCTATTCAAGGATAGGTTGGCAAACTATGACCCATGAGTGATATTTGACCTTCTACTTTTTTTTTTTTTTTTTTTGGTACTGGAGATTGAACTCAGGGGCACTCGACCACTGAGCCACATCCCCAGCCCTATTTTGTGTTTTATGTAGAGACAGGGTCTCACTGAGTTGCTTAGCACCTCACCATTGCTGAGGCTGGCTTCGAACTCACGATTCTAAGCCTCCCTAAGTGCTGGGATTACAGGCTTGCGCCACCGCGCCTGGCTTCTGCATTTTTATAGGGTCTATCAGGTAAGAATAATTGTTACACTTTAATTTTTAAAAACTTTTTTTATGGTAAGGGGATCAAATCCAAGGCCTTGTGCATGCTGGACTGTTATTCTACCACTAAGCTATGTCCCCAGCCTTTTTAACTGTTTTTAAACAGTTAAAAAAATTCAAAAGGTTAATATTTTGTGATGTATAAAAATTAAGTGCAATTAAATTTTAGGATCCAAGAATAAAGTTTTATTGGAACCCCACTATGCTCACTGTGCTTACTCATGTACTGTCCACGGCTGCTTTTGCACTATAATAGTAAAGCTGAGTTCCCAAAGCCTACAGTATTTACAATCTGGCTTTTTACAGAAAAACTCTGTTGACACTGGGAGGAAAGATGAAACATTTCTAGTGGCTTGAATAAAAAAATCTACCTTTTTTGCTACTTGGGGGAAAATTTAGAACTGGTGAATTAAATATAATTAAAAATAACATCTAACAGTGGCAAAATGATAAAATAGAAAAAAAAGGTGCAGTCTCTACACCTGTTCCAGTTGTTTGCCAAAAATGTCTTTTCCAGATTATGACACGTTTGCATTTTTTTGTTTAAATATTTAAACTGTTTTTATGCATATCATATATTTAGGATTATGTTCATAGCCACAAGCTTTTTCTTTTTCTGACTTAAGCTTTTTAAAATTTTTTTTGTATTAGTTCTTTTTACTTATATATGACAATAGAGTGTATTTTGACATATTATACATACATGGAGTATAACTTCCCATTGTGTGGTTGTACATGATGTGGAGTTACACTGGTCATGTATTCATATATGAACATAAGATAGCCATAAACTTCCTATAGAGATACCTATACTTTAATGACTTTTTTAAGTTGGTTCTTTTTTTTTTGTTGTTAAAGCTGATATATATTTTTTAATTATGGTAAAATATACATAATAAAAAGTTTATTATTTTAACCAGTTTTAAGTGAATAGTTCAGTGGATTATGTACATACACATTGCTAAACAAAACATTTGCTTTTAAACTGTTGCTTTATATCTAGTTCTAGCAGTTACCTAATATAAAGCTTTCCAAAACATTATTTTCATAGGATTGCAGAGCCAACCAATTTCTATTCATTTCAATGAGCAAGATTATTTTTACAATAATAAAGCCAAGTAGTTCAGAAGTAATAATTCTTTTCAGACAGTGAGGTTTTTTTTTTTTTTTTTTTTTTTTTTTTTTAGTTTTTAAGATTAACGTTAGTCAATGGGTATATGGATTCATGGATTCAATTAATATTGATAATATCATTTATGGTATCCTTTCTTCATAATTCTTCATAATTATCATACCTTTTAAAGAAGGTATAGTGACTATCAGCTGAATTTGAACTATTCATTATAATACCTTTTATTTATGTTTATTAAAATAAGACATGCTTTCTTTATGAGGAAGAAATAAAACATGTTATACTCAGTAAATTAAACAATTTTAAGCCAATTTTGAAAATACCCATTCATAGCCACATGATGGCACTAACATTTCTTAGTAAACAAACTAGCAGATTTCATACTGGTCAAATTCATTTTCTCCAAAAAAATGTTTGTAGAAAGTACATTATTCAAAATTGAAACAATAGCTGATGTTTAATATCACAGTTAATGAGGACTTAAGAAAACACATTATATATCATAATGTATGACTGCATATAAGCAAATCTTTCTAGAATTTGAAATTAATTTCACATTTCTTTTGTTTTCACATTTTAAAAAGTGAGATCTTCACTGAGAGATCTCTATATTAGAAAAGTCTTATGTAAGTTAAATATTTAATGCTACTTTTAAAAAGGGGTATTATTTAACATACTATTAAGTAATACTAATAAGTAATAGCATACTATTAAGTAATAGAAACTAAAAGCAGCAAATCTATTACAATTCAGTTTATAATTACAATAAATTCAGTGGCTATATCCTATGTTAATGAACTTTCTGATAGGGATTTCTCTTAATAATTAGCATTAATATACTAACTTCATACAAAGAAAAGATAAGACAAGGGACTACAGAGGGAATGCAGTAAAAGCTGACGAGAGTAGTGGTGTCATTTATGTCTAGCAACAGTATTGTACTTTGCCAAGCAGAAAACAACTATATACTGATCTTGCTAAATTGTGATTGTTTGGAAATGATCAGATGAAGAAACTTTTTTTTCCCCTAAGCCCTAAGTTCACAGCAGGAAAAGGCAACAATAAAATCTGAGAGAGAGACAAGTAAAAAGGCCAACAGAAAAAATTCATTCACTAAGTTTTTTTATTATAATAACATAGAATGAGGAAAGTAATTTAAAAATCAAGATGGGAAAGCAGAAATTTATTTTTACTATTTTAACAATCTACAAGTACTATATCACTGCATTTAAAAAATTTTTGGCTGAGTTTCAACCTACTATAATATAATATTGAGGTTTAAAAATATTTGAGGGCTGGGGTTATGGCGTAGTGGTAGTGTGCTCGCCTAGCATGCGTGAGGCACTGGGTTTGATCCTCAGCACCACATAAAAATAAAATAAAGATATTCTGCCTGCCAACAACTAAAAAATAAATATTTAAAAAATATATTTATTTGATAAGGAAGGAGAGATGTAGCATAATAATAAATTAATGCTTGATTTGAAATAAAAAGTCCAGGTCACATTATGTGACTGATTAACTATAACTTTGAGAAAGCAACTAAAGTTATCTGAATGTGCTTTCTTAAGTAAAATAAAGATAATACTCTGTGTATTAATTAAACATCCTATATAACGTATAACATGAAATGTGTGTCGGAAAAAAAATCATTTCTCAGATGTGATGCTAGATTTTGATGATCTGAAAATATTTTAAACAGTACACTGATTATTAGTATATTTTCAAAGACAAGCACACATTATTTCTCATCTGTGATAGTCATGAAATTTGCAAGTTTTAATTATAATTATTCAGTTAACTTGGCACTAGGAAAAGCTAGTATTAGATACAACACATATTTTCCCTATTATTGACTAATTATTTCCAAGTTGATGTAAAGGAAAGTTTAATGTTTTTCAAAGCAATTCTTTTTAAATAATAAATTGCCTTGTTTACTCTTTCCCCATGAATTTTAAGGCACAGATGATTTTAGATTGATGGCTGGAATACCAAATAGCCACAGGACAAACTTAGCTATTGAGATGGCAATAATGATGATGGTAATGATTAAGAATTACTAGAGAAAATACAAATTTGCAAACACTTAGATAAATTTCAGATTTTCTAGGCAATGTCCAAGAGGGAAGATTTGCTATGAAGTTGTGTCATTGTCTGAATGATTTATCAGGAATATATATGTCCTTTTCTTCTGTTATTAGTTACTAATAGTAAAATTTGATGTGGAGGAAGGTGAAAGTGGCAAGACTCTGAGATCACTACATATTATCATAATCAATAGCATCTTCATCCTCATCTATATGTTTCTAAAAAGTCTTCAATATACTTTCATTTCATACTAACCCATTAGGTCCAAAGTTTTCAATTCTGCAAATATCTCAATGAAATTAATATAAGTGCAACTAAACTAGGTTGGAAGTCATAATGTAGAGCTTATATATCCTTTCTATTTCACACACACACAGACACACATTGAAATGTTCTAATCATTTACCTATTACTTTTCTCAAAAGAATATAACTCTAAAAACATTTATTTCAAAAGTTACTATAGAGGAAAATATGTTGCTCAATTTAAGTTTTTAGAGGTGTCCCACATCTGGACAATGGAACTTAATGGGTTAAGAACAATACTTTATGAGGGAGTCAATGCAGGTCATACTATCTATATTTTACTGAGACTAAGGTTTTACTATGTTATCTATATTTTACTGAGTATACTAAGGTTCAGAAATTTTGAAAAATATCTCCAAGTTCACAGATTACAATTGCAGCAAATAAGAAGCCACATCTTTTTCAGTTCTTGTGTATAGCTGTTTCTATCCAGCTTTGGAGAGTCCTTCTAATTGTATCCAAGAATGTAAGATAATAAGAGACACTTAGCCAGGTGTGGTGGCACATGTCTGTAATTTCAGCAGCTTGGCAGGCTGAGGCAGGAAGATCATCAATTGGAGGCCAGCCTAAGCAATTTAGCTGAGTGAGTGAGGCTCTAAGCAGCCTAGGGAGAACCTGTCTCAAAAAAAGTAGGGTGGTGGTGCTGGAGATGTAGCTCAGTGGTAAAAGCCTGGGTTAAATCCCTAGATGAAAAAAAAAAAAAACACAAAAAAACAAACAAAACAAAAAAACAAAAACAAAAACAAGAGACACTTTGACAGCTCTGTTTCCGTTATGCTGAAGAACTAATCACTAAGGACAGGCTAATTAAAGAGGGTTAGAACATTACCTTATATTCTATAGAAAGCACAAATTTCTCTGCATGATTTATTTATTACTGGGTAAATGAGAATATTTATTTATTTCTCTGAATATTTATTTATTTCTCTGCATGATTTATTTCTTACTGGGTAAATGAGAATAGTGGTAAATTCTCTCCATGACTGTGTACTCAATAGACTATGGTATCAGTAAGCCTCACACAGAAGGTTACTTGTGGAAGGTGGAATGAACTAACACTGATGATGAAATAGCTTTTTTTTTTTTTTTTTAGCTCTAACACTATTCTAAAGTTGTCCTCCACTCATCAGCTGGAAATAAATCCAAGACCCGTCCCCTCATCCCTAGTGCATGCTGGAAACAGTATATAGCACTGAGCCCTATGCATACTACACACACACACACACATACACACACACTCACCCCTACGGTGTACATATATGTATGTGTATATGTATATATGTATGTATGTTATACATTCATGATACATGTATACCTATAGTAAAGTCTAATTTATAAATTAGGAAACATAAGAGCTTAATAACTAATAAAAATGGAACTATAACAATATACAAGAATAAAATTTTCTAATATTTGTTTAGTGCTACAAATTTCCATTTAATTATTTATTTGCTACATCTCACGAACCTTGGTATTTCATTTTCATTCACTTCAAAATACATCCTAGTCTAGCTTTTGATTTATCTTTACACCAAGGGTTATTCAGAAGTTATTTAGTTTCCAAGTATTTAAAGACTTTCTAGCTATTTTTCTCTTACTGATATCTAATTTAATTCCACTGGGGTCATACAGCATGCACTAGAAGATGTGAATCCTCTGGCTTATTTATTTGTTTTACAGTCCAGAATATGGCTGATCTTGGTAAGCATTCTATATGTACCTGAGAAGTATGTGCCCTCCTCTTTGGTTGGGTAAAGTATTAAATAAGTCTTCATTATTCATTAGGTCAACTGAATGACAGTTTTGTCTATGTATTTATTTATTTTCTGTCTATACTTTGGTAAACCTTCAGACAAAGATGCTGAAATCTCTAACTACTATTATGGATTTGTCTATTTCTCATTGTAGTTCTATCACACACACAATAGCTCTCTTCTTTTTTTTTTTAAATATTGTTTTAGTTGTAGATGGACACAATGTCTTTATTTTATTGCTTTGTATGTGTTGCTGAGAATTGAACCCAGGGCCTCACACATGCGAGGCAAGTGCTCTACCACTGAGCTATAATCCCAGCCCCCACAATAGCTATCTTCTGAAAGAATTTCAGGTCCAAATCATCTGATACTTTATTCTGCACCACTTTTTTTAGACCATTCCTGACAGGCATATATTTATGGGGAAACAAATTTATAAATTTTAAATTTATTTATAATTTTTAAAATCAATAAACAATATTCGTATGAATGTGTCAAAATTTAACCATTCTTCTATTTCTAGACATTTTGATTGCTTTTAATTGCTCACTATAAAAGACTAAGATTATCAACTTATGGCCAAATCTTTGTTCATATCTTAATTTCCCTAAAAAACAAAAAACTCCTCAAAGTGGAACTGTTCAGACAAAGCACATGTAAACTTTGAAAGTTTCTCAACCATTCGGCATAACTGCTCTCTATTAAATGGAAGCATTTAAATTGTTTACAATCAGTAGTGTGTATTTTGGGGATGTGGGGGGTGTTGCTTTCCACTATAAGTAAACTTCCTCAGAAGGTATGTGAAAAATCAGAAATAACAAAGCAATCACCTTCTACCTTTGATAATATGGATGCCCGCTAAGCCATTGAGGGCACAAACTAGTTGTCGATGTGCTTCTTCACACTCGGTTCCACATTTCTTCTGCAAAGAAGTCAGTAGTTCTTCCATTGTCATGGTGCTTAAAGAAAAGGCAGATTGTTAAAAGCTAGAAATGAAATCCTAACTGTTAATTCAGTGGGAGAGTTAAGTTACATCATGCAAGCTGAAGACCACAGGACTCTTAAAGAGTCTATATGATAGCGTCAGCGTTGTTCTTTTTAGCTCCATTTTACATCTTGTTAACTTAATTATTTTGTACTCTTATAGCAAACATTCTTCTAGCTGATCTCATCATTCTTTAATTTTTCCCTTGTTTAGTCAAGGGAGAAAGGAACTAGAAAAATATTCCTCAAACACAAAGTACAATATGATATATTTGAATGCCAGGTATGGTGGCAGACGCTTATAATCCCAGTGGCTCAGAAGGCTGAGGCAGGAGGATCACAACTTCAAAGCCAGCCTCAGCAACTTAGCAAGGCCCTAAGCAACTCAGTGAGACCCTATCTCTAAATAAAATACAAAAAAGAGCTCAGAATGTGGCTCAGTGGTTAAGGGTCCCTGGGTTCAATCCCCGGTACCAAAAAAAAGGGACAATACGATATATTTGAAAGGTACAGGTGTCAGACTGTAAGACTGAGTCTGAATTTCAGTATTGCAATGTAATTAACTAACCTCCTTGAGCCATCTTTTTAGTCTATAATTAAAAACAAAAAATCCTTCATGGATAAGGTCAAATGTCACTTCCACCAGAAAACTGTTTAACTTTAATCATGCAATAAAATTGTTTTGATAGCAATCTGTATGTATCTTTTATGACATTTGTCAGGTATGCCTTATATTATAGAATCTATCATCTTTGACAGTTTCCCTATTTGTCTATAATTTACTTAAAGGCAAGAACAAAATCTAATCCTCTTTATATCTCTTATGACACCTAAGTGAATTTCTTTGCAATACCAGGTACTAAAAATAGGCCAGTTTCTGAGGTACAGTCTGATTTGCAAAAATATTTCTGGGGTGACAGAGCATTATGGACACAAATACCTTAATGATTTTGAAAGAAAAAAAATCAAAGAGATACAGCTAGCACAATTAAAAAGAAACTATTCAATGGTAATCTAATTCCCTGATGTGAGGAACTAAGAAATATAATTAGAACAAAAGCCTTTTAAATTTGGTGTACAGCCAAAAGAACTTGAATTTAAAACAAAAACAACAACTAAAAAAACCCCTCAACAATAGTCCTAATTTTAAAAGAAATTTTCAAAACCATAAAAATCATTTTGATTAGATTCTCGTTCACAAATAAGATTTCATACAGAGAAAAACCACCGCATGACTAAAAATAACTGACAACTTAATCGTAAGTCCCTGAATAAAACTGTGGTAACTGCTTAAATATTGTCTATTATTATAATCTTATAAACCACAGGATAAGGAAATTAATAATAAAACCTTTTTTGGAGTGGCAAGAACTCTCCACGAACAGCCTGTGGGTGGCAGCAGGCCTGTCTGAGTCTCAGCAATGGATAGAGGATGGAAGTGACAGTCCTTCTGTCCAGGCTGCTGAGCTTGAGGGCCCAGTCAGAAATCTTCCTGAGTTTTACCACTGCATCTTGGCAGCACACTTCATGCTGACGGTGGTAGAAATGTCTTTCCACAGGAGAAAAGTGGAGCCAGTGTATTTCTTCAGTCTGAGGTGGTATCTGGATCTGTAATGAGGAGTTAAAAATAAAAAGACTTTACCTGAAAATTAAACTTTTCATCCCAACTCCATTTTTTTTTTAACTAATACCCTTAATTGATTTAAGCATTATACTGACTTGGTCAATCACATCTTTCTTTGCAGACCTCCACAGTATCTTGGCAATAAAGCTATAGAGGAGCTGAGGATTCTTCTTGCAGTAAGGGCGATAAAGAAGTCGAATCCACCAGTGTTTGACACAGTAAGGTTCAATACCAAGAAAGACCACTAAACCAAAAAGATCTGAAAAGAAAAAAGCCAAAAGCATACTGAGAATAACTTATTTATACTTCTTCATTACTATTTTGAATAAGCACTCCCACAGACATTACAAAGCTTATAGTTCTGTCAATGAATTAAAATGCATAGGTGATATAGAGAATATTCTCTTATCTAAAATTCCTCATAACCTTTGATCTAGTAATTCCATTTCTAGGAAAAAGCCCAAGACAATAATAAAAAATATAGACAAGACTTAGTGACTCTTAGCAACATCTATAGAATAAAAATGAGTAAAATGAAGAAAAATAGGTAAACTATAAAACAAAATATTGTTCTTTTAAACAAATAAAGAACAATAAAACAAATATTGTTCTTTTCTGATCTAGGCCTTCCATTTGTTAACTTTAGTGCATGGTCCTTCTTATATATCTCTTGATTGGGCACACTCAATATTGTATTTTGTTTTCCTCTATTTAATATATCCTAATAAGCAGTTTTCCATATGTTTATTTGTGATGAATATCTTAACATAAAAACTGCTTAGGATAAAATATTAGGTGGGGGAAAAATGAACATAAAATTATGCATGCTAAGAGCACAAATATATTTATATAGAAAATACTAGATGTGGTTTTGTCTTCAAATGAAGATTATGGGTGAGTGTAATTTACTTTGTTTTATGTATACATACACACATTTTTAACAAGGAGCATATATTCTCTTCAAAAGGCATAAAAATTATGTGAAAAAATGCCATAATCCTTCCTATAATATCTATTCAAAGATAACAAATACTGAAGTTGAATTATGTTACTTTTATGGTTCCTGGGAATGAGTAACATCTGAAAGAACCAATACATTATTGCTTATATGCTGAAATCCAGATTTGTATTTTAGCTCAAATCAATCCTATCGCCCATGTGCTACTCCTTCTTTGTGGTCTCAAAAGTGTCTCAGATTCTACCTGCCAAAATCAAATTCATAATCTGTTACCAAATATGTTTTTCTTCTAGTGTTATTCATGAGTGAATATTGTCTCCATCCATGGATTTACACATCAGAAATGTCAGCATCTCCTGATCTATCAAGCTTTGTTAGTTTCCTTATCCACTGTTTATTATTTCTCCAGGACAACCCTAGTCTAAATCCAAAGTGCTAGCATAACTTGCCTAGATTACTTATTATAGCCAATCAACTGACATCCTAATATTCATTTTGCCAGTCTTCTAAACCATTCTCCACACTGCAATTAGTGTTCTTTTGAAATAAATCTAACCACAAATGACCCCAAACCACTGCTGAATTCTTTCAATAGCTCCTCTTTTTCTTAAGAAAAATAAATGAGTAAAGTTCTTTATTATGACCTATAAGGTTTTCCACCATTCCATCTATACTACTCTATTCAATATCTTAATACATATGCTTCCCCCTGCTCTTTGTACTCTTAGCCACACTGATCCTCTTTTGGTCTCCTATTACCATATGATGTTTCTATCTTCTGTTCTTCTACAACAGAGAATTCTTTCCTTGTTTCTATACCTACTGTATGTTCTGGATCTCAGCTTAGTTGTCACTTCCTTTTGCATCCTTAGTATGTGATGTCTTCTTTATAAAATTTGAGTTAGTCAGAATTTTGTAATTTTCTCATTTGTGCAAGTTATCTTAATTACAGTTTAATATTTGTCTAAATATTTAATAAATGTCTCTTCCCATCTAAGCTGTAAGCTCAATAATGTAGGGGACATTGCCTGTTTTTGTTTACTATGATACTTCACAAAAACTAAATGAAACAAAAAATGCACTACAAAGAACTTATTTAAAAGTCAACATTCTCAAAGAAACTAAAATGAATAAATGACTAAATAACATAAATAAAAAATAAAACCAAAAGCAAAAGTGGAAGTAGCTATCATTCACTGAACATTTAACATCTGCCAGGTACTGTGTATACTTTATTCTAATTTATATTTAAAACACATTGTTTTACAAATGAGGAATATAAAGATATAAATGTTTAAGCAATTTGTTTATGAACATATGATCAATAAATCAAGATGTGAACCCAGGTTTAGATATTCCCAAAGCTTTGAAGTGTAGGCAGTTCTCTTGTCTACTGGACTTTGCAAGTAGACTGACAGTATTTCAGCCTGCTATCAGCAACACAGTAAAGGCCTGGCAAATTATGGAAAGAAAATACTCTACCCTCACTTCTTGCTCAATATGTGGCCAATTTGAGATTTGTAAGATTTCTTGGTTATTGCTAATTAATAGATCATTAACTATAATTTATCTCTGCGAGTTTAATATACAAATTCTCAACTGAGTTAGAAGTGGAAGGGTGTAATTTTGTTCCCCAAGGGATACTTCGCAACATCTGAAGACATCTGTTACGTTAAATGTAAGGTGTCACCCAAAAGGTCATATGTGAGTCAATGCAAAAGGGTTTAGAGGTGAAATGACTGGGTTTTGAAAGCCTTAACCCAATCAGTGTGCAAACAGAACTCTAAGCCAGTAGGGCGTGGCTGGAGGAGGTGGATCCCTGGGGACACGTTTCTGGGGTTTATATTTTGTTGAGCAGAGTTCTCTCTCTCTCTGATGTAACACAGTAAGTCATGGGCAAGCTAACAATCTCAATACAACAACTAGAAAAAAAGTACAATTTTAAGAATGTATCAAGTTAAGATGCTAAAGAGTACAGAAGCAAAGAGGAAAAACAAACAAAATTCCACAAGTTTGGAAAAGCTGCTTTTTTAGGTGAGTTGGGGCATGCGGAAACTTTTGGGCATGATTATTTTATTATGGAAATACGCAAAAACTTTCCAAGTTTCACATTTTAAATAGTTTTATTATATGTCATTTATACTTCAATAAAATTCAAAAAATTCAAAAAAAGTTTTTAAAAGAAATTACTCATGAATTTTGTTAAAAAAACACAAAGCAATATCATACATCTTCAAAATAACCTACCCATGGAAGTGAGGAATTGTTCTTCATATTCTTTCAATTTTAGAATAAGAAAACTGTAACTCTGATAGTTACTTTTTCTATATTCTTTCAGTTAACTTTTGAGATGAATAAGAACTTACTAATACCTAAATATATTTTTTTGCAGTTTTCAAATGTGAAAACAGACCACCAAATTAGGCTGTTTAGCAAGTTGGATAGGTATCTTAATGTAACATTCAAATTATGTGACTATTTAAATATATACTTATAACCTTTCTAGCAATCATTTTCCCCCTAAAAGTAACATCAAAAATTTACCATTTTTCAGGTCATAGTAATAGATGTTGAAGTTTTTTGTTTTTGTTTTAAAGCACAGTGAAGAGTTATACTGTTGGAATCAAACACAATACATAAAAAACCAAATTTTTAGAAAGGCAAATTTGTTTTGATCAGCTTTTTCGCTGCTGTGACTAAAAGCCCTGACAAGAAAAACTTTAGAGGAAAGAAGGTTTATTTGAGGGCTCATGGTTTCAGAGGTCTCAGTCCACAGACAACGGGCTCCATTCCTCAGGGCTTGAGGTAAGGCTGAAGATTACGGTGGAAGAGTGTGGAGGAGTGAAGCAGCTCACATGATGACCAGAAAGCAAAGGCCACTCCCCAGATACAAAATATATACCCCAAAGGCATCTCCCCAATGACCCACCTCCTTCAGCCACACTAAGACCTGCCTTCAGTTACCACTCAGTTAATTCCATCAGGGGATTAATTCATTGATTGGGTTAAGGCTCTCATAACTCAATCACTTCTCTAAACCTTCTTGCATTCTCTCACACATGAGCTTTTGGGGGACACCTAATATCTAAACCATAACAAAGATGAATAAATATTACTGGACTCGAGGTACATTTAAATTTTATAATTTCACTACATTTTAATGATAACTTTTCAGGAAATTTATTATATAAAATAACATTTATTTAAACTTTCAAATTTAAATATTCACAAATTGAATGAAAGTTTGAACAATGTGGCATTTTTCTATGGCCAAACAGTATGACTGAGATTAATGTAGAAACAATGTGTGTGTGGAAAAGAAGAAAGGATTAGACAAGAAAGAATGGTTGAGGGAATAATGGTATATGGATACAGTGTGGCATTACAAAGCTATTAATGTTTTGTAACTTTAATAATTAGTAAAACTATGATCTCACTACTTATGGAATCAGACAATGAACATTATGGTTCCTATTTTTTTTTTTTTTTTTTTTTATGGTTCCTATTTTAATAAGACAGCAACTTGCAATTAATTCTTACCCCTACTTTATTTTTTGTCAGATCTTTCTATTTTCTACCGACCACTCTGGAACTCTAAGTTCAATTCAGACCAGTATCTATAATTTGTAAGTAAGTGCAATAACTGCTATCAGGTAATTTCTTTAAAAACAGAAAAATCACCAAGTTCCTTTTAAAGAGATATATGCTTGAAGCTATTAGGAGTGAACTCAAAATACATGTTCACTTAAACTACGGATTTCAACAAAAGTTAAGCATGATAGTATTTTTCCCCTCAAAAACAGTTTTCAAATACATGCAAAATGTATGAAAACCATACACTACCCTCCAATCCTCTCTGTACTGGAGTGCCACTGATGCACCACCGATTAATTCCACTTAAACGCTGGGCCATTTCTGCAGCCTGGAGAGACAGAAATATGAAAGAAAAAAAGTCACAGGAAGAACACAGAAGTCAGGAACATACTCATGAAACAGTCCACAAAAAGTTAAAGTTCAGGTGGGACACTCTTGCTTTTATTTAACAATTATCATGCCCAATGCCGAATGTCATCAATGGGCTATCGTCCTATATAGTAGTTCTCTTGAATGGAAGGCTGCCATGTGCCACCCTAAACTGTAGGGATATTTTAAGCATGCAGAGAATAAAAAATCTTGAATGATTAGAACATCCCCTACACTACACTCCAGATGTAAACCTCTGTGGTAGGGGATATGATACATAAAGTCAGCTCAGTTTAAAGACTGGTCCAAGAAGACAGAATAAAGATAAATGATAAAGGTGGAATCAAAACTCTGGCCTCTAATGTAGCGTTTTTTTTTTTGCAAACCACTGATCTTTTGACAAGTGAGACCAAACTGCCAAAGCCAACTTTGGCTCAAAGCTATCAGAGCCAATATGGTGAACTTTCTAGTCAGCAGAATTTCTTTAAAAAGTCCTTAAATACCATTTAGTTGATTTGCAACACACAGAAACTAACAACTTAATCAAATATTTATGAATATTTCCATATAAAGCAATGATTCACAGAATATCAGAATAATTAAAAAAGGTTTGTAGTACATGAGAAAAGAAAATGTAGAGTGTTTAACAGAAAACTCTCAACTAATATCAATACTGAGGGTTAACTATACATTAGGTATTAAACTTTTAAGTACCCCTGATTCACTTTCCCTTTCTTCCCCAGTCCTCAAATGATTTCGCAGACTCTTACTTTTACTGCAGGACATTCAACCATCTGGGCTTCATCAAGGCAGATCCTCCACCACTCCACAGCTACTAGGGGGCTGGGAATGGCCATATACCGCTTTTGGTTCCGAAGGCGACGCCCATCCTCACTATTGCTATGTGGGATATCAACATAGTTTAGTTCTGAACGAAGAACATCATAGGTAATGATAACTATATCCTGCTCTGCCAAAAAATGAGGCTGTAAAAAGCCATGTTTCTTCACTCCTTGATATACCTAAGGAAACAATCAGCACCAACACAGTTATTGCAGAAAAACTTGAAGACAAATGAAATATTCATTTATTCATATCCTTACCGAGCCCTTTCTATTTGCCAAAGATCATACATGCTATGAGACAGATCACATAACTGTATAGGGAAGGACATATTTTAGTGTGGTGGAAGACAAATAACAGGAGCAATGTACAAGGACCTATAACAGAAGTAAATGGGTTATCATAGCAGTGAGAAGAACTATTTTGTGGCTGAGAAGGTAAAGTCAGAGGAACTGAAATTTGAGGTATACTTTGAAGAACATTTAGGAGTTCTTGTAGGTGGATTAAAAAAAAGAAAAAAATGATGGGTAGGTAGATGGAAACAACAGCTGTGTGAGAACAAAATGGTATGAAAAAGTAAGAGCTATTATTTACAAAAATGCCCTTCATGTTTCATATATTGTGCTAAGCATTATTTTCAAACATCAACAATTCCATTAGTTGTTGTTCTTACTCCTTCTGCCCCACACACAGAAAAACATCAAGTGGTTTGCTCAAAACTGAAAGAGGTAAGACTCAAACCAAAGTTTTTCCTATCCACACAGAACAGAGCTTCTCCATGGCAAAAACTGCTTTATTTTTTTTTACTGTATTTTCTTCTATGCCTAGATAGTGGCTGAAATATAAGAAATCTACAATATTTGCATGGAAAGAAGGAAGAATAAAGGTAGAGAAGAATACTAATATTAGTAAACAATAACATTGAATGACCATTTACTATTTGCCAGCATTTTATCATATCATTTAATCTTCATAATAGGTCTGTGACAGGATACCATTTTCAGAACTTAGCACAGTTCCTGGCACATAATAGGTGCTCAATAAATATTTGCTGAATGAGTAAACTTTTGTTTTACCAATGAGGTGAACAAAGCTTCAGAGAATGATTCTGGAGCTAAAAGATCACAGATCAGACAGACACCTGCAATTATGTAATGCTGCCTTTGGGTTGTATTTCTCTCTGAAAGCATAAATGCTCACACTGACTCTTTTTCATTTGTATGATCAAAATTTTTTTTAAAAAGCCTTCACATCTTTATACTCAAAGTGCTTTTGATGCCTCAGATTCTTAGATCAGAAAAAATAGTCCCTTGATCTATATTTTATTTTCAATTTCCTTTTAAAGCTCTGATTTAAAATCACTATTATATATCAATAAGTTAATTTGATGGATAAACAATGAAACAACAAAGATAATAAAAACTGTTACAAGAACAAAAGTTTACATCTTTCTATCCCTCTTTAGCCCACACTGCCTCACCAAGACTCGAAGAGATGATGACCTCACATGCCGGTTGATCTCATCCACCCACTGGTGACAGATGGAACTTGGAGAAATGATCAGAGTTGCCCTTGTTGATACTGGATCCATTGCAACAAGGCAGTGGGGGCAGTAAAAAGGCTTAATCTTTACATTCTTCTCTTCATAATTCACACATTTTGCATGTTGCCAGAGGTGGCATTTCAGGCACTGAACACGAGGCTTATGGTCTACCTGGTCAAGTTCACCACAGATGCACTCAAAGTGATAATCAGAGGTATTATAGGGACTCACAATATTAGAATGTGGCATCTCATTACCACCAAGGTTCAGAGATTCAGTATGGTCCTCTGTTTCTTGTTCTTGTTTGACTTCAGAGACACATGTACTTTCAGACATGGTAATATCAGTAATTCCAGACTCACCAGTGGCTGGACAATGACTTTGTGAACCAGGATTAATGTTAAGCTGACTTTTTTCTTTTTTTGATGGAACAAACCTTTTCCTCAATTTACTACGATTTTTCTTTGTCTTATAATAATAATAATAAGGATCATCATCATCATCATCAGAGGTGTTAGATGGCAAGTATTCAGAATCTGTGTCCTTGTTCCCTGCTTTTCTGGATTCTTTCTGAAGTTTCCTTGGACTTCCTACTGTCTGTGAATAAAATATAATTTAATTAACTTATTTCAACACAGCTATATTCTTGAAATTCAACTCCCAACTTCATGTACATGTTTTACAAAAAATTCAGTGGCTAGTCTTTACTATCTTTTTTTTCCTGAGGAGAATCATTCCTGATAAATGGCTTCTAATCTACGTTTCTGTAGTCTGCAAGGAAACAAGGAGGCTCTTTCCTGGACAGTACAATTTGCAAAGAATAAGATCAGAAAAATAAAGGAAGCTACTAACATGTTGATATTAATCTCTTGTAATATGTGCATACTTAAATTGATGAAAGACTAGTGGTTTAGAGTATGTAAATATCCAAACTCAGGCAATCACAAAAGAACCACGTACTAAAAAAAGTAAGTTAATTTACTAGGCACTACAATTAACAAATAATTCCTTCTACCTTTCCCTTTCCTGCCTGTGTCATCTTGCAATTATTTGGTCTCTGGTCTCAACAGGTCCCAGGATAGTAAAAGTAAAACAATACTACAGCAATGCCTGATAAGAGTGTATAATATATGGGGGTTAGACAAGCAGGTAGGTGATTGGACAGCTTCTTTCAAGTGGTTTCAGAACTGAGATCAAACAGGAGTTAGGATACCTAACACAGAATCAATGGTATTAACTGGAGAATTTTTTTTTTCTTTCTTGGTAACAGCAGGACTGATAAAAGCATAATTAACTACAGTATTCTATACTGCCTGGGGATAACACTGGAAATTATCTACTATAGGAAATAATTTTTTTCTATTTTCTTATACAGTAACCAAGTTGATGGCTTCTTAATTAACTTGTTATCATTAGTCTTTTACTGATTTGTTTGCAGACACTGTATCTATTTTCCTAAAATCAAATTGAAATTGTTGGACCAATGAAATCAACTTTATAACCAAATGCAAAAATTTTATAAGATAAGCCGGGCGCGGTGGCTCACACCTGTAATCCCAGCACTTAGGGAGGCTGAGACAGGAGAATCGCGAGTTCAAAGCCAGCCTCAGCAACGGCGAGGCGCTAAGCAACTCAGTGAGACCCTGTCTCTACATAAAACACAAAATAGGGCTGGGGATGTGGCTCAGAGGTCGAGTGCCCCTGAGTTCAATCCGTGGTACCAAAAAAAAAAAAAAAAATTTTATAAGATAACATATGGAAATGAGAATTTTATATTAAAGATTTGAACTGTATACAATGTGATATGCTAATTTTAGGTATTATAAGTATTTTTAAAGTGTGCACATTTTAACTAATGATAGCAGCAAGATGAGAACAGAACTAACTAAATTCCTAAACTCCTAAATTCCTAAATTCTGTATTATGTTCAATCAACAATTTTATAATTCACACCTACTTGAGTACTTGTGATGTGCTAAGAATTCTTCTCTGGATTTAATGGTAACCAAAATCAAGTTTCTACTTTTTCTTAACTTTTTTTTTTTAAATTTTTAAATCTTCATATATAAGAGCTTCATTGTCATTGTCAAAGTGAGATTTGTCAACTTATTCTGTAAGGCATCACATAGACATCTAGGTACTTAATAAATGCTCTGGTACCTGCTTTTTTGTTTTATCACATATATCCTCTTCCTTGTAATTCTTTCCCAATGTAAAAGTCCCAGAGAAACCATGGCCTTTAATCTGTTTTACAAGACCTTCAAAAATTAAACATTTCAGCATCCGTTTCAGAAGACTTCGGTTTCGCTGAACATCGTATCTATATATAGAACTGACATATTTGTAGATGGAAAGGATGGAAACTCCTTTTTTCCCATTCATTTCTTTCACAGCTGTCAGGATCATTACCCGTGTAGCTAAATGCAAAAGAATATCCTAACTCAGTCAAAATAAATAAAAATGAAATGAGAAATATAACTCAGTTTGGTTTAATCTGTACTGAGGACTGTGTTGAGAAAAATATAAATCAAAGATTTATTACTATACAGTAACACTTTGAAAAATACATAATAAAAATTTATCTCAATATACTAAAAAATCACTGTAAGAAATAATTTAGGGAAGAACTATTAAGGTCAATTTATTAATATTAAAAAACAATCAATTCAAAATTATAAAAGAAAATTATCACAATTACTTAGTATATACTATCATTAGTTAGGGAAACATTGATTTGCTAACAAGAACCTAACATAGCTATCCTTGTGAATAAACAAGGCTGAATTCAAATTATATGCTAAGTAAATTTAAACAAAAGAGACTAAGCAAGAACTACCTGGATCAAGTCAAACAAAATAATATTTTTAAATTTTTTCTTAAGATATTGACTTGTAATTAAACCCATTTATACAATGTATAAACAACTACAAAAACATTTATTCATACCAATTACAAGATATCTCTAAGAATTACAAGAACTATAATGAAAATCACTTTAAGAAGGCATTTTAGGAAATATACTTACGGGGGCACTGAACTTTTTCTTTTGGTTCAAATTCCATATTCTGGGTTTCCATGGCTTTTACTTTTCCTCCAAAACAATGTGATGGGATGAAATAATTCACCATTTTTCCCTGACACAAACAACATTCAGTAGTCACATATTTGCTTCCAGTATTCTGAAGTGTTTATTAAAATTAATACTCCTTCCATTAAGAAAATGCAAAACAGCTGAAAATAATTATGAAAGAAAGGGCTAAATACACTAGTCATACATACAAACCTTATTTTTTATTTCAGAGCCATCATTTTTTAAATACACGCATATTTCAGGACAAGGACTTAAGAGTTTATTTCATCTAACAATCTATTTACTAAGCTATCTATAACTTTTAACAAAGTTCTAATTGTTAGATTGTAAAATTTACATATTCGAGATTAAAGTAATTTTTTAAAATAGCAGTTTTAATATATTCAATGTTAATGTGGATCTTTGTAGTAGTAACAAAATACTTGAGGAGTCAGTAGTACTTCTGCAAAGGAGTTTCCTTGCCAACTACTTGGAACATTGGTAAGTGATCATATATCCTCTTCCTAGTTGGCCAACATCACTTGAGAAAACTCTGCCAGGTCACAAACATCACATTCTCTGTGCCCACTTGAAGTTAACTAACAACTAATATAAATCATTAGCCACACAGTGAACAGAATTGACTTGAGTGCCAAGCAAATGTTCAACAAATGATGCCTTTTGAAAACATATGTCCCCGGTTTCCCAAGCACTACAGTACTCCACCTACCTCAGGAAGAGTAAGAGCATCTTGTTTGACATCTTGTCTAGTATGCGTCAGAATTAGAGCCAAAACCTCCACTGTCTTTCCAAGACCCATCTCATCTGCTAAGATTCCACCAAGCAACTGTGGCCCAGAATGTGGGTACTCACGGATGATGCTAAAGAAAAAAAAAAAAAAATCAAGCAAAATACATCATAGTAATGTATATAAAAATTACATTTTCCTAATTAGTATTCATAACAAGAATTGGAAGAAATGCACAAAAGCCTAAGTTTATTGAAGTTGTATTTAAGCATGTAACAATGCAAATTCCTACATCATAAATATAAGAACTGTAAAGAGATAAATAAATAAATAAAAATAGTAATAGTAATAAAAACTATCTGGGCTAACAAATAAGTTTACAGAAACAAAAGTGGTATTGGTAAATACTCATCATTTTTTTCTCTTCTACAATTAAACGGAAAACATGTCTGCTTTCTTTCTGTGACCCTTATGGATAAGTGAATAAAAATAAGTATGAAGGGCAGTAACTAGTGACTCATTATGTTTCATGACACCTAAAACTCTTACAAATTGATAAATTCCATGACAAATCTAAAATAGATTTTACATAGTAAACAAAATAAATTTTACTTAAAATAAAAATTTCTCTTTAAATCTTGATAACTAAGCACCTTATGTCTCTTCTGTTGTATTCATTTACTGAAAAATGACAAGCACTATTAATTCTACATCTATCCTATCTAGAAAAATGTCTAATAAGACTTTAACTTAGTATTCCTTTGGGGTACTGCCAAAACTGAGAACATGTTACTATTTCATACAGTTTTACACTTATTTATTTTTATTTTTGGGGGGTACCAGGGATTGAACTCAGGGGCATTCAGCCACTGAGCCACATCCCAGCCTTATTATGTATTTTATTTAGAGATACTGTCTCATTGAATTGCTTAGCACCTCACTGTTGCTGAGGCTGGCTTTGAACTTACGATCTTCCTGCCTTAGCCTCCTGAGCCCCTGGGATTACAGACATGTGCCACTGTGCCCAGCTAGTTTTACATTTATTTTTAAATCAAGCACATAAATAAAATTTTGCCTTACCAGCCTGTGTAAGGATTATAGAAGAGTTTCAAACCATCAGATGTAACAATCTCTCGCCATAAGTGGTGCAGAGGACTTTCTAAAATAAATTAAATAAATAAATAAATAACCATAAGAATGAATTTGTTTCCCTTTCTGTTAGATAATCACATCAAGTGAAAAATAAGAAAATAGTCTTGATACCTTGGGATACTAATTTTGGAGACCCATGCTGTGTTTTGAGCACAAATCCATATAAGCAAGTAATAAAATGAAAAAGTTAACTGTAGCAAATTACACCAGGTTAACAGGAAAAAAAAAGCTAATGTATATAATCACTTTCTATCTTGTATATAACCAATTATTATCTTGTATAAATCATTCAAGAAGTTCCATAAAGTTTTAAAATAACTCAGCAGACATATACTAGTATGCTAGTACATTTATCTGAATCCTACCTGACCTCTTATATGGGTCAGAGAGTCAGGAAAGGATTATTTGAGGAAAAAATATCTAAAAGCATAATACTTAAAAGTACTGAGTTTGTTACCATAAGAATCTTCCATCATCTTTCTTCTTACTATTTTAACTTGCTAAAATCAACTTCCAAAGAGGGAGTATGTCTCTATTATCAGTAAAACCCAAGCAATCTTTTGTCACATTCCTTAGGAATTAAGAGATGAAGTAGGAACACAGATGAACAATGTTTATAAAATGAAAAGATTAAAAGATGAAAAGTTTAAATGAATCATAAGAGACAGAAAAATTGCTAAGTAGCACATGGAGATTTAATCAACAAAATGTTGTTTATGGACAAAAAGAATGAATTACTGACACACACAGGATGGATGTATCTCATTATGCTAAAAAAAAAGCATATTTTCCCCCAAAGTGGATGTTTATTATGATTTAATTGTTTCAAAAATAAGCAGAACTATGGTCACAGTGGTTGCCTCCTGGTGGGGTTGAAGTAGAAAAAATGGGTGATGAGGAAACTTTCAAGGATGATGGCAATAGTTTACATCAGGACTGTCTGATACGAGCTATAATGGTAACTGCATATTCAATTTTAATTTGTAATTATATTAACAAATAAAAAGAAGAAAAACTACAGGACACTAAAGAAAGAAATTGAAGATCTTAGAAGATGAAAAGATCTCCCATGCTCTTAGATAGGCAGAATCAATATTATTAAAATGGCCATACTACCCAAAGCACTATACAGATTCAATGCAATCCCAATTAAAATCCCAAAGTCATTTCTTATAGAAACAGAAGAGGCAATCATGAAATTTATTTGGAAGAATAAGAGACCCAGAATAGCCAAAACAATCCTCAGTAAGAAGAGTGAAACAGGAGGCATCACAATACCAGACCTTAAACTAATTACAAAGCTATAGTAACAAAAACAGCATGGTATTGGCACCAAAATAGACATGTAGACAAAAGGTACAGAAGACACAGAGACTAACCCATATAAATACAATTATCTCATACTAGACAAAGGTGCCAAAACCACATATTGGAGAAAAGATAGCTTCTTCAACAAATGGTGCTGGGAAAACTGGAAATCCATATGCAGCAAAATGAAACTAAACCCTTATCTCTCACCATGCACAAAACTCAACTCAAAGTGGATCAAGGACCTAGAAATTTGACCGGAGACCCTGTGTCTAATTGAGAAAGTAGGCCTAAATCTTCATCACATCAGATTTGGCCCCAACTTCCTTAATAAGACTCTTAAAGTGCAAGAAATAAAAGCAAGAATCAATAAATGGGATGGATTTAAACTAAAAAGCTTCTTCTCAGCAAAAGAAACAATCAGTGAGGTGAACAGAAAGCAAATTTTTGCCATATGCACATCAGATAGAGCACTGATCTCTAGAATATATAAAGAACTCAAAAAACAACACCAACAAAACAACCCAATAAATAAATGGGCTAAGGAGCTGAATAGAAACTTCTCAGAAGAAGATATACAATCAATAAACAAATATATATCAAGAAATGTTCAACATCTCTAGCAATTGGAGAAATACAAATCAAAAGTACTCTAAGATTTCATCTCACCCCAATCAGAATGGCAGTTATCCAAAATATAAGCAACAATAAGTGCTAGAGAGGATGTGGTGAAAAAAGTACACTCAAACATTGCTGGTGGAGCCGGGTGCAGTGGCGTATGCCTGTAATCCCTGCACTTTGGAAGGCTGAGACAGGAGAATTGTGAGTTCAAAGCCAGCCCCAGCAATGGCAAAGCACTAAACAACTCAGTGAGACCCTGTCTCTACATAAAACACAAAATAGGGCTGGGATGTGGCTCAGTGGTCGAGTACCTCTGAGTTCAATCCCCAGTACCAAAAAAAAAAACATTACTGGTGGGACTGCAAATTGGTGCAACCTATCTGGAAAGCAGTATGGAGATTCCTTTAAAAACTTGGAATGGAACCACTATTTGACCCAGCTACCCCACTCCTCAGCCTATATCCTAAAGACTTAAAAACAGCATAGTACAGTAATGCAGCCACTTCAATGTTTATAGCAGCACAATTCACAATTGCTAAACTGTGGAAGCAACCTAGATGTCCTACAATAAAGAGATGAACAAATAAAGAAATTGATATATATACACAATGGAATATTACTCATAAAAGAGAATAAAATTATGACATTTGCAGGTAAATGGATGGAATTGGAGAGCATTGTGCTAAGTGAAGTAAGCCAATCCCAAAACACCAAAGGCCAAATGTTCTCTTTGATTAGTGGATGCTGATACATAAGGGGGTGGGAGTGAGGACCATGGGAGAAATGAAGGAACTATGGATAGGGCAGGGGAGAGGGAATGGAAGTAGCAAAAGTGGTGGAATGAGATGGACATCATTACCCTAGGTACATGTATGAAGACAAGAATGGTGTGACTCTATCTTGTTTGCAACCAGAGAGATGGAAAATTGAGCTCTATATATGTACTATGACTTGAAATGCATTTAAAAAAAAATAAAAAAAATTGATGATTAAAAAAAAAAGTTCACCATAAAAACCCTTAATACTGGCTGATAGGAAACAGTAATAAATGACATTTACTGGAAGTTATGAAGTTTCTTGTAGAAGAATAGCAAAATTCTTATCTAATCAGATTCTAGAAGCAATTATTAACTGGTAAATCATGTAAATAAATTTCTGAGTTTTTAAAAATTCCAATCAAGTTTGTGTTCATTTTGGCAAGAAACACCCTAAACTTTTCTGAATGAGAAAAACCACACATTAACTTGTAGATTTCAATTTTGAAGGATTTCTTAGAAAATGAATTTGTTCATAATAATACCTATTCTACCCTATCTTTTCAATATTCCTTACTTAATGATTAGTGCCACCCCCCCACCCTCAATTCCTCTAACCAAGGTGCCTTTTGTTAAGCATCTTATACTTGCCACCAGTAGGAGTACTTCTAAAATGCTCTTGCTGTAGCATCCAGTTGACAGCCTCTCTCTGGTACGGTCTCAACACAGGGGTCAATGCAGGATGCTGGACATCCACTTGTATAGACAGTGTTTCTTGCTGATGTGCTTGCTTCACAAAGTGATAAAGCTCATCGATGTCCTGTCCCTCTGGCTCACTCTCTGACTCTTCCTCATCTTCTTCCAATACATCTGTAAATTCAAAAACAATGTAGTCACAACTTGATTTACTTTTTATTTATTTTTTAAAAATATTTTTTAGTTGTAGATGGATACAATACTCTATTTACTTATTTTTTTACATGGTGCTGAGGATTGAACCCTGTGCCTCTCACATGCCAGGCAAGTGCTCTACCACTGAGCCACAACTCCAGTCGCTTGATTTACCTTTTATAACAAGCAATTCTTATCCTAAAAATATACCACATACTCACTCAATTCAGGTCTTGTTCAGTGTGTTTTACAACTGGAAATCCCTATTAATTCTTCATTGATCAAAAATCTACTCACTTTTCCCATGGCATTTTCTTATGTTTTCTCTGACTGGAATTAAAGTCCTATGTGCCCACCCAAGACTTTGGATATGATAATACATTGTAATCTATCTGATATTGCAATCATTTATGTGTATCTTCCCCACTGAGGAAAAAAGGTGGTCTTGTTTTCATAACTCTTCAGAGAAGCTGACATACCTGGCCTATTTTGAGTATGTAATAACCATCTCAGGAACTGACTGTGAATATCTTCTGTAGTTTACAAAATGATAACTGATTTCACTTTTACATCTAAACAAAATATTTATATGCAGGCCAGGCGCGGGGGCCCACACTTGTAATCCAGGGACTTGGTAGGTTGAAGCAGGAGGTCACAAGTTTAAGGCTGGTCTGGGCGACTTAGCAAGACTCTGTCTCAAAATAAAAAATAAATCAAAGAGCTGAGGATGTAGCTCAGTGGTAAAGAACCCTGGGTTCAATCTCCAGTATTGTTTAAAAGAAAAAAAGATATATATGTTTAATATATATATTTATCTCCACATGCAGATATTATTTTTCTGTTATTAAGACAAGAGTTCTCATTCTATTTCTTATGCCAAAAAAAGGACAAATTTTTGGTAGAAGCAATCACTAATTAGGAAACAAGTACTTAACATACAACTGTCAATTTGGAAGAACATCTAATTCACTTGGTTGGCACAACTGTCCTATTCAAGAAGATTTGTGCTTACTCTAACATGAACAATTAAATAAAAACTCTATTGGTAAATTTATAAGCTCTTTCATCTGATTCCTTATCAAAAATATCTTTCTTTCAAGGTGAAGTGAACCATTTATTTATGAATTGGTTACAAAGAGGTCTATATAGTTTCATAGGACATACCTAATATGCTCTACAAGTAAAATATTACACCAATTACATACCTCACAAATACATAGCTCACTTTGCTTTCAGTAAAAAAGAAAAAAAGAGAAAAAAAATGTATAGGATTTTCAATTACTGTATAATTAGGCTAGTTCTGTAATCTAGTACTAATATCTAAATTTGAGTGCTTCTTAGAAACCATGTTTCTAAAAATTCAAAATCTATTTTTTTTTAAGAGGAAGAATTATAGAATTTTTATCATAACTAGATATACTTGAAAGCATTCTAGATGTATATGAAAGCATTCCTGTTAATTCTGAAAACAGAGATTTTTTCCCCACTAAGTCTCTTAACTTCAAAATAATTTAAAAGTAGTAGTATTACAAAAGAATGTTCTAGAATCAACTTAATTTCTAACTAAGCTTAGAAATCGATTCCTAAAATACTCCAGTATGAAAATGTTCTAAAATTTGCACCTGAAATAATGTTGCCCCACTAATTCTCCTAAAGGAAGTTTGAGCTGTTTTTGCAATAGCACTGTTGGCCACACTAAGTCATACACACTTTCCCTTGGATACCAATGGCAGACATTCTGAAACTGCGATTCTGACCAAGGATACAATGTCCTGCCAAGAAACAGAGTGAAGTCATTTGGTCTTTATGGCAATCAAGCTCTTGACAACTGCAAAGGAGAGGTTGAACAAAGGCTGGCCAAGAATCTCTGGCTGTGATAAAATTTTGCACAAGAATAATACAAAAAATCCAACCAGTTCAGATCCATTTAGACTACCTTTCAACTTGCATATTACCTTGACAAATATTTCTTGAATGCTTACTATAAGCTAAGCACAGAGATAAGCAAATACAGTAAAATAAATTATAATAGTGAGGGCATTTTGGGTAAGTAAAATTTTGCCACACACTGTTTTATGTAGATCATAAAAAATTTTTTAATCATTTTTACCGCCTGTTTTTCTGGTTGTAATGTATAGGAGTTGAAGGAAAAATCCACAACTCAAAAGCAATAGAAATTTTAAAATTTACTTTAAAAATTACCTGGAATAATAAAATTGTATAACTTTTCCATCACTCTCTTCATGAGTTGATTAAACTTTTTCATTCTTGAATTTGCATCACTCAAAAAGTCTAGTTTTGCTAGGCCAGCTTCCAGAATATAAATGCCAACCTACAAAGAACAAAAATACTTAACCTTGGAATACATCATTCTTTATGAGGACATAAGAAAAAAACCTTCTTATAGTTTCATCATTTTTAAAGGTATTCACAGTATTTGTGCCACACAAGTACTAGTTATACACCTACCAGAACTCCTCCGGATGTTTTCATTTTCAGTATTATGCTAGATACACCAGTCTAGCTATCAGAAAAAAATACCTGCCTAACTGAAACCAAAACTGGGAGAATATGATGAGAACATCCAATTCTATCTATTAAGTCATTACCTCCTAAACTTGATGAGCATCAGAATAATTACTGAAGTTTGTTAAAAATGCAGATTTCCTTAGAAGATTCTAACACACATGCTAGTATTCTTATGAAGTTATGTTTAGAAATTTTTATTACTGGATCAAACACTAAAATGTGTCCAGTATGGGGAGATGCGGTGGTGAACCAAAATGTAAATGTACTATAAATGGCCAAAGCAAAAATCAAAATAGAAATGAGATTTTTGGAAGGTGTTTTTCTTAAAACCAACTCACAGATTAAGTAAACTCTGAACAGAATATTAAAGAATGACCAAGAGTTGCTAGGGAAAGGAAAGAAAACAATCCCAGTAGAGGGAATTGTGAGAGCAAATGGAAAGATCAGACAGACAGCAGAGTATTTGCAAGAAACAAATCAATTTGGAGTTTCTAGGACAAAATTAAAAATAGAGTGATGGAGTGTGAGGCTCAAAGCCCTATCAAAGGAGGGACTAGTATAGCAGATTAGAAAAATTATATTTAGTACTTTAGGTAGGAAAGAACTGCATGCATGGTGTACAATTCCAGAAACTAGATAAAGAATCTGAAAAGATATGATAGGAAACAGAAATGCTTAAATGACTGCTATAGTAAGGAAGAGATGATGAGGACCAAAAGAAGTCACTGATAGGAGAGATGGAAAAAAAGAAACAGGAGGATCACCTTGAAAAAGTGCACTAGGAATGATTAACTATAATAAATACATATTCTACACTTATTGAAAGCCCAAAATAAAGTGTATTTGAAACTTGATAATCAGAGGCTTATTGCTGGTGTTTCAGACCTTCCAAGTTAACTTTAAAATGAACTGCTAATGCAGAAGAACTTTAAAAGACACCATAGAAACTGAATACCTTGATAATGTGATTTCCTTCTGGTCTTTGGTAAAGTTTTATTCTTCTCTTCTTTTGCAGCCATCCCAAATCTTCCAACAGTTCACCAGTGAAGGATGATTCTACTCGAATAACTTTGTCACAAATGCTGATTGATTCTTTGAGTCCTTTCTCTTGTTTCTTTACCTCCTCACATTCTGAATGAACATAGATCAGGAACTCACTGCTTGACTCTGAACTCATCAATGTAAAACTCCTTTCAGAAAAATTTTCAATTAAATTCTGTTCAGGAAGAAGCTGAAGAGTCACTTCTCCCAGAAATGCTTTCCAAGAATTATCAAAGTGATAGGGAGAAATCACAATATTCAACTTAACAGAAGAAGAGGAAAAAATACCAATAGTTTCTTCTTTTTCACTCAATTTTAAGACACTCCCAGACTGTGAACACCTCTTCTTATCTCTGTGAACCACTTCTTCCTGTGGGCTGTCATCCAGAATGATGCAATGAGCAAGAGAGGATTCTGCACCTGGGCAGGGCTGCTCATCATCAGTCAAGGTGAGTGGTTCATTCCTTCTGTCCTCGTGCATGTTCCAACGAAGCTGTTGCTGCTTTTCTTCATCTACCTTCACTGGAAGAGCGCGTTTCCGACGGTTGCTCATTTTCACCTTCTTTTGGTTGGTAAATGTGAACTCTATGACAAATGAAACAGTGCACATACCACAAGAGGATTTTAGTATGTAAGTATTCCTTGATGAGAAATTCAGCATAAACTCAGGGTCCATAGATATAACATGAAATCTTCACAGAAGCATTAAAAAAAAGGTAATTTTTTTTCATTAAGTCAAATGTAGCTAAGGTACATATTAACCATAATCTCATGTATCAAATAAATTCTAATGGTTTTTCTGGTCTTTAATGAATATATTTAGTAAAGACAATTTGTTGTGTAAAATGTGTCCTAAAAACACATTTGATATGCAATGTATAAGAGTAAATCTATCACATATCCTGGAAATGTTTATTTGAAAATATATTATTAATACTTGCTACAGATTTTCAATTTTGTTTTATAATTTCAAATAATTAACCAAATATCACCTAAACCTTATATAGCTTAAAAACCCTTAAAATGTATCTTCTTTTTTAAAAGGGAAAAATGAATTGATACAGATTCTATTTCTTTTTATGGATTAGCAGAAAAATAGGATTAAAAAGATAATTTGGAAAGGAATAAGGTGGTGATAGCAACCAGGAGAAATGAGACAGACGCAGAAAAAGAAGAAAAAAAAAACATGGAGGAGAAAAGGAGTGAGGGGAGAAACACATGTATGCTGGTCATTTCAAAAGAGGAACCAAGGTTAAATGTAGCCTATATAAAGTATGCCCCAAATTACACTTTACTCACACAAAAGCCAATTCCTATGCCAAATGTAAAACCACTCAGATATTAAATAATAAAAGTCATAATGATGGCTGGTGCCTATTCCAGCCTAGTAGTTGGGGTGGGGATAGGAAGGATGCATTAAAAAAACAAAAAAACAAAAACACCAAATAAAATTTTCCTTCAAATGCAATTTAAGAAATATTCTCAATAATTTCATTTTTGAACTGTTATATGCATGTACAAATAAGCCAAAAGGAAATCCATTATTGTGTATAATTAATACGCACCAATTAAAAAGTTAAATGAAATACCCTATCAGATATTTGCTGAGTCTCCACTAAATACTCAGCACCGTGCTGTATTTCAGGGGAGGATATAAAATAAGCACAAATCAAGTTATGGACTAATGTGGAACAGAAAATAAGCTATTTTGGTTTCTTGATAAACTGAGCACATAGAGCAGCCTACAGTCTTCTACTCCTACTGACTCCCACCCCTACCTATGTGCTCCAAATACAGGAAAAGAATGAGAAATGTATTTTAAAGAAACAATTCAACATAGCCCTGTTGAAAATAAGACAAAACAAATTCACTAGGGAAATCTTAGCTGACCAGAAACTTTGAGAAGTTCCTAAAAACTAATACAGAAGGAGGAAGACTGAATAGCTAAGTGACAGCAGGAATGTATTAGTGGAAGAGACGGAGCATCATCCAGAGGATACCCAGACCGGATGGTGGTGAACTTGGTAGTGGAACCCAAGTGAATACAGGGTCACAGACACAGATCATCATGAGGTATCAACTAACTCTCTTTCTCCTAAAAGCAATGCAGCTGTAAATGGGGACCTATTTTTCAGTGACAGTAGTGCCTAAACTGAAGAGCTATCCTTTTGTTATTGATTATGGAAAAAAAAGTCGATGCAGCTATGTTGGATCCTCCCCTAAAGCAAGCTGCACAGCAATGAAAGGTAAAGCAGGGAATCTGAAGTACAAAGACAAACTCACAATGAACAATCAAACATGTAGAGGATACCAACAGGAGAAAAAAAAAATCAACAAAGACAATTTTTACCCAAGAAATAGATGGAACAATTTGCATCACTTTACAATCTAGATGGTCAATAACATCACATTCTTAGGGAGAAAACATGCTGTTTCATGAAACAGGAGCAGTAAGTGATAACACCAAAAAGATATGGCTATAAAAAATGTGTTAAGCAATTTTGGAAAAGCAAACTAAATTTTAAAATTTGAGAGAAGAGAAAAAAGAAAAAAAAAGAGTAGGCTGATTATTCAATAATGGCAGAATGAATATAATTACAGAACAAATTTTAAAATGGTCCCTGAAACAAGTATATTCTCTTATAGCCCCTACATGACTCTTCTTGGTTTACCCACAACTTTTAACATTCAATCACTGAAAGTACTCAATCGCAGGAAATTCCTCTATCCCAGGCCAAATAGGATCCTTGTTAGCCCTTATCCCAGCTTATTTCAAGGAGACAGTTTCCAGGAACAACAGAGGAAGGGGGAAATCAGAGTCTGGTAGTCTCTGCTGAATTAAGGAAATACTTTAAAATTTTTAAGGCAAAATACCAAATAGGATGGAGGTGCACACACAGAGAGCTCTGAAGATATGCAGAGGAGGATATACTTGAGTATATGAAGATAATGATTTATATTTGTGGATGAGGGAAATAATCAAAGCTGGAGAAAGGACCACCAGAAATAGGTGCAACAGGCACTGGGGTTGTGGCTCAGTGGTAAAGCACTTGCCTGGCATGTGTGAGGCATTGGGTTCAATCCTCAGTACCATATAAAAATAATAAATAAAATAAAGGTATTGTGTCCATCTACAACTAAAAAGCACCCCCCCCCCAAAAAAAAAGAGAGAGAGAGAAAAGAGAAGAAATAAGTAGAACAATCTCTGCAGCTCATATCGCTGGGAATAGTTTACAGAAACATCCTTTTAATACAGGAGGTAACATGTAGAATTCTCAGCAGAATTGCCTTAGTAGTGGGCCCAAGTTAGCTTTAGACTAATGGCTAGAAAGAAAACAAAACAAAAATTACTCATTTAAAAAAAAAATTACTCATTTTGAATCTAATTCTAACAAGCCTTAAAAACAAGCACAAAATTGAACAAAATGTCAAAAAAAAAAAATATCACCAGGTATAAAAACAAACAGTAAAGAACTATGACAAGGGAAAAAAAAAAAAGATCTAGAAATGACACAGATGATACAATTACCAGATATAAACATTCAGTTATTCTAAATATGTTCAAGAAAGTGGAGGAAAACGTGAAGATAATGAAAAGAAATGGAAGATACACAAGAAACTCAAGTGAAATTAATATAGATGGAAAAATAATATCTGAAATGAAAAGATGAAGTATGAGGCTAACAGAAAGACATGGGGAAAAAAGCAGACTGGGTTCAAACACAGTAACAACAGCAACTAGTGGAACTGAATTAAAGGGATAAACAAAGACTCAAAACAACAAACAGAGCACTCGGTTCTACTGGAAAATGTCAGACAGTCTAACACGCAAAGAATTGAAATCTAACAGGAAAGGGGGTGAAGGTTAAGAAAAAAATTTTGAAAACACCATGCATGAAAATTTTCCAAATCTGATAAGAACACTATCAACTCAGAAAACCAAAAAGCTCAATGAAAACCAGTAAGGGCAAATATATGGACAACTGCAGCAAGGTACACCATGATTCAATTGCTGAAAAGCAACATCTCTCCAGATTAGTTTTCCTGCTCTGATTTTCATTATTTCTCCCAGCCTAGAATTCTAAACCCAGCAAAATATCTTTTAAAAATAAAGATGAAAAAAGACAAAACCCAAAAGAAATGATTACCTACAGACCTATATTGTAAGAAATGTCACAAGTTTTCAGGCTGTTTTAGTCAGCCTGTTCATGGCTGTGACTAAAGGATCTCACCAGAACAATAATAGTGGAGGAAGAGTTTATTTGAGGGCTCACAGTTTCAGAGGTCTTAGTCCACAAAGGCCAGATCCATTCCACAGGGCTCAAGGTGAGGCTAAACATCATGGCAGAATTTGTGGCAGAGAGAAGCAGCTCACATCATGGTGATCAAGAAGCTGAGAGACTCCACTCTCCAGATACAAATATATTCACCAAAGCCATGTCCCAATTCCCACCTCCTCCAGCCACACCCTTACCACTTCAGTTACTCCTATCAGGGATTAACTCACTGATTAGGCTAAGGCTATACCCCCATTATTTCTCCTCCAAACTTTCTTGCATTGTCTCACCTATGAGTTTTTGGGGGATACCTCACATGTAAACCACAACAAAGGCAGAAGGAAAATGATATTAGACACAATGAAATAAAAAGCATAAATAAAAAGTGTGTGTAAATATAATTTTCCTTATTTTCAAATATGAATAACTGATTTTTTTAATTAAAATATTTTATTCTATAAACATTCTAGCAAACAAAAATAGAGAAAAGAGTACAATAATATAATTACCATATAACATTATGTTCATGGGCTGAAAGATTCAAAGTATCAAGATATCAACTCCTTAATATCGATTGATAGTATTGGAGTAATACCATTCAGAATGCCAACAAGTTTCTTTGGGAAAAACTGACAAACTGGTTTTAAAAAATATACTGAAATGCCCAGGATCTAGAAGAATCAAACAATTTTGGAAAAGAATAATAAAGTTGAATGAATTACACTTATTCCAAGACATATCAATAGTAACCAAAACAGGGTGGTAATAGTGTAAAGACAGACATAATATCCATGGATAAAGATAAAATGTTTGGTAATTGACCCACAAATGTATGGTCAATTGATTTTTGAGAGAAGTTCAAAGACAGTCAACAGGAAAGGTATATCCCTTCCAATAAATGGATATCCATACAGAAAAAAAGTGAACCTCGAGCTTTCCTTCATAACATATGTAACAGTCAAATCAAAATAGATCATAAACTAAAATAAATAGCTAAAACTAGAAAACTTCTAGTAGAAAATAAGTGACGAGTTAGGTAAAAAAAAAAAGACAAAATTTTAAACAGGACACATGCAAAAAGAATCTGAGACTATTAAGAAAATGATGAATTAAGCTTCATTACAATGAAATACTTTGGCTTTTCATAAGATACTGTTACGGAAATAAGAAGACAAGCCACAGATAGAGTTAATACTAGGAAAACAAATATCTGATGAAGGATTTACTTACAAAATATTTAAGGAACTCTGGCAAATTAACAATAACACAAATGACTTTATTTCAAAAGTGGGCAAAAATTTTGAACAGATACTTTCACCAAAAATGATCTATAAGTAGCAAATAAGCACATGAAACTATCTTCACCATCTTCAATCATTACAATATAAAGTCAATACACAAATCACAATGAGATGCCACTATATATAACACTAGAAAGGTTAAAATTTAAGACTGAAGATGTGCAGAATTGAACTCTCAAACATTTCAATATAGCTTAGTCACTTTGAAAGTCTGTCAGCATCTAATAAAGTTAAATGAGCTAAAAACTGGAAATGACCCAAACATCCATCAACTGCTGAAGAGATAACAAACTGTGGCATATTCACACAATGGAATGCTATTCTATGATAAAAATAAACAAATTGGGCTGAGATAAAGCTAGTGGTAGTGTCCTTGTCTAGCATGCACGAGACTCTGGGTTCAATCTTCAGTACCCTCAAAGGATATAACAAACTATTGACGTATACAACAGTATGGGTAAAATTTCAAAGCATTATGCAAAGGGAGACAGTTGTGAAAGACTACATACTGTATGATTCCATTTACATGCAAGTCTAGAAAAATGTACTGATATAAAGCAGATTAGTGATTAACAGAAGCCAGAAATTGGGAAAAGGTAACTGATAGCAAAGGAGCAGAAGGGAAAGATTTGGGATAACAGAAATATTCTATGAATGGTGGTTACATAACTGTATATGTTTATCAAAATTCATCAAATTGTACACTTAAAATAAAATTTTCTAATATTTAAATTATACCTGAATAAAGTTGATTTAAAAAGCAAAAAAATAAAAGTGCGAATTAAAAATTGTAAGAGAATATTAAGAGCAGCTTTATTCTAATAAACTTGAAAAATCTAGATAAAACATAATTTCCTAACAATCTATAATGAACAAACTGGTCCAAGAAATAGAAAATCTGAATAGACCAATAACCGTAAAAGAATTAGAAGTGGTATTACTTTCCTACTTAAGACCTATTCCTTGCTGACAGAACATTTATTTAGGAACACGGGGGCCCTGTGACTCAAAGAAGGATGGTATCCTCAGCAGCCCAAGAAGTAGTTCTGTCTACTATTGGCCAAACCAAGCCCAACTGAGTAGCACAAACTAACTGCAGATATTCAGCTTAAAAAAATATATATATAAAAGTATTACTAAAAACTCAGTTTCTTAGTCTCACTAGTTGCACTTCAAGTACTCAAAAACTACTGGTATAAAACATCCAAATAGCAAAAGTCTATCAAACAGTGCTGGTCTAAGCCAATCATGAAAATTTCATTTATGTTAGTCAATGCTTAGTTTATGAATACATGAGCGATGGATTATAATTAGTCCCTGACAATGGTAATGACTTTTTAACCATCTTCTTTTATCTTGGAGAAATAATACAAAGAAAGCCTCTAATTCTTAAGTGTTAATTGTCATTATGTTCTCCCCAGAACACAAGTTGGAAATTTGAAATTGGATCACTCTACTGGAACCCTAATAATTTAGGTTATACCAGCTTATCAGTTAATTACGCCATCACACACATGCAATAAAACACAACACCCCAAAGTTCAATGCCTTGAAACAGCAATCATTTTTTTCCACATAGATCTGCACGTTACCTGAGGGTGGCTGATGTAGGCAAGGTTTCTAGAAGTAGTTTGGCTCTGCTTACTGTAGTTCTAATTCTCCTCCTGAGATAGAAAAAGTATCTCAGGAACGATCATATGGCAATGGTTGAGGTGTAAGAATACAAAGCCAGTCACACAAGTACTTTTCAAAGTGCTTCATACATCAAAACCACTAAGGTTCCATGACCTAAAACAAATCACATTGATGGATACAAAATCAAGATGTAGGGAAATCTACTATACTTCTTTACTGGGTGGAATTTTATACGGCAAACAGCAAGGATATGGGTTGGAGGAATTTGGGTCAAAAATGTACTGTACACTTTTGATAAAGTTAGTTAACTTTAAGGTATAGTTTTCATATTATAAAATTTTAAGTGTACAATTTGATGAGTTTTGATAAACATGGTATAGTTATGTAACCACCATTCTAAGAACTTATCACACACTATGAAACCAAAATATGAAAGCTCAAAAAACAATGGTCCACAGTCACATCTGCAAAGCAATGTAGCTTACAGAACAAAATGTGAGCTTTGAAGTCTTAGATTCTAATGCCAGCTGATTTTAATTCCAGCTTTAGTATTTACTAACTACATGTCAGTGAAATAGTAAACTAACCTTTCTATGCTAATTTTCTCAACTCTAAAATGGGGATGACAGCAAAATTGTAGTTAGAAATAATTGAAGTACAACAGCACAGTACCAGAATTTAGCATGTATTCACAATGTGATAGATATTATCATCTTCGGAGTCCTCTAAACTACACTTTACAATAACTAAACTTTGAATGGGGACCATAGATTGGTGCTTCTTAAATTTAACTGCACTTTTAGAACTTTTAAAAACCCTAGGTAGCAATCCAATTAAATCAGAATGTCTGGGTTTAAGACACAGGCACTATCCTCATTATTGTTTTAGGCTTCCTAAAATATTCCACTGAGTTGCCAAATTGGAGAAACCTTATTACGTATAACTAATTGCCTGCTGAAATGCATTTCTTTCCTTCCAAAGTATAGACTAGTTGGAATATAGCTACCCAGCTTATTAAGGCCCCACGACTAGTTACAGCCAATGGAGTATGTATGAGTAGAAGCAATATGTCATTTTTAAAATTTTAATTTTTTGTGTGCCCATATTTCTTAAAATAAACATGTAAACCGAGAAACTTATATCAGAACATATTCCTTCAATTACTAATTCATTCTCTGGTAAGACCCATGCAGTGTCTTTTAAATCATGTATGCCAGTATAATCTGTACATTCCTTTAGAGGTTTGCTTTCAACTTGATTCTTCTAACATTAGAAAGTCAAGTTATTTATTAATAATAATGATTAAATTGGAGAAAAGTAAGTACTAGGCATTCATGAAAGATTCTCCCTTTGTTCAGTTTTCAATGGAGCAAAATTCATGATTAAAAAAAAAAAATCTGGTTGACTCTTTCCCTAAGGAATCTCTATCCAGAGATAATGTCTTAAACCAAAGAGATATTATTTGGTCAAAGATAATTCAGGATCAAAATGATAATCAGCAGCTAATAAGTACTGGTGAAATTCTATACATCTGTAACCCAATCCCATTACCTTCTCCATGTGTCTTCATACCTTTTGAATCAAATCTTTGATGATTGTACTTCTTCCTCCTCCTTAAATATTAGTGTTTGGGTAAAATGCGATTACGTGAAATTTTCTGTGTGGGTCACATTTTACCGTCCTGCATTTAAATGCAAAAAGCCTTCTGAAAAAAACACCTTCTCACACTTTTTTTGCCAGTCGCTTTCCCAAAATTCCCCAGAAAGCCTTCCTGCCATGTATAACTGAGGGAGTTGATTTAAGGGTCTCTCAGGCTTGATCCTAACTGCTCCTGTTCACTATGAGTTACTTGAAAGTTGAGAAGGAATAGTATCCTCCAAAGCCAGGTCAGTGCCAGGATGTGAATGATATACAAAATAAGGCGAAATAAAGATCTCTAACTCCGTATGTTCCTTCATTTTAAGAATCTGCAGTACTTTACTCACATTTCGTTTTAGAAGTCTCTTTAATTCACATTCTATCAGACTACAGATAATAGAAAATTATTCTTTACTAACGAGGCAGAAAAAACTGAACAAATTGTACCTTTAAAGAAAACAAACATGGACTTCTAGAAAAGTAAACAAACTTACTAAGCGCACACAACAAATGAGTATCAAATTAAGAAAATTTCCCTCCAAATGATTTATTTCTTCATTAAATGATACCCAAATCCTGAATTATAACAATCCATGAAGGACCATGGCTCAGGCTAAGAAGGGCAACTAGAAGTACACATTTGTCATTTTGCTGTCCAAGGTGTTGGTTTAGGCAAAGTCCAATAATTACAAAGGACTTGAAATCTCTTAGGAATCCAGTATTACCACAATTTGACTGTACAAATGTTATGGATCACTTCTACTGAAGGGAGTTTCATCATTCCTGCTATCGCCCACTGGAAAAATTAAAAACAGCAGTAACGACTTCAAAATTGTTATTTGTTCAGTGAAAGTTTCAAGTTAATTTCAGTACAAGTAGGAAAACATCAGACATCTTGGGTTTCTACCTCATGCAAATGTAGAGCTGCTTGGGAAAAGAGCCCAAGTTTATTTGCCACAATTTAATAATAATGTATATCTCACAGAGATCCTCAATCATCAGATACAATCACACCTTCCTTCATGAACCCGGCTACCACAGTCAAATGCACAATGTGCAAGAGTGATTTTGAATGCAATGTAATTAATCTAACTCCACAGGTAACAGAACTTTCAGTCAGACTAACTTGGAAGTCCTTGCCTCTCCCTTTTAACTATACAACCCCGCGCACTGAGAAGCCGGGAGGCTGCCCAGTGCCAACCTCCAGGGGGCGTAAGTAAGGTGTACAATGACACCCAGTTATCTTGTCCAAAGACCAAAAAGGTTACAGGAGTCGGAGCGGGGCTGTGAGCCGCCGACCATTCCTAGCAAGCTGGGTAAACAAGCCATCTCGAGGCCGACGACTGCGACTACCGCCCCTCGGGGAGTGAAGCTTGGTCTCCACCACACACCGCATACGGCAGGCCCCAATCCACCGGCAGAAGCACAGCCTCCTTTCCCACGCCCCCCGCCTTCCCCCGAGAAAGCCGCGGCGGTCCAGAGGCCCGCACGTCTGGGATGGGGAAAGGGTCTGGGAGGCTCGCGCTGCCGTTCCCCCTCAGCCCTTGAGCTTCCCGGGCTCTGGGACAACCCAAGTCCTCTCTCCGAGGCCCTGGGAGGCCAGAGACGTCTTCCCTCCGCAACCTCTGACCCCTGACCCTCCATCACCCAAGTGCCTACCTAGGCTGGTTCTTCAAGCCTGTCGAGTGTCTCTGCACTAGACCCGGGTCCCTCTACTTCCCTTGCAGACCTCCGGCAGGCATTCGCTGCCCACCGAACATCCGCCTGAGGTGGGCACGCGCGCGGTATGCTGGGTAGTGTCGGCTTTCAGGGGGGCCCAGAAACCACAGCGCCCGGCTACCGGGTGCGCGCCGGAGCGTGGGGTCAAAGTGAACGCCCACGTCGGAGCGCCCCGCCCTCTGTCTCCTCGTCTGGCTTCAGGCGTCTCTTCTGCGCAGGTCCACTGAGTTAAAGCCCATCTAATGTTACCGTGGGAATCTCGCGATAGCTGTACGCAACCACTTTATAAAATACAGGATTGAGCCGGCCGCAGTGGCGCAAGCTTGTAATCCCAGCCTTTAGGGAGGCTGAGACAGGAGAATCGCGAGTTCAAAGCTAGCCTCAGCAAAGGCGAGGCGCAGTGCTAAGCAACTCATTGAGACTCTATATAAAACACAAAATAGGGCTGGGGATGCAGCTCAGTGGTCGAGTGCCTCTGAGTTCAATCTCCAGTACCAATAAATAAATAAATAAATAAATAAAATAAAATACAGGATTGGCTGGAACCTTGAAGGAGGAGGCGGGGCAATAAGCAGATGTAGGCGGGGCGCGGGCCACCCCCTGAAAGCAGGAATGGGTGTACTTTGTGTCTTTTATTAAAAAGCAGAAAAGAATTCATCAAAAGCATCTATTTTATTGCATTGGGAGAACAATTAGTAATGAGGTATGAATGGAGCTATTAGTAATAAGGTACGAATGGAGCTTATCTCCCTCAAAAAATGTTAAGACTTAAAGAAAATGCCAGTAAATATTTGAAACTCAGAGACAAACGATGTGTTAATTACGCTGAAGCTGACTTCATATCTTAACCTATTTTCTCCCTCTTTTTCTCATACAGTTAAGTTTACACTTAGTTAACTTTGGCATAACTCAGAGGCTTCAGGGCCAGGAGCCTGTATAACAATCCCAGGAAACATTGGACTCTCACTGATTAGTGAGTACCTAATGAGGACTCAGAATTTATGCTGTGGAAGGTAGTCAAGGTGTGTGTGATCGCAGAAGCACCGAAGTACCATTCTGCCTAGGAGCTCACTCCAGAATTACACTCATTGTAGTTGAGAGATTCCAAAGTAGTCCACATACTACTTGGTATAGACCATATCACAGATCTTAAGTAGCCTAAAAGGAGTCATTTACATAAGTCACAGCCTGTCAATTTAGATGGAAGTTGGTTGTCTTATCCAAGACTTCCTGAGTTAAGTTGGGGGCGGGGGAGGGGAGGAGCGCTGAGCTGAAATAGTGGGCCAGTAGAGTCCTTTCTTTTTGGATAAATGAGCATTTTATCAAATACAAGACATTTCTTCTGGAAGTGTAATTTGAAACTCAGTATTTAGAAGTATATTGTGCTATAGAATGTTTATCTTTGAAAGTTTTACATAAGTTCTTACAATTGGAGCAGGAAATAGAGTTCGTAGTTGGGCTGAGTACTGTTGGTACCAGGCAGAAATATTTAACAGTAAAGCCTGTGTCATTTCATTTTCGTTTACCTCGATTGGGGTAATTAATAGACATAATTATGGTAATCTTGTGCAGTATATTAAACTAGTTGTAAATTGTGTGGAGATGTAATTTTAAATATAAAGGTGGAATTCTATATACTACCATTCAATTAAAATTCTTCCTTTCAGATTTTTCAATAGTATTTTTTAATCTTGTCTTTGCCAAACACCCTGTATATCCTTTGAAAATTGTCTCTATGGAATAATATTTTTCAATATTAGAATCACCAGAGCTCACTCCAGAAAAAATGGTTGATCATTGTTCCCTGTATCTCTGGTAACCCCCAGCTGCAAGACATCTATTTGCCCCTGACATCATTGACTTCGTCCACCTATTAGATACTAGCGATCTAATGGCATTAAAAAACTTGAATGAACTGATTGGACATAGAACGTCTTAATAGTGAACTCCAAGTGTCCATACAATTCAGCTGCTTCTTCTTGAAGCTGTATAGCATACCACATATCTATTGCAGTTTCAGTTCCAGACTGCAATAAAGTTAATATTGCAATGAAGAGTCACGTACATTTTTGGTTTCTCAGTGCATATAAAAGTTATATTTACACTATAGTCTTTGTAGTGCATAATAACATTATGTCTACAAAGCAACATAAATACCTTAATTTAAAAATATTTTACTGTTAAAATTGCTAATGATCATCTGAGCCTTCAGTTCAGCATAATCTTTCCTGGTGGAGGGTTTGCCTACATGTTCATGGCCGCTGACTAATAAGAGAGGTGGTTGCTGAAGGTTGGAGTGGCTGTAGCAATTTCATAAAATAGGACAACAATGAAGTTTGGTGCATCCATTGACTCTTTCATGAAAGATTTCTCTGTACTGTGCAATGCTGTTAGATAGCATTTTATCCACAGTAGAACTTTTGTTCAAAATTGAAGTCAGTCCTCTCAAATCCTACAGCTACTTAATCAACTAAGTTTAGGTAATATTCTAAATATTTTGTTGTCATTTCAACAATGTTCACAGCATCTTCCCCAGAAATAAAGTCCATATAAAAAACCATTTTCTTCATTTATCCATTAGAAGCAACTACTCATCCATGGACATTTTATCATGAGATTATAGCATTTAGTCACATCTTCAGGCACTGCTTCTTCTTTTTTTTTTTTTTTAAATATTTTTATTTTTAGTTATAGGTGTACATAATACCTTTATTTTTATGTGGTGCTGAGGATCGAACCCAGTGTCTCGCACATGCTAGGCAAGCACTCTACCGCTGAGCCACGACTCCAGCCCCCAGGCACTGCTTCTAATTCTAATTCTCTTGCTATTTCCAGCACGTCTGCTGTCTACTAAAGTCTTGGACTCCTCAAAGTCATCCGTAACAGTTGGAATCAACTTCTTTCAAACTCTTGTTAATGTTGATATTTTAACACCCTGCCCCCATGAAACACAATGGTCTTAAAGGAATCTGAAATGGAGAGTCCTTTCTTGAGGTTTTCAATTTATTTCAACCAGATTCATCAGAGAAATCACTCTCTGTGGTAGATATAGCCATTCAAAATAGATTTCAAAAAAAAGAGTCAAAAGTCAAAATGACGCCTTGTTTCTAGGCTGAAGAATGGATGTTGTGTTAGCAGGCATGAAGACATTAATCTCATTGTTCATCTTTATCAAGGCTTCTGGATGACCAGTTGTATTGTCAAAGAGCAGTAATATTTTGAAAGGAATCTTTTTTTTTGAGTAGTAAATCTCAATAGTAAACAAACCATGTTGTTATAGGTATTCTGTCATCCAGACATTGTTGTTCGATTTAGAGAGAAAAGGTAGAATAGGTTCAATACTCACACAAGCCTTCGGATATTTAGAGGAACAAATATGCTTTCAGCTTCCACTTAAAGTTACTTGTTAGTCCCTAACAAGACAGTCATTTGTTTAAAAAAAAACAATGCATTATATATATATATATATATTCATATATATAAAATTTATGGTGATCTATCTATATATCTATAATGCATATAATCTATAAATAAATCGAACAAAGACTGGTAGAATAGCGGAAAGGGAACAAGGGGTAGGAGGAGGGAAGGAAAAGGAGAATTCCTGGAGACTGAATTAGATCAAATTAAATTTTAGCTTGTATAATTATGTTAAAATGAACCTCAACTTTATGTATAACCAAAATACACCAATAAAAGCATTTTTATAAAGCACAGTATCTGTGAAGTGCAATAAAGTAAAGTTCAATAAAATGAGGTATGCCTATAAATGTAAGGGTGGGCAGTCAGACCACTTGTTTCCTTGTATGATCTCATTAACCAAAGTCATTACAGACCCACTTCTTTTTGACAGTAATTTTATTCTTGCCATACCCCTAACTTAGGACATCTATTTTACAAATGAATGACAAAAGTTGTTCTCACAGAGGGCTGGTTGAGAGGAAGTAGATAAATTAGTGTAGTGCAAATTTAACTTCCTTTGGGGACAAAAACAGGATAAATGATGATTTATTGATGTAGAAGTTTATATTTTGCAAAGCCCTTTCATGTTGATTTTTCCACTTGTTTCCAACAATTGAAGTTTTTTTTTTTTCATTTTTGTTTTACAGAAAAGTGATCTGAGACCCAGAGAAATTTGGTAATTTGACCCAGTTTAGCTTTAAGAGAATAAGTGGATCTAGAACTCCTCTTGACGTCTCTGTCAAAGATGTTGCCTCTTAGTTTTGAATCACGTTGTCTCTCAAATAATAAACAATTTCATCATCAGACTTACTGAGTTAGCATGGGCAAATTGAAGGTAAGAGGCATGTAATTATATGATGATAAAGAGCTATGTATAACAACAAAGATCTATTTTCTTCTCAACATAAAGATCACTTAAAAATGACTCAAGAAATCTATTCCATATTTTCCTTCCTTTGCCTGCTTTCTGGAAGTAGGTTGCCACCCAGTGTGATTGAGAATTGACAAAGATGACTCCTTCCTGTCCATTCCTCTACCTTCAACATATCTTGGAATTTCTTTCCCTTCTTCTGACAAAATGAAATGTTAGATTCACCAAAGTCACTATTTTAGAATTAATTACAAATCATCAAGAGGAAATAAAATTGAAAGTTAATAATTAAACCTATCAGGGGCTAGCCTTAGGGAAAGCTGCATCGTTTTGAACATGAAGATTTGTGTTCAGTCATATTCTTCCTGCCCCATAATAGATCCTGCTCATAATCTTGCATAGCATGTCTGACTCCTGATCCCATTCTTTTTTATTTGTTTGACCCAAAACCTGTCTTTTCAGAATAGCAGATAACTCTTGCTAGCACCAATTTTCTAAGACCCTATTTATTCATCATCCTTTCTTAGCATTACACACATTTTAGCGGTGGACTTGGACATTGTAATTCTTATTTCAAGGAAATGGAGCTCTGATCTAATTTTGCCCTTGACCCCAGGAACAGACTTGAAAAATATACCAATGCTGAAGTCTGTGCATGGCACTGCCCTTTACAGGGTGGAAGTTTTGGATAGGTTTTTCATTCCCTGGAATGTGTCATTTTAGTCCAATACTACTATAACTAAGCTTCCTTAAGATTTTAGATTTATTCTGAAAAGGTTATGTCACTGTTTTTGTACTTAAAATTGTTTGATAGTGACCCTTAAAATATTCAAACTATTTTACTTATAGGTCTCAAAATTGCATAATAAATATTACTCAGAGTTATAAGCATCAAAAGATTCATCTACAGTTTTCCCATTCCTGAATGCTCTGAGGCCATACTGATAAAAGTAGTTGTAAAAAACTAGGGAAAAAAAGGTAATGGTTGGGTGTCATTAAGAAAAAATACAGGCCAGGTGTGCTAGTGCACACCTGTAATCCCAGGGGCTCAGGAGACTGAGACAGGAGGATCACAAATTCAAAGTTAGCCTCAGCAATGGTGAAGCAGTAAGCAACTCTGTGAGACCCTGTCTTTAAATAAAATACAAAATAGGGCTGGGGATGTGGCTCAGTAGTTGAGTGCCCCTGAATTCAATCCCTAGGACCCCCTCCCCCCCAAAAAAAAAGGAAAGGAAAGAAAAAATACAATGTCTGAGTCCACTGCTGAAATGTGTATAATGCTAACAGTGTGATGAAGAAATATGGTCTTAGAAAATTAGTGCTAGCAGGGGTTATCTGTGAAAGGAGTGGTATCAAGTCAAATAAAAAAGAATGGGATCAGGGGTCAGACATGCTGTGTAGGATTACAGGCAGGATCTGTTAAGGGTCAGGAGGTACATTAACTGGACATAAATCTTCATGTTCAAAACCACACAGCGTTTTCCTCATGCTAACTCCTGATAGGTTTAATTATTAAATTTCAATTTTCTTTTTTTAATTGGTGATTCGCAGGTCAGATTTATTCCAAAGTATAAAGTTTTGTTCTTCCTTCCCTGCTGCAACATTAACCTGGGAACTGAAAACTCAAGCTGTGTCCTTTCTGCCTCTTATTGTTTGTGACACAAAGTTTGTAATCTACACAAAATGCTACACTGGAAATGAATTTATGGCATATGCAGAAGGGAATTCATTGTTTCTTTGTAAGCGTTTGTGTTGATGTGAATAAAGCAACGATTTAAATTAGATAAAACCAATGAGAAGTTTGAGGTGAGTTTGCTGTGTAAGGAAAGATGAGAGCTTATAATCAGTGCTTAGCAATAAAGGTAACCTGAGGTCTATCATTGTCCCTCCCCCCTCACAGTTCCTCTCACCTTCCATATCTAAGCTTTTTCCACTGGAGCATGTTTTTTCCAACTACTTTTGTCAGTATGGCCTCAAGGCATTAAAGAATAGGAATACTATTGATGAATCTTTTGATGCTTATAACTCTGAATGATATTTATTATACAATTTTGAGACCTACAAGTAAAATATTGTTTGAATATTTGAATATTTGAAATATATGATAGGATCACTATCATACATTTTTAGGTACAAAAATAGTGACATAATACTTCCAAAATGAATCCAAAACCTCAAAGAAGCTTAGCTATAATAGTATTAACCTAAAATGACATTTTCTAGGTCATGAAGAACCTTTTCAAACCTTCCATCCAGTAGAGGGCAAAATTAGATTTGAGCTCCATTTCCTTGAAACCCTGTTAAATTTCCAAACTCTTGGCTGGGTCCTTAAATCAACTTAAATCCTACACAATAGTAGTATGTGATTATCAATTATGTTCGTATGTCATAACAACTCCATCTTGGATGTGAGATCCTGGGAATTAATTTTATATTTTTAGTACCAAAGATTGAACCCAGGTGTGCTCTACCACTGAGGTATACCCCAACATTTCATATTTTTTATTTTCAGGTAGGTCTTGCTAAATTACACAGGATCTGGCTAAATAGCTGAGGCTGAACTTGAATTTGCAATCCTCTCCCTTCAGCCTCCCAAGTTACAGGATTACAAGTGGGTGCCACTGCACCTAGCTCTGGGAGCTAATTTTCAAAAATAAATATGAAACTACTAGAAGAAATGCTATAGAACTGAAATGGCATAGAAATTTTTGCACAAGACCTCAAAAGCATATGAAACAAAAGCACAAACAGATGAATGTGATTATATCAAACTAAAAAGTTTCTGCATAGTAAACAACAGAGTGAAGAGGGCTGGGATATAGCTCAGTTAGTAGAGTGCTTGCCTTGCATGCACAAGGCCCTGGGTTCAATCCCCAGCACCACTGAAAAAGAATTCAGAGTGATGGGACAAGCTACAGAATGGGAGAAAATATTTACAAATTGCACATCTGACAAGAGGTTCATATCCAGAATATATAAGGAACTAAAACATTTAATAGCAAAAAATTAAGTTATCACAAAGAGCTACCACTTTACTCAAGTAAGAAGCCAAATTCAGAAGGTGGAGGTTCGCATGTTTTCTCTCATATGTGGAGTTGAAGCTAGAGAGGAAAAAGGAAAATAAAGGATTGGGGCAGAAAGTCTCATGAAAATAGAAGGGAGATCAGTAGAGCAGAGGAAAGGGACCAGAAAAAGGGAGAAGGAGAGGAATGGAGAAACATGGAAGAATGATACTGGACAAATGATATTACTGTATTGTGTGCATGTACAAATATATAACAACAAATCCCACCATTGTGTACAACTATAATGCACCAATAAAAATATGGAAAAAAACAATAAAAACATTGTGTCATATCAAATTTTTAAATGACAGCATTAACATTTTCTTTCTTCTTTAGTTGGACTTTCTAGAAATAAAGTAAATCCTTTGAATAAACTTTTAAAAAGAAAGGAATGACTGTTACCACAGAGACAAAAGATAACGAGAGGTGTTAAGGATGTTGAGAAAAAGGAACCCTTGCATACTGTTGGTGAGAATGCAAATTAGTGTAGCCATTATGAAAAATAGCATGGAAGTTCCTCAAAAAATTAAAAATAGAATGACCATCTGATCCACCAATCTGGTTCCCAGGTATATATCCCAAAGCAATGAAATCTCTACATCAAAGAGGCATCTGCACTCTCATGTAACCTGAGTCCATCAACTGATGATGGATAAAGAAAGTAGAGTAAACATACACAATAGATACTGTTCAGCCATAAACAGAGGAAAGCATGTTATCTGTAGCAACATGGATAGAGCTGGAGGACACTATGTTAGGTGACATATGCCAGGAATAGAAAGACAAGTATCACATGATCTTATTTACATGTGGAATTTAAAAAGTTGATGTCATAAAAGTTGAGAGTAGAAGGGTAGTTACCAGATGTTAGAGAGCAAGAGGGGATAGAGGGTTGGGGAGAAGTTGATCAGTGGGTGCTAATTTGCAGTTACATAAGGGAAGGAAGGTCTGGTGTATTACTAAACAGTAGGATGACTACAGATAATGATAATTTTATTATATACTTTAGAAAGTTAAAAGAAAAGACTTTACATATTTTAACCATAAATAAGGGATAAATGTTTAAGGAGCTTTAACTTAATTTAAACATTGCAAAATGTATACCTGTATGAAAACATCCATGATACTCCATAAATGAATAATATGGAAAGTAAAGTATCTGTAAAAGTACAGATTGGCCAAACCAGTCACATCTGTGCAGCGGCATTATGGTGATCCAAGGTTCAGATTGCTGGAAATATTCTGCAATTTGTCAGGAGGTTCCCACCCTTAGCCTAATGGACCCAAAACAGTCTCATTCTTTGAGTGCACAGGACACAGAGAAGCCACACATGTTGGTCATGTCATGATTCCAGGACTACTTACACACGGGGTGTTGATCTACCTTCAAACCTCATAGGTCCCTCATGGCCAGATGCTCATCCTTCACAGGGCAGGCAGAAGCCACTGCAGCTCCTTCCTACTGCCTCTGTCCAGTTACCTTGCTATTTACTGCTTGATTGGAAAAAAAAATAAATTATCTAACCATCCCTGGTAACTAGTGAAAGCAATTCAGAGACAAATGTTTGGAGATCACTTGAACAGGTCATCTCCTATTTACATCTTGATGGTTAGAAATCAAGATAATTGTTATATTTTGGATCTTGACTGTCCCTCAAAGACTCATGTGTTACAGACTTGGTCTTCAGCTTGGCATTGTCAAGAGGTGGGGCCATAGGGAGAAGTTAGGTCATAGGGAAAGTGCCCTTGAAGGTGTCCTGTCTCTTTATTTTTGCTTCTTGGCCATATGAGGTGAACAAGCCTCCTTCACCACATGCCCCCACCATGCTGTACTGTGCCTCTATGGGACCAAAGTAACATGGCCAATGACCGTAGGCTGAAACCTCTGAAACTGTGAATCAAAATAAACGTTTCCTCTTTTTAATTTGATTATTTCAGGTATTTTGTCACAGTAATAGAAAGCTGATAAACAAATTTGTTATAAATAAAATCATTATTTCCAGCAGCCACAGGCTATATACTGTGGCTCCATCCCTGGAAATCCATTCATATTTTCAAAGTTCTAAAATTATTATAAAAATAAGACACAAATGTAAGTTTCAACCAACATACATTAAGTATACTAAACAAAATTCTGATTTGAAAAGTTATGTTGTAAATTATATTTTCTGTAATTTTTCAACATTGACTAAAATGCCCAAAGTATCTTAAATTATGATTTCAAGGAAGTGTGAACTGAAGGTGTCAATTAAAAAAATAATCAATCTCTAGCCACATCCCCAGTCCTTTTTGCTTAGGGCCTCACTAAGTTGAAAAACTTTTAGGCATTTTTCATTTTACTGAAGGCCTTTGAATTACTTTAAAATTTAGAGACAGATAAAAATTGTCACTGTCAACTTAAGCCTATGGAAAGTGACAAATGGTAAATGCTGGAGAAGGAGAGCTGTTTTCTTGGTATCAGAAAATCTACAATAATTTCTCAAGCTAAATGCTGTTACAGACAGAGTTTGCTGTCTTCATTGGATGGCAGTGTTCCTAAGCGTGGCCATGGGTTATAACTGGATTTGATTTCTAGTCTTTATTTGGGGTGGTAGTGACAAAGGAATATTATGAAAAGAAATATGAAGGAATAAAGTTATGTATAAGGCCTAGGTTGGCTTCTTCAATCTTCATGGAACTTAGAAGTTCTACATGCCAGGAAAACTTGCCCAGTTTAGATATCAGGAAAAGAATAGAAACCACAAAGTCGGACTATTCTAGCTTTTTCATTTAAAGCCCTTTTAAGCAGACATCTATTTAAGACCTGTCTCTGCCTTTTCACTATGTGTAGGGTCTTGCTCCAATCATCTGTTCTCATAATAACCATTTTTTACCAACTATAAAATGGGGACAGTAATATCCTTTCTACCTACATCACAGATACCATGCATTATTCATGTGACATAACCCCACTAAAACACAATGTAAGTTATTTAATGTACTCAGATATAAATGCATAAAATGTGAAGTATAGATGAAAATTACTAGAAACATAGTTCAATGTATTTGAATGAATTTTTCTGTAAAAGCTTTGATCATTTGGAAATGGAGTTATTATAGAATTTCTAATTGTCCAGTCAAATAACAACCAGAAAGAAATCATTATTAGCTTTGTTCTTCTTTCAATAATGAATTTTCCAAAGAGTCTCTCATTGACTTCTGAAAAGACAAATAAGAGATTAAAAAAAATTTTATGATGTATTCAAACACAATGGAAAAGGAAGGTAAATAATAAATTATGTTAGGCTGTGAATGTAGCTCAGGGGCAGAATGCTTAACTTGTATGTGTAAGACCCTGAGATAGATCCCCAGCACTACAAAAAGAATAATTTAGAAAAAGCTGGGGGCTCAATTGGTAGAGCACTTGTGTGTCATGTATGAGGCCCTACATTAAATACCCAGCATGGCAAAAAAAAAAAAAAAAAAAAAAAGAAAGAAAGAAAGAAAAAAAGAGTTATGTTGTACTGATGGTATGCAGTTTTTTTGATTAGTCAGGCAAGATAAGGCTTGCTCTTTTTCTCAAACAATAAAGAGATTTGGGTGTCTGAGTTTCCCCTTTCTTTTGTGTAGTTACTATAGTTCAATATGCATTAAAGAAGTAAAGGTCAAAGCAGTTTCCTTAGGAGTAGCATCACCTAGGGTTCTTCTTTTCCTTACAATTGGAAAAAGAGCACAGAATCAGACTCTTACCCAAGACAGAGAAATGTAACGGGGAAGAGGAATAACACAAACAGAAATTTCATCACAGTGTTCATATATTTTATAATACCAGGTGAGTATTTTCTAGCTAAGGACATATTTCTTAAATTACTGGTAGCATGAGTCAGACTCTAGATAGGTTAAAAATTTTCAATCCAGCACTTCCCAGCTACATGTCCTTTGAATCACAATGGTAAAAGAATAATAGAAATATAAACACCTGCTTTAAGGATAATATGTACTACTTATACATTCTGTTATAACATAAGGTGTGACTAATTTTGCACAATTTACAGAGGAAGAAACTGAAGCTGAGAGAGATTAAAAAGAAATTGTCTTATAATCAGGGTTTCTCAACCTCAGCATTATTGACATTTAGCATCAAATAACTTGATGTGCGGAGCTGTCCTGTGCCTTTGCAGGATGTTTAGAGCATCCCAAGTCTCTATCATTAAATGCCAGTAGCAACTCCTCACCCTAGTCATTGCAATCAAAAATGTCCCCAGACACTGAACAATGTCCCCTGGGAGACAAAATCACCTCCACTGGGAATCATTGAGCTAGATATTCATATTACATCTCTGGATCTTTGGTACCAACTGAATTACCTTCCAGACAATGGGTGTTTAATAAGTATTCATATCAATGCACACATTTGCTGCTGGGTTTTGTTAGCAATTAAATACCACTAAAAGCTATGTTGGTCAGGTGTTGTGGCACTCGCCTGTAATCTCAGCCGCTCTGGAGGCAGAGGCAGGAGGACCGAGAGTTCAAAGCCAGCCTCAGCAATAGTGAGGTGCCAAGCAACTCCGTGAGACTCTGTCTCTAAATACAATACAAAATAGGGCTGGGGATGTGGCTCAGTGATTGAGTACCCCTGAATTCAATCCCTGGTACTGTTTCCCCAAAGGGAGCAGGAGCCCTATTGGAGGGAAGGAAGATGGCAGACTAGAGGAAGGGTGCATGTTCCAGCAGTGACTCAACACCAGACTTCGAGGAGAGAAGAAGCTTGTCAGTGAGGTGAGTAACTGGGGAATCTCACTGAAAATGAATACTAACCTGTAAAAAAAGTTAAAAAAAAATCTATATAGAGTCACAGAAGTCAGAAACTGGCGCAGAAGAAATAATTTGTTAGAGAAGCTGGCTGGCAGCCTGATATAGTGAAGGGGAGGGGCAGCACAGACAAACCAAAGAGAGGGCCTGGCTGCTGGATAAAGAAATTAAAAAATAAAGAACAATTGACTTGAGTAACCTATGTATTAGAGAGGAAGGCTGAATTGATTTTTTTTTTGAATACTTAGCAGCTTTATTTGTAATCATCCAAAACTGGAAAAACAAAGATTCCCTTAAAAAGGTGAATATATAAGCAAAGCATAGTGTGTCCATATCGTGATGGACTATTTTTTTTTTATTTATTTTTTTTATTTAAATGCATTTCAAGTCATAGTACATAAACAGAGCTCAGTTTTTCCATTTCTCTGGTTGCAAATCATAAAGAGTCACACTATTTGTGTCTTCATACATGCACCAGGGGTAGTAATGACCCATTCGATCAATCATCATTACTATTCCCGTTTCCCTTTCCTTCCTCCCCCCTC